>JABCIY010000275.1:0-77221 GCA_014298035.1 Pseudocercospora fuligena | reverse complement strand
TGGCAACTTCCAGCCATGCTCCGCAGAAATGGAGAGGATGTGGCAGGAGAGGGCTGACTACGGACACTTCTTCTATCGCATTCCCGATGGCGAGAGTGCTGCAGATGCATACGACAGAGTCTCCGGCTTCAACGAGAGTCTCTGGCGGCAATTTGGAGATGAAGACTTTCCGAGCGTCTGCGTGCTAGTCACACACGGCTTGATGTCTCGAGTGTTTCTGATGAAATGGTATCATTGGTCTGTGGAGTATTTTGAGGACCTCCGCAACGTGAATCACTGCGAATTTATATTGATGAACAAGGACGAGAGAGGCAAATACGTCTTGGACAACAAGCTCCGAACGTGGAGTGAGCTGAAGAGGCAGAAGCGAGAGCAAGCAGCTAGAGAAGATCCGCAGCGGAGAAATACGCTGTCGCATTTCCTGACAAAGCCTCAGCCAGAAAGCCCAAGCATACCCGCAAGAAAGTGGGGAGGATGCACAGAAGGCTGTGACCATGGCAATGATCGCTTTCCAAGGAGGACCCAGCAGAAGAAGCAACAGCAGGAGGTTGTCCTCCCTCCACCTGCTGGTGCTGCACAGGATGCGAGCAATGAAGCCGAGGATCATGCCGTGGCTGCGATCAACCGAGTTCCTAACACAAGCACGAACACAGCACTACCCCAAACCTCGCTCCCGTCACGTCCAAAGCCAGCAGTACCTTCATATCTCTTCCCCGGTCGGGATGGTGGTGGCACTGATTCGGGCGCCACGACGCCTCATGAAATGAGTGAGGATGAAGGTACAGAATACTTCACCGCCGGCAAGGGTGGACACTTGGCGGATGCCATGCGACAAGCTGGGCCGCAGCGGAAAGCCACTCCTGAAGATATCGATCGATGGATCCGAGAGAGTGGAATGACCAGTCATAAAAGAGCAGATCCTCTTGGTGATGAGGCTGGATCCGCTGACGACGAGCTTTCGGACGAGAACCGCCAAGTCTCACCGAAAGCAATAGCATTTCAGGTGAAAGATCTCGAAGCAGCAGAAAAGGAAGACAGAGGACTAAGAGGCAGCGTGTACTAATCGCATCCCGCCAAGAGACGACCCCAACGCTTGACGACTCTACGACTGTTACGCACGCATCGACCGAAAAGACCATAGACCTTTGTTAGTGAATTATAGATTTTCGAGACCAGCGAGACCGGCCATCTGATCTCGCCAGGTTGTATACGCTCCGCTCGCTACACCAATCAATCGCTTTGCCGAACGCTTGAGGTAGTAATGCAGATCGCAGCCTTTTGTCACACGCTCGGCCTAATGCTTCAAGAACCCCATAAATTTGCCCTTTCGACCAGTCGCCGGCGCTGGCGCTGGCGCAGCTTGCTTCTCCAAAGCACGACTGCTTCGCTTCTTCTCTCTTCTACTGACACAGCATGTGAACAGAACGATGCACATACCTGCGAGTAGCAAAATGAAGCTGGCCACCAGCAGCCAGATTGCATCACCAAAATGCGCTTTGGAATTGGAATCGTCGTCGTTGACATGATGTCTTATGATGCCGAAGAGCGTGAAGTCGGTGGCCTGGGAAGATGTGAGTATAACGCTGCGCAGAGTCTAAAGCACTCAAGCTCACCATGACGATAATCACCAGGACCCAAGCCACGAAAGCTGCCAGAGCTCCTAGCAAAGATGCAATCACACCTCCGCCAATCGATATCAAGAAGGCTATAAAAGCAGTGCCGCACGCGATCGGATGAAGGACCATCACCTGTAGAAATGTCAGCGACTGCTCCGGCTTCAAGATCCAGACCCTACTCACTCTCGTAAACGAATCGCTCGTCCCAGAGGAGATATCATCATAATCCGTTCCATCAACGCTCGCCATCAACTGAGCCGGCTCATAACCTATGTGTCGACCAGTGCAGATATCGTCCTTGCGGTTGGGAGCGCAGTTCGTGCAGCAATAGCCGAATGTGCCGAAGACCTGGCGGTGAGCGTTAGTGACTATGAGTTGAGGAGAGGGAACTATTGCATACCATGCCATAGTCGTGGCTCTTGGAGCTGTTGCCGAGCTCGATGTGCAGGAGACCAAGACCGTTGATGCGAGATCGTGACGAAGAGGAGGAGTATACTGGCCACAAATAGCAGAAAGACTCCGAAGAAGTGGATGTGGGCGCCGAGACGCATTTTGAATGTGATGCTCTGGGTTTGAAAGGCGGTTGATCTTGATACTGGTGTGTCGCAGGTTTCGTTATGCTACTGAATCGGTTCGGAAGGATTGATGCTGATCACCAGCAATCGACTAATCCACAACTGAAGAAAAAGAGAAGTAAAGCAAAAAGCGAGCCAGCTCGCAATATACAATCACGCAGGAAAGAACGTCAGTCGCCTCAAATGTCACAAGTGATGTGACACATGACGGCACTGAGGAATGCAGGAAATGGCACGCTTTATCACAAGCACACAGTCAGGTTTCTTGTGACTTTGGTCAAACCTGAGGCGTGGTGAACGTGTTTGTTCAGGGTGCAAGCATCAAACGTGAGGTGTTTCGATACACGAATCTCGCATGTGTCATGATACGATCGTATGCTGGCTTTGCTGAAGAAGCTTTTTCAAGTAAGCTTTACCCTGGCACATTTACATGTGGTTGACTTTCAGTTCTGATGCTGTGCGAACTTGTTCTACCTTTTTTGCTTTGCAAGCTACGCATTGCTGTAGGATATCATCGCGCTGTGCGAAGTTCTGCTCTCAACTCTACCAATGCTTATTATACTTCAGAGTTTCTTGCCTCTACGCTTATTCTTAACGACAAAAACCCTGAGCTTTTGAGCCGCGGGGCAGCTCGGTGCCTCCGCTATATAGTCTACTATACTATTCTAACTATATCTTCCTATCCAACGTACTAATTTAGTTTATTGTTTTCCTAATAAATTAATATATAATCTAACGCGTATTTTAATCTATATATCGCTCTAGAAAGTAGTATTATTAATATATAAGAATTAAGCGTACGTAATAGCTCGTTACTAAGCCGATCCGCTAAATACCTTATATCTACTTTCTTAGCGTTCTATAGTCGGTTTACTATATTAATATATACTATAATCGTAGGATACTAAGCTAATATATAATATAAAAAGAGTCTTTATTACTATTATCTCTACTATAAGGTATAGATATATAGGACTAGATATAACTACTAGAGTCGTAAATTTAGACTATTCCTTCTCTATCGCTAATTTCGCCGGATTTATAATAACTACCTAGTAACGCCTTAATATATAATAATATAAATAATATTATAGTATTTTAAGAAGATCTAATATATACTTAAAGAGATCTAGTAGATATTACTTTATTATAGGATACTTAGTAGTAGATATAGCGTACTTAAAGTTAGTCTTCTTAAGAAGTAGAGATTTAGCTAGAATAGTAATATACTTAACTATCTCTACTAGCTCTCTCTATAGTATCTAAGTACTATACTAAGATAAGCGAGGAAGAGGCTTATTTATTAGCGAAATAGCTAGAAGCGGAGATTACTACTACTCCTATAGATACTAGATCTACTAGTAAGAGGAGGACTTCTTAGATAAGTTTATTAGTAAGTACTTTAAAGAAAGTAAAGAATATCTAGTTTAAGGTCTAAGAGATATAATAAAGCGATACTAGTATACTAATAAGTAATAGACTATTACTAGTAGAAGAACCGTAAGCTCCTAAAGTAGTAGATAAATCTCTATCTAAAGAATAAGAAGTTACTATTATATAGATTATAAAGAGGATTAAGAAGCCGTCTAAGAAGAAGGCTTTAGCTTCTATAGAAGCTACTCCTATAGCGAAGAAGATAGCTAAGTAACTAAGGACTTCTTCTACGCCTAAGCCTAATACTATTAATATCGAGATATAGGTCTACTTTAACTATAAAGATCTCGGTAAGAACTATACTATTATAAATAGTAGTACTATTAATCTTAGGTACTTAATTAAGTCTACTAAGGATACTATAATACTCTATACTACTAAGAAGGGCTTCGCCTATAAATTAGTCTAGTAGTACTATAAGATTTAAGTCCTTCTAGTAAAGAATAGTAAGCCTTAGTCTAAGGACTTCCTTATATCTAAAGGATCTTAAGATTAGATAAGTAAGGATACTAGTATTATTAAATACTTCCGCTAAATAAAGCCTATTAGTATTAAGGTCCTTATAACTAAATACTAGAGCTATAGAGCCGATATACTCTTTACTAAGCTAGATCTAAAGATTAACGATAAACCGGCGGTATAATAATAGTCTTTATAAGCTAATAACCCTCTATCTTCTAACCCTATAGATCTACTATTAAGTCCGCTACTTAATCTATAGAAGGAGCCTAAAGCTAGTAAGCCTAAGAAGGATTCTAATTAGAAGATAATAAATAAGACTATAGATAAGCTTTAATAATATAAGACTATTCGCGACTTCTACGCTTATACTAATACTTAGTATATACTTAGTAGATAGATATTATAAGCGAGTAATATATATACTAAGGCTTAAAGTAGTATTTAATAGATTCGATAAGGAAGGAAGGTCCTCTCTAATAGAGATTATAAGAAAAGGGATAATATACGAGATTATAGAAGTACTAAGCTATATACGTAGATCTAAGATATTAGGCCTATACTAAGTCTAGAATCTAATCCTTTATATTATCTCCTTCCTCTATAGATCTTCCTACTAAGTCCGCTAACTATATTCTAGGCTTTATAATAAAGTTTATATATTCCGTAATCTTATTTCTTTTCTATTATTACTTCCTATTATTCTTTCTTCGTATTATCGCTATTATTACTCTTAATAGCGATATATTATTATATACTATACTTATTCTTCTATAGTTATCTATTACCTTATCTCTATCCGTAATCTTATTATCTTTACTTAATAAAGCTTTTCTTTACTTTCTCGCTTATATTATTACTATATCTCTATAATAATATCTATAGAGTTAGCTATAAGGTAGTAGAGTTTATAAATAATAGGCCGATATTACTTTATCCTATTATCTTCTAGATAAAGTAATATCTATTATCCCTCTATTCTATTATTAGTAGAAACCTTACTTATACTTACTAAGTACTTATCTTTATTCTCTTTTTCTTTTTCTCCTTCTTCTTTTTATTAATATCTATTAGCTCTATTAATCTATTTTAGTACTTTTTAAAACTATATTACTAACTTATCTAAAATAATATATTATTCTAGATATTTCGGCTAGAGTCCGTTCGATATTAATAGATATTAGTAGCTCGCGTTTACTATATCCCTTATACTAATCTTAGTAAGGACTACGTCGACTAGGATATAAGTTTAGCTTTCTATTAGTTTTCGTCTAGACTCTACTAATATATACTAGACTAGCTAAGCCTACTTCTACTAGCTCTATAAGGATAGTTATAAAGCCTATAAGTAACTATATATTTCTTATAGACTCTATTAAGTTTCGCTCGCTTACTAGTCTTTAATCTATTAATAGTCTATATAGTCTACTATATCTAGATCCGCGCTACTAATCCTACTATATATATACCTATTCTTCTAGACTCCGTTCGATTTCGTCTAGCTTATATATTTATAGCGAAGAGGCCTATAAGAACCTAAAGAAGGTCCTTAAGGCCTAGAAGATCTTTAAGGCTTTCTAGTCTTTAGATCTCCTATCTAGATATATCTAGCTACTTCCGTTTATTTTTAGCTACTAACTATTCGTTTAGTTCTATAGTCCTTAAGATTACTAATCCTTTAGTTAATATACTTATATAGTAAGTATAGAAGTAAGTTACTTCTAGATTCTATTCGAAACTTTATACTAACTATTCGTTTTCTAGTAGCTCTATTCCCGCTATCCTTAAGCTAGATAATTAGTATAAGAATCTAGCTCCTACTAATTCTAGTATAGTCTCTAGTAGTTCCGGTCCGGCTAGTAGTACCGCTACTATTCTAGATACTTAAGTTTTATTTTAGCTAGACTCCGGTAGTTTTAGTATAGTATCTATCTATAGGCTTTCTTTTATATTTTTCTAGTTATTTCTAGCTTCTTTATTCTAGCCTCTAGCTAGTTTTAGGCGGCCCCTAGTTAGAGCTAAATACTAAATAAAACTTCTCTACTCTATATTAATCCTTCTCTTTCTTCTATATTAAACGTCTATACTCTATTAAAAAACTTCTAGTATTCTACTAACCTCTCTTTCTAGAATTCCTCTTTTTAATCTACTTATTCTTAGATCTATCGTTATCTTTAATATTCCTATATTTTTCTTTAAATATATCTAACGCTATAGTATCTACTATATTTTCTATAGATTTCTATATTAGCTAGTAGTATCCTTCCTATTTAACTAGAGCTTCCCTTTCTCTATTCTTCTTTTTCTATTTAATATAGAGAATCTCCTCGACTTTATACTTATTATACTAGTCGAAGAGTACTAGTTCTAGCTAGTTATCGTTAGTCTCCTATCCTAGTAGTAGATCCTTACTTACTCTTCTAAGTAAGTCTATATAGAATACTAGATAAATATTACTAGAAATATCTAATAATATAGAGACTAGTAATAGTACTTCGTCTACTATATATTTAGTATAGCGAGCGTCTAGGCTTCTTTTAAGCCTATTAGTCTTATAGTTTCTTAGATCTAGCTATATCTTATTACTAATCTAGTAGATTAGTACTAGTATCTAGTATCTATTAGTAGCCTTTTTCTATTTTTAAGCGGCTTCCGCTATACTTATTTAATATATATTAGAGATCTCCTTAATCTTTTTTATAAAGGCTTTCGCTCTCTTAGCTATACTTAGATCTATAGTTCCTATAGATACTAGTTCTAAAGCGATAGATAATATAGATTCGTATCTATATATTATAAAAAAAGAATTAGTTCCGAGATCCGTATAGTATTATCTATTAAGTACTAGCTCTACTATAGCTAACTAAGTATTCTAATCGGATTATTTCTAGTTAATATAGTTCCTAAGATATATCTATATATTTTAGTTTATTCTCTCTAGGCCTCTATTAGTTTATAAATAGTATATAGAGCTTAGTCTCTATTTAATATCTAGTAATCGATATAGCTCTCTCTAGAAGGTACTAGTCTAATTCGTATCCTAGTCGCTAGTAATTATATAAGATAGGCTATAGTATTTTATCTAGGCCTTTATAAAGATTCGAGCGTACTCCTCTACTTTTATATTAGAAGTCTCTACTAATATAACCTATTTACTAAGTCGATCTTTAATTACCTAGAGGTTCCGATTTCTATTAGATTTAGATAGATTAGTTATAAAGTCTATTAAGATCTTTTAAAAGAAACGATTAGAGACTAGTAAAGATTTTAGGAGTCTATATTTATATTTTCTCTAAACTATATTTCTTCTATAATAATTATAGTTTCTTAAGAACTACTAAATCTACTTAGACTATAAGGACTAGTAAAAGTCGCGTTCTAGGATAGAAGTAGTAGAGTTTCTCTCTAGATAGCTATAGACCGATATATCGTATATAGATTAGATAATCTTTATCCTAAGTATATCTAGCTACTTTTACTTAGAGTCTAGCGACTTATACTCGTCGTCTATAGTTACTAGCGCTTTAGATATCTATAATCTACTCTAATAATATAGATATCCCTTCTTATCTACTATATAGTCTCTAATCTAGATCTTAGCCTTAATTCCTAGTAGAAGTAAGCGTTCTCTATCGTAGACTACTCGGAGGACTATTTAATATACTATATCTCTATTTTTAGCTAGAATCTATTATAAGTTAAGCTCTTCCTTCTAGAATAGTTCTAAGATCTCTAGTAGATTATTACTAGTTTCCTCTAGTATCTCTATTAGAAATAGTAAAACTAGTCTAGCCTAGCTATTATTCTAGCCTCTTAAATATTAATACTCTTTTATAGATAATAGCTCGGTATCCGCTAAGATATAGATATAATATATATAAATTCGATCTAGCTAACTAGTAGTAACTTTAGGTTCGAGAAACCTCCTAAATCTCGATAGTTTATTATCTACTTCTAGAATATCTTATTCCCTTCTAGATAAGGCGTCTAGTATTACTACTTCGGTTTCTAGCTAATAGACTAGAGAGAACTAGAACTTCGAAAGGATCTCCTACTATCTAATTTATCTCTCTAATAGCTATTTCTTTACTATAAAATACTCTAGGTTCTTATAGTCCGTCTAGATTATAAAGAGGCTATATACTTTTAGCTTAGAGTTCTAGAACTTAATACTAGAAACTACTACTAATATCTCTTTATTATAGATATTATAGTTAATCTCTATTTTATTTAGTTTTTAAAAGAAGAAGTCTACTAGATAACGGACTCCGTTCCTTTCTTAGATAAGAGCGCCGCCTATTATAAATCTACTATAGTCTATTTTAAGAAAGATTAGAAGTAATAGGTCCTACTATAAAAGTACTAGAGTCTAATAGAATTTATCTCTTAGTAATTTAAAGATCTTCTTCTATAGTTTCTTTTAAGAGAACGGCGTTCTCTTACTAGTTAGCGCTATTAACGGGATAGCTAACTTTAAGTAATTTAGGATAAATATCCTATAGTAGTTTATAAATCCTAAGAAGTATCTAATTTCTTTCTATATCTTAGGAGCTATCTATTTTCGGATAGCCTCTACTTTCTCGGAATTAGTAGATATATCTTTTCTATTAGTATATATAATAAAATCTAAGTACTTAATCTATTTCTAGGCGAACTTACTCTTATCTAGATCTAAGTATAGATCTCTATCCTAAAGCTTCTAGAGGACGGCTTTTACTTTCTAGAAATAGTCCTTTCTTAAGCTATTCGAATAGATAATTATATTATCTATATATACTAAAGTATCTTTATCGAGGTATTTCTATAATAGAGTATTAATATACTACTAGAAAGTAGTCGGAGCTCTAGATAGACTAAACGGATATACTAGCTATTTAAATAATTTAAATCTAGTATAGAAGGCTATTTTATATTTATATTCTATTACTATTCGAATCTAATAGAAAGCTAATATAATATCTATCTTAGTAAGCTATCTAGCTCCTATTAGGTTTTATAAGATCTCTAGGATTAAGGATAATAGATATCTATCCTATTTTATAAGTATATTAAATACTCGATAGTTATAGTAGAACTAAAGTTCTCTACTAGGCTTCTATATAAAAAGTATAAGGACTACTACTTCTAAGTTAATAGACTAAATATATCCTTTCTATAGGAGTTTATTTAGTAATTTCCTTAGGACTAGAAGTTCTTACTTTAATATACTATATAGTAGATTCTAGAGTAATATTAGCTAGGAGCTATCTAGTTTCTTATAGAGCTCGATCCTATAGTCGATACTAGAATAATAAGGAGTAAGCTTCTCGGCTTCTTAGTAATAAAATAATAGAGTTAGATCTCGAATCTCTAGAGGTAGCTTCTTCTATAGCTCTTTTAGTAATAGATATTCCTTTATCTTTAGAGCTTTCGTAATATCTATAGTAATAGCTATAGCTAGCTATAAATAGGAGGCGCTCTTCTTATATTCTTCTTAGTTCTATTCTTCTTTTATCTATCGCTTCGTCTTTCTATAGTAGAACCGTCGCTTTTCGGACGCGGTCCTTACTTAATTATATATCTTCTAGGGGTTTTCTAGGATTATTAGGAATACTAGATCTAGTACTATATATACGTAGATAGTCTACTAGAAACTATTAAGTTTTATATAGAGTATAACTACTCTAACTATCTTAGCGTTTCTTATAGTAGAGATCGCTCCTTTTATCTCTTAGACTTCTTATATAATATAGCTTAGTCTAAGGCCTTTCGTAAGACTAGTATTAATTATAGTATAATATTAGTATCTTTTATTAATAAGAATAGAGATTCCGATATTTTCTTTAAAGACTATATTAGTATATATAAGGTTTCTATTTATTTCTCCCTTAATATACTTCTACTTCCTTACTAATATATCCTTTACTTCTAGCTCCTAACTCTAAGTAGAAATTACTCTTTTTTCGACTTATATACTATAGTCTCTATAGGCTTATACTTGTCTTCTAGTACTAGTACTATAGTTATTACGTTAATATAAGCTAGCCTTACTACTAGAATATATAAATATTCTATAATATAGTATCTATCTATTCTATAACGGAAGTATAGTTCTTTCTTTTAGTACTTCTCTCTTTCTATAGTATCGATCTATTTAGCTCTTAATTTACTACTTATATTAAGTCGATCTCTATATCCTCTTCTCTAATTACTATTTATATATATAGGATTTATAACGACGTCGCTATCGCTATCCTTCTAGATCTTAAACTATAGGGCTATATATAAGAGAATAGTTATTATCGGATTTAGACTAGAATCCTTCTTTTCCTTCTAATACTAATTAGTAGCTTTAAACTAGTTAGTCGTTTTATAGTTCGTTATAAGACGCTCGATCTTAGTTATAAAGATATAGTAGTCCGTTCCTTTATTAATAAAGATTATATTTATTCTAGTAGGATTAGAGAAGATATTCTATAAATAATCTATTTTTATCTCTAGTTCCTACTTAGCTCTCTACTAGTACTTAGGATAAGTCTATCTACTTCTAGCTAGTATTCGTACTACGGCTATTCTAGGCTATATTTAAGCTTTAATAGCTTCTTTAGTACTTTTACTACTTCGTTAGTATCTATAAAGACTTTCTCGATCTATATAAAGAAAGCTTTAGGATCCTTACTATCGATAGTATTTCTACTTTTCTAGAAGTATCTTATCCTACTCCTTCCTTTTACTAGAAGAGTATTATAAATAGTATTCTAGTAGTATTCGATAGAGAGCTCTAGTTTTACTATAGATCTTATATAATATAAGCTCTTTAGTTTAATAAGATAATCTTAGAAGTTATTTACTATCCTATTCTAGATAGGCGGCTTCTATTTCTTAAAGGCTATTATATTTTAAGTAGAGAAAGTAGCGAGTATTTAGATTAGACTTCTTAATAGTTCGTTTATTAATACTTCTATCGCTTAGTACGATATAGAGCCTAGTATATTACTACTAGAGTTTAAGCGCTCGAGTACGATATAAGTAGTAATAAGCTTAGCCTCTATCTACTATTAGTACTTATATATCTCTTCGAGGATTCTTTATATCTTATATACTTATAAGAAGATCTATAAGGACTTCCTAGTCGCTAACGCGTTTATATCGGAATCTAGTATAAGATTATTAGTATCTATAGTTTTAATCGAATCTAATATTATAGATAAGTAACGTATATACTAAGGCTTAAAGTAGTATTTAATAGATTCGATAAAGAAGGAAGGTCCTCTCTAATAGGGACTATAAGAAAAGGGACGATATACGAGACTATAGGAGTACTAAACTATATATATAGGCCTAAGGTATTAGGCCTATACTAAGTCTAGGATCTAATCCTTATAGTAGAATAATATTATAGCCTACTATTAGCTTATAGATAAGTACTATAAGCTAATAGCTACTCTTATAATATTCTAAAGGGATTAGATAGCTCTTAATAAGAAGTATTCGATAGAAGTACTAAATAAGAAGATTATTAAAGAGATAATATAGTACTATAAGCTAAAGTACTCTAATAAGGATAATTATAGTAAGGCTAAAGGTAAGAAGTAATAAGCTTAGTAAGAGCTATTAGTATAATAGGAATACTATTATTATAGAGCGCCTTAATAGCCTAATCTATAGCTATACCTACTACTACTATATTATTATTAGTAGCTATCTATCGCTCCGCTAGTAGCTTAGTAACCTATCGCTCTACTAGTAGCTCTATAGTTAAGTCCGCCTATTATAAGTAATAAGATAGATCTAGATATATTTATTATTTACTACTACTAGCTTCGTAAGCTCTATCTAGTCTATACTATAAGTATTAAAGTAGGATAAGACTTTATAGCTTTAAAGGACTAGAGTCTAGATATACTTAAAGTAGAGAAGAAGTTAAAGGATCTAGAAGAGAAGATATCTTCTAATAGTATATTCTATCGAATAGTAAGTAAAGTAGACCGCTTCTTAAGGTACTATAGAAGTAAACGAGTATCTACGGATATATCGAGCCTACTAGAAGAGATAGAGGTCTAAGCTATATAGTAAATAGAGGAGGATAGCTTTATAATTATAATATAATATTAGAATATATAGTCTAGTTAGTAATCTAGTAGGAGATACTAAGATAGGCTAGATTATATAATAATAACTATATAACTAATCTAAGCTAATACCTTTTAGGTTTAGTTCTAATCTATAGATAATAATAATATACTTACTATTCCTATTTTAGTCTCTATTATTCCTTATAGCTTCTATTATAGTTTATAATCTATTTATATCTATTAGCCCTCCTTAGCTCGATAGGTTATAAGCCTAGGTTTATAATTATAAAGTAGAAAGACTAAAGTAGTATAGGTTACTCTTAAACCTATAAGTCTAGTCCTAGAAAAAAGAGATAAAATAGAAGAGAGAGACTTAAAATAGATCTATATATATTATATAAAGAAGCCCTATATATATAAGCTATAAAAGAACCTAGTAAGATATACTTAGAAAGTATAAAAGGAATAGATAAGCCTAAGTTTTAAGTATCTTTAGATAAGCCTTAGATTTAGTACCTAGTACTACTAATACTCTAATCTATAGGTTATAATAGTTAGAAAAGACTTAAAGAAGTTATTAGCCTTATAGAATAGGAATCTATACTAAGTTTTTAGTAACCTTTAAAACTAATAGGCCTAGTAGAGCTAGATATCTATAACTAAAAAAGATAGCTATCTAGAAACTATTATTTTTAGACTAAAGAAAGAGCTTATTTCTAGAGTTTATTTAGATTTAATTTATAGAAGAAATTATAGATTAAGAAGGAGGAATTAGTAAAAGAAGGGCTATACTAATCTTAATAAAAGAGAATTATAAATTATAGTTTAAGATAATTAGAATATATCTAATAAAGCTAAAGATTAAATAGATACTAGATAAAATAGTCCTTAGTATCCTAATATCTATACTATCTAAGTATATCTTAATAATATTATTATTAGAATTACTAGACTAGTTAATTAGAAGAGTAAGTTATAAGATTTATAATATAATAGTATTATATAAAATATTTATCTATATTTTAGAAGATAACTAGAATAAATATTAAGAGCTTAAATATATAAGATATCTATAGATATAAGTAAAAGAAAAATATAAGAGGAAGCTTTAGATAATAGAAAGAAGCTTACTCTAATAATATATTAATTTTAGTATAGAAGAAGGCTAAATAGTTAATAAAGTATAGTAAAGCCTAAGTAATATAGCTAGAAAGATAGTATTAATCTCTCTATAGTTTAAGGAAATTAAGACTAAGAAGAGAAGGATTTAATAGCTTCTAGTAGCCCTTCTAGAATTATTTAATACTATTAAGAATAGGATAGATCTAAGATAGGACCTAAGCTTATAAGATATTCTTAGTATCTTAAGAGAAAAACAGGAATAGATAATAAGCTAGAAGATAGCTATATTTACTAAGAAAAGAAATTAGGTAAATAGAGATTTATTATATTTCCTATATAAAGGAAAGTACTAGATTAGAGAATACCTTAATTTAAATAAAGTAAAAGTAGCTATTAAGCTAAAGTAGAGCTATAGAGTAGTAAAGAAATAATCCCTATCTAGAGCTAAAAGGGGATCTTTACTAAATAATAAGTAACTTAAAGAAATAGTAAAGAAATTAAGCCTAAAGATATAATCCCTAGAAAAGAGGACTAAAAAACTATCTTCTAAGAAAGCCTATATAGTATAAGATATAGAGGTATTCTTAGGGTTATCTCTTCTTTCTAAGAAAGAAGATATTAATAAGATAGCTTATTTTATTAAGCTAAGGAGGGCTAATAGGTATAAATAGATTATAAACTATAATAGAAGCTATAAGGAATAGTAGGGACTAAAGTAGGAATAGTAAGTATATTATTCTTCTATAGATTAGAGCTAAACCTAAAAGATATTAGCTTAGATAAGTTATATAATTATTATTATATAATTTAGTCTATCTTAGTATCTCCTACTAGATTACTAACTAGACTATATATTCTAATACTTCTATTTAGGATAGTTAGTTCTTAAATATAATTAAAGGTATAAGATTAATTAAGAATTTTAACTAGCTAATTAGATATAATAGCTTCTAGGTTAGTATAGTATATCTAACCTACTAGGTTTAATTCCTAGGTCTAGTATAGAATATAAAGAAATACTCTTAGAGAGTATTCTTTTAGTTCCTTTTATATTTTATTCTTTAATTACTATATCTTTTTTTAATTATTTATCCTAAAGAAATTAAACTAATATAAACTAATAAGAATCTTAGATAGCCGATTAGATATAGTAGTCTCCTAGTTAGTATAGTATATCTAACTAGCTAGGTTTTATTCCTAAATCTAGTATAGGATATATAGAAATACTCTTAGAAAGAGTTTCTCTAGTCCCTTTTATACTATCTTTTACTCTAGTTAATTATTATATAAGTTATAGTTATCTAATAAATTTCTAGAACTATAGCCCTATTTTTAGCTTAGTTAGGCTATTAGCTACTATCTCTTTTATTAGAGTATATTCTACTATAATTTTCCTTTACTATTAAAGATTTCTAATCTTATTAAAGCTAATATTAATATATTTTAATCTCTTATAGGTATAAGTATCTTTAACTAAGGTTAAAGCTACCTAGTTATCTTCTATAATCTAAATAGGCCTAATTTTATTTACTATATTAGAATTTCCTTTAATTAGTAGCTAAAATAAATATTCTTCTACTAACTAAGTATAGTCTATCTCTTTTAGGAGTACTACTAGGAACTAAGATTACTTTATATATATATTTATTACTATATACTTAGCTTCTATAGTTAATATAGTAACTAACTTTTACTTTTTACTTATCTAAAAAACTAGTAACCTATAGAGAAAGAAGATACTTCTAAGGATTAAAACTCTATCGGCTTTATCTATTATATAATTAGAGTCTAAATATCCTATTAGCTTTCCTCCTCCTTTTCTAAATATTAGATCTAGACTTAGGAATAATCTTAGGTATTTAGCTAGTTTCCTAAATACTTTTAGATATCTCTTAGATAGATCTAATATATATAATCTAAGTCTCCTAAAAGTAAAAGTAATATTAGGTCTTATTATAGTTATTAGCTATATCTAGATACTATTCTAACTTTAGTATTTAGTCTTATTATATCTTTCTTTATCTAAGTTAGATTTTCTTAGACTCTTATAGCTATTAAGTAGTAATAAGGTTAGGTAAGCTATTTCTTTAGTTATTTTAAACTTTATAAGGTTTTCCTAGATATAGTATTCTTAGTCTAGCTTTAGAATACTATTCTTTCTATCTCTAGTAAGCTTTATTCTAAGAATTTTAGTTAGTTTATCTAGATCTTTAATTTTAAATATCTTATCTAGTTCCTTCTTAAACTAAAGAATATCTTCTAGCTTTAGTACTATAATAGGAATATTATCTATATAAGTTAGAACTATTAGGTTCCTTTTTTTATAGATAAGTAAATATAGATCTATCTTTAACTAGTAGAATCCTATTTTCTCTAGCTATAAGATATATAGCTTATTCTAGTCATTTACTACTTATTTTAGACTATATAAGCTTCTTAGAATTTTTAGGGCTATATCTTTTAGAATTTCTACTTCTAGTAGGAGAATTATAAAAATATCTTCCTATAGGATACTCTTAGTAAATATATTATTTATATCTACTTAGTATAATTCTAGATCTTTCTTATATATAGTAGCTATAAATACTCTAAGTATATTATATCTAACTATTAGTATAAATATCTCTTAGAAATCTATCTTAAACTTCTAAAAGAATCCCCTTATAACTAGTCTTACTTTAAACTTATTAATTACTCTACTAATTAGTCTCTTTATATTAAATATCTATTTTAAGATAACTAGATTTACTTCTTTTAGGGAAATAATCTATTCCTAGATATAGTTACTTTTAAGTATAATTAGTTCTTTCTAGATTACTTCTTTCTATATATAATCCTATTTTAGATTTTATATTATCTCTTAGTAGATTCTTAGAATTAGAACCTCTTATTTTTTTATAATCCCTAATATAAGAATAGGGAATATAATCTTATAAATATATTCTAGAAGTTTATCTATCTAATCTATATTTAGATCTAGATCTTTTATTATATAGATAAAGGCTCTATAATATTTAGCCTTAGAGAATTCCTTATCCTCTAATTCTCTTAGTCTCTTCTATATAGTTAATCTTATAATTATACTATAGACTCTTTCTTCTTTTAATCCTTTATTAGAGATAGATCTCCTTCTCTTTATAAGAACCTATATATAGTATACTATATATTAGCCGTACTAAGCCTCGGAAGGGCTCGGCTTAGCCTACTCTAGACTATTCTAGCTTTTATAGCTTCTTTATACTCTCTCCTTTCTCTTCCTTATCGATTCGAGTATCTTATACTTAGAATAGTTTAGCCTACGTATTATAACCTACTCTTATATACGAATCGATCTTCTAATATATAACGAACTATTTAGTAATATCTCCTACTTCGAGGAAGGCTAGTAAATAAACCGCCTAACCTAGAGGCGAGCTAGAAGGCTTAGTAATACCGGATACTATTTCTAAGAGGGGGGGCAATATACTTATAGAAGGCGATAAAGATAAAGGACTAGCTCTATCTAATAAGGACGGATCTATAGAGGACTAGGAAGGGCCGGTTAATAACTAATCTAGCTTAGACGACGATAATCTAGAGCGATAGATCCTCGTAGCCGAGAAAGAAGCTAAGAAGGTAGAATAATAAGCTAAACTAGCTAAAATTAAGGCTAGGACTACTACGGCGAACGCGACGATTACGGAACTAGTAGCTAGAAGACTACTAGCTATTATTAGTCGGCCTACCTTAGGCTATACTATACTAACCTCGACTATAATCCTTAAAGCTTATAATCTAATAGTCTTTACGGATAAGAGCTAAATAGAATAGTAGTAATAGGCCGACTTAGTAGAGAGAATCTTCTATAGAAACCTAACTATCTATATTACTAAGCTTACTAAGATAGACTTCGGCGAGAAATAGGTCGATTATAAATACTAGTCGAAATAGAAGCGCTATACTAAGTCGCTTAGGATAATCTAATCTATATAGGAAGAAATAAAGGTATATATACTAGACTCGATAGGATCTATAGAGGAAAGGGCCTAATAGGCCTATATACGACTTCGTTACGCTAAATAAGGCCTCTAAGATCTATTAGAGCTTATAGAGTATATAAAGATCTAGTAGGACGAGATTAATAAGGATAGATAGTCCTAATAGATATATACTTTTATAGTAGCGCTATACGACGACCTCTAGAAGAGACTAAGTCTTATTAAGCCGCTACTAGCTACTCTAATAGAGGTAGAAGATAGAGTATATAAATAATAGAGATATATAAAACTAGTAGAAGATAGTAGAGCGAAGGGAAAGGATCGCTCGTACTCCGATACGACCTATAGTAATATAGATAAGGATACGCTAGACCGTAAACGACTATCCGGATCCTAATAGCGGCCTAATAGTCTATCGAGGCCTAATTCGGACTACGGACTATCCTAAAGGGCTAACGATAACTAGATTCGTTACTACTACTACTAAGAGATAGGCTATAAGCGACCGGAATATCTAGCTCTAAAGTAGAAGAGGTCGGAAAACGATAGCCCTATACTATAGAACGCCTCGTTATAGCTAGGGAAGTTTTATATATAGAGGAATAGAGATAATCTATAGAGCCGGGCTCTAAGGTATTAAAGCCTTATAAGAAGCTAATTAGGCTCGATCTAGAGTTTACTAGGCTAGATAGATCTAGGAAGATAAAGAGCTTACTCGATTATAGCGTCTAAGGCAACTTTATTAGTAATATACTAGCTAAAGAGCTCGGTTTATATCTAGAGTATAAGCCTAGTACTCGATATAGGACTCTTAATAGTTAGAGCCTATCTATTAACGGCTACTATCGTATAAAGTTTCTAGCGCTAGATATAAATAGTATAGCGAGAGGGTATATAGATAATTTTACTATAGATAGGATTTACGGTTTCGACGTAGTCCTAGATATACTCTAGTTATTCTAATAGAATCCCGCTATTAATTTCTACCGCTATATAGCGGTATAGAGAAAACGAAATAGCCGAAAATAGTATAAGTTAGCCCTCGTTACTATAGTAACTATACTATAAGATATATTAGATCCCTCGACTATACTATATATAGGATCGCTAGCGCTAAATAACCCCTTATTAATAAAGGTTATTCTAGAGCGGTATAAGAAGTACTCGAAGATCTTCTCTAACGAGGATATATTACTATTACTAGATTATAGGCTATATAAATTAAATATCGATTTCGTATATAGTAAGTTATCCCTATAGGGCCCGTTATATAACCTCTTAGAAGTAGAGCTAGAGGTTCTATAGAAGTATCTAGAAGAGTATCTCGAGAAGGGCTAGATTAGATCTTCGAGGTTACCGGCTAGTATAGATATCCTCTTTACGAAGAAGAAAGATAGTAGTCTACGCTTATATATTAACTATCGGGCCTTAAACGCTATTACTATTAAGAATCGCTATCCTCTCCTACTTATCTAGAAGTCCTTAGATAGATTAGTAGGCTCGAACGTATATACTAAGCTCGATATATATAATACCTACTATAGGCTCTATATTAAGGATAGTAACGAATAGAAAACGGCCTTTAGGATCCGTTATAGCCTCTTTAAGTATATAGTAGTCCTATTTAGGCTTACGAATATTCTAGGAATCTTCTAGATATATATTAATAGTATCTTATTAGACCTAATTAACGTAATCTATATCGTATATCTCGATAATATACTAATCTTCTCTAAAAATAAAGAGGAATATAAGTAATATATTTTAGCGGTCCTTAAGTATCTAGAACGGTATAAGCTCTACTATAAACCGTTTAAATACGAGTTCTATACGGATTCGGTATCCTTTCTTAGATATAAGATTAGTCTATAAGGGGTAGAGATAGAGCTAGAACGGATTAATATCGTATAAGATTAGCTAGTATCTAAATTAGTATACGATATCCGTATATTTATTAGCTTTATAAACTACTACTACCGCTTTATTAAGGGATTCTCCTATATCGCGGCGCTACTAAACCGTTTAACGGAGAGGGGGCCTAATATAGCCTATAGTAGTTATAAGTAGTAGAAAGAGGAATCTCGGGAAATCTATATTCCGCCTAACGCGCTTAAGTCGTTCTAAGACCTAAAGGAGGCGTTCTACTCGGCGTCTATATTAAAGTACTTCGACTTAGAAAGGCCTATATAGGTCGAAACTAATATATCGGGATATATAGTATTAGGTATCCTATACTAATAGTACGAGTTTAAGGCTAAGATATAGTAGTTCCTAGTTATATACTTCTTAAGAAAGATAAATATAGCGGAGCGGAACTACGATACGTACGATATTAAGCTACTAGCTATAGTCGAGACGTTTAAATACTATCGATACTATCTCGAAGGCGCGAGGTATTAGGTAGAGCTAATATCGGACTATAATAACCTATAATAGTTTATAACTACTAAGTCCCTATTAAGGCGCTAAGTAAGATAGGTAGAATAGCTCTCTATATTTAACTTTATAATTATATATACCCTAGGTAAGCTTAATAGTACGGTAGATATAGCGAGTAGAAGGCTAGACTATATAGACGTCGACTATTCTAGCCGCTAGATAGCCTAAGAAGACTCTAAACCGGTTCTAAAAGCCTTATAGGCCTAGTTAGAGCTAGGAGGCCTAATAATAGATAGGGATATTACTACTAACGTTATAAAGATAGTAGCGAAGCCGGAGGGACCCTTTAAGTACGTCTTAGTAGTACGGATAGAGGTAGAAGATAAGATCGATATCCTCTAGAGAATTTAAGTAGTCTAGTAGGAAGATCCGATAGCCTAATAGATCTATAAAGCGATCGAAGATTAGTAGAAAGATCTTTAGCTAACGAGATAGAAGGATAGGAGTAGTATACTATAGCTTAATAAGCGTATCTATATACTAGTAGGTCTATATAGACTTAAGGTACTCCGAACCTACTATAATAACCCTCTTATAGACTACTTTAGGTTTAAAAGAACTATTAAGCTAGTATAGAGAGTATACGACTAGCTAGGTATCCGACGATATATTAAGGACTATACTAAGAGCTATAAAGCTTATAGTAGAGCGAAGCCTAGACGCTATAAGCCGTACGGTAAACTCTATATAGAAGCTCTATTAGAGGTACCCTAGGAGGATCTAATACTAGACTTTATTATAGACCTCCTACTAAGTATATATCTAGACTAGATATACGACTTAATCCTTATAATAGTAGATAGGTTCTCTAAGATAGCCTATTATATCCTAGTAAGGAAGGATATCTTAGCTAAAGGCCTTATAGATATATTCCTAAGGGAAGTTACGTATCTATATAGGATACCGAAGTTAATTACTTCTAATAGAAGGCTAATTCTAATATCTAAGTACTAGAGCTCCTTTTACTACTACCTTAGGGTATATAGAGCCCTTAGTATAGCCTACTATTCTTAGACTAACGGCTAGACCGAGTATTAGAACTAGATAATAGAGTAATATCTATAGATATACTATTACTACGAGTAGGATAACTAGGTAAAGCTACTTAGTATAGCGGAGTTCGCGTATAACGACTTAAGTTACTCCTCTACTAGGGCTACTCTATTCTAGGTATATTAGGTACGAGATCTACTAAGCGCGAGATAGCCCGAAATAGTCTAGAAGAGTAGTAACTCGGCCGATACGGAGTAGCTCGCTAAACGAGTAGTTAAAACGTAGCTTTCCCTTAAGTAGAGGCTACTAAAAGCTAAGGAAGACTAAGTAAAGTACTATAACCGCTACTATATACTAAAGAAGTACGCGATAGGGGATATAGTATATCTATCTACTTAAAACCTAGCTACCGATAGAGCCTCGAAGAAGTTAGACTATAAGTATATTAGCCTATACTAGATCTCGAAGATTATTAGTAATATAGTATATATCTTAGAACTACTAAAAATAATATTAATCTATCTAATATTCTATATCTTACTACTCGAGCTATATAAGGAGATAGATAAAGCTATAAGGGCCTAGGATAACCTAGAAGAGCCTATCCTAGACAATCTAGATATCTATATAATTAAAAAGATAAAGAGGTAGGACTACGATAAGGATAGAAGGTAGATTTATAGGATATCTTAGTAGGGATATAATTCTAAGGAAGATATCTAGGAGTATATCGAGGATATTAGTAGATCGGTAATATATACCTATAAAAGATCGATTAGATAAGGTATAAAGAGATGCCGAGAGCGTTAATAGGCTAAGATAGGCCTAAATAGGCTAGCGTAGATAGATAGAGATATCCTTCGGATATAGAGGGACTTCTATAGTAAAAAAAAAAAAAAAAAAAACTTAGAAAAGGGATTAGAAGTCTTATTAGATATATTTATATACTATTAACTAGAGTATCTTCCTAAATACTATACTAGAGAAGCTAAGAAGAGGGCTAAAATAGGCTAGAATAGCTCTATAGAGCCTATATAATATATAAATAAACTAAACTAGTCCTCCTCGGTATTAATCTCGTTAGAAGAGACTATAATATCGTCTAATAGGCTAGAGAGGGTACGAGAAAGGATAGTAGCTCTAGTCTAGGCCGCGACGGTAGTCTTAATAGTATAGAGGGCGGTACTAAGAGTCTTAATATACTAGAATAGGTTAGAATAGGCTAAACTAAGGCAAGGTAGACTAAGCTTACTTTACGGAAGGTAGTAGTATCTATAGTACTATCTACTATACTAGGAGTAGGTATTAGGCGCTTCTTTCTACTCGAACTAGCTAGAGTCCGAAGAATACTCTTCTTATTATCGTCTACCTTATACTATAATAAGATTAGCTAGACTAAACTAGGCTAAAATAGGCTTATATATCTTAAAGCTACGGTCGTTACGGATATACTTAGCTATAAGTAGGCTAGTCTTAGAGGGCGTAGAGGCGCCTATATATAAGTATAGGCTATCCTTACTAGCGAAGAAGGGCTTATTACTAGAAATATATTAGTAGGGGCTAGAATAGGCTAAGCTAGGTATATATACTATCTAATTATATCGTAGAGCTCCGTAGTAGCCTCTTATATAGCCTTAAGGATACCTTCGTCGGTATTTAGGGCAATAGTAGTATAACGAGCGGTATTAAAGGCGTCGATATAGCCTTAATAGGACTTAGGGAACTAAAATAGATTAGAATAGGCCTAAATAGACTAAGATAGATATATCTACCTTATAGTACTCGCTATTAGTATAGAGATAGTAGGTATAGTACTTTATATAGAATCTAGAGCTATCGACGTCCTTATACTTATCGTTCTAGAGATTCGCTATCTTATAGAAGTTCTAAATAGATTAGAATAGGCTAAAATAGGATATTTTAGGGCGGAGCTATACCTAAAGCTACTTAACTATAGTAATATTAGCCGGAGCGACGTAGTTAATATATAGATTACTATTATAGGCGCCGGCGTTAGCCTATTCCTTATACTACTTAGCCGCTATAGTATAGATCGGCGCGGAATAGGCTAAAATAGGTCTAGATAGGCTAAGAGAAGCGTACGATAGTAGCGGAGAGGACTTACTATACTAAGTTAGCGTATACTAGTCTAGAATAGGCTAGTATAGGTATCTCTACCTATACTACTAAAAATAGTATTTCTAGCTTATGTTAGAATATACAGTCCAGTTGGTAACCTGGCAACGGATGCCAAGGCAGACTGGATTACATGATAATGGTCATGTGACTAGTCCAAGCTGACACCTTTCAGGTTCAGCTCCAACCTGTAGATAACAACAACACACTTGCTGTTCCTACTTTGGCCCCTACTACTCCTTGTAGCTTCTGTTGCACTTTATGATCCATTTATACCTGTCGGCCCTCCTCAGCTCGACAGGTTATGAGCCCGGGTTTGCAACTACAAGGTAGAAGACCAAAGCAGTACAGGTTACTCCTAAACCTATAAGTCCAGTCCTAGAAGGAAGAGGCAAAACAGGAGAGGGAGACTCGAGGTAGACCTACACACATTGTACAAAGAAGCCCTGTGCATATAAGTTGTGAAAGAACCTAGTGAGGCACACTCATTAATGCATGTTGGATTGCTAGAGTGTAAAGGGAACAGATAAGCCTGAGTTTTGAGCACCTTTGGATAAGCCTCAGATTCAGCACTCAGTACAGCCAATACCCTGACCTGTTTGTAACAGTCAGGAAGGACTTGAGGAAGTCATTTGCCCTACAGAGCAGGAATCTGTACCAAGTTTTCAGTAACCTCAAAAAAACTGATAGGCCTAGCAGAGCCAGGGATCTGCCAACCAAGGAAGACAGCCATCCAGAAACTGTCATTTTCAGAGTAAAGAAAGAGCTTGGTTCTGGAGTTTGTTTGGGTTTGATTTGCAGAAGAAATCATGGATCAAGAAGGTGGAATTGGCAAGAGAAGGGCTGCACCAATCTTGACAAGAGACAATTGGAGAATATGGTTCAGTCTCCAGGAGAACAACCTTGAAGGAAAAGATGTATATTGGGTCATCTCTGACTCATGGACACCACAAGCATCAGAAGAGAGTACTCCTACTCTTCAGGGACTCAGGCACTCTAGGCACAGCCCAGAGTGGAGGAAGGCAAATGCAACAGCCAGGTATGAGCTGTTTATCTGTCTTTCTGAAGATGATCAAGAGGAAATCCTTGAGGACAAGAATGCTACAGATGTTTGGACAAAGATGAGGTCCAAATACAGCAAGGTGTATACTGCACACGCTATGGCAGTTGTGAGGGAGTACATTACCTTCAAGATGTCAGATGAATGGACAATCAGGAAGGCTTGGGTACATCTTGGGAATCTTGGCAGAAGGATTGCTGAGATAGACCCAAAGGAGAGTCACTACAAAGAACCAGAGAGGAAGATAAAACACCTCCTGGATGCTCTCCCATCTGAGTACCAGAGTACAAAAGATACTATCCTGGCCCAAGCATTTATGACACCTGACCAGGTGCTTATGCTCCTAGAGTCACATGAAGCAAGATTGCAAGAAGACAGTGGGACAGCTATGTTTGCCAAGAGAGGTTATCAAGCAGGAAGCAGTAAAGACCTATTATGCTTCCTGTGTGAAGGGAAGCATTGGGTCAAGGAATGCCCCAGCCTAGACAAGGCAAAAGCAGCTGTCAGACCAAAGCAGAGCTACAGGATAGCAAAGAAACAATCCCCATCCAGGGCCAGGAGGGGATCTTCACCTGACAAAGAGCAACTGAAAGAGATGGTGAAGAAACTGAGCCTGAAGATACAATCCCTAGAAAAGAGATCTAGGAAGCCATCTTCCAAGAAAGCCTATGCAGCACAAGATGCAGAGGCATCCTCTGAATCATCTCCTCCACCTGAGGAAGAAGATATTGATGAGGTAGCTCATTCAACTGTGGAGGCAAAAGGCAAGTACAAGCTATCTGAATGGCTGCTTGACTCTTGTGCTTCTGCCCACATGACTGACCAAGAATCACTCTTCAGAGACCTGAAGCCTCTCGAGAGGAAAAAGTGGATCAAGGTTGGGGGTGGCTACTTGACAGCTACACATGTTGGGAATGCAGTAATGGGTGGAAGGAAAGGCAAACAGATTGTATTGAAAGGTGTTCTCTTTGTACCTGGGCTTGGAGTCAATCTTGTTTCTTGGAACCAATTCAGCAAGCAGTTCGGTGTTCAACCACCAAAATTCACACTTCATTCACCTGATGGAAGGCCAGTTGTCCAGACAAGGCTTTCAGGAGGAGTACCATTCATTGAAGAAATCAGCCAAGACCTGGATGAACTTGCATACATATGCATTCCCCAGGATTCAGTGAATGAAAATGCCTGTGCATTTGCAGCTCAGACTGACCAGGATCAGTGGGAGCTGTGGCATAGAAGAGTTGGACACTTTGGAGAAGGACTAGTAAGAGACCTTCACAAAGTAACTGACCTGAAGGACAAAATTCCTGTCCCTGCAAAGCATCAGCCTTGTAGAGTGTGTTCTCTAGCCAAGATGAAGAAACACAGAGGCAAGGAGACTGAGAGGAAGCCTGCCAGGCTCTCCCTTGTTTCAATTGATATCTGTGGACCATTGCCTGTTTCAAGGCTTGGTTTCAAATGGTGGCTTGAGATTGTTGACAACTTCTCAAGAAAGAAGTGGACCAGTCCACTAAAATCAAGAGAAGATGCAGCAGACACCCTGCAGGAATGGAAAAGAAAAGCTGAACTGCAATCAGGGAATCAGCTTCAGGCAGTAAGAAGTGATGGAGCAAGGGAATTGCTTTCGTTACTTAAGCAGTGGGAGAAAGAATCTGGAATCTCCTACCACACAACTGAGGCATACAACTCAATCCAAAATGGAGTTGTAGAAAGGTCAATCCAGACATCTGAAGAACATGTTAGGGCCATGCTTGAAGATTCAAATATGCCAGTTGAATTCTGGCCAGAAGCATTGGATGCCTGTACTGTTATAAGAAATGCCCTACCAAATGGGCCAGATTTTGATGGATTCAAAGTTTCACCTGATGAAGCTTTCACTGGAAAGAGACCTTCTGTATCACACTTCAGGGTTTGGGGATGCAAAGCAGTTGTGTATATGGATGCCAAATCTCAGCCAATTGGGATGAGATCAGACAAGCTAATGAACAGGGGAAAGAATGCTGTGTTCATTGGATATGTGCCTGATACATCCAAGATGTGGCTGTTCTGGGAGCCTGACATGAAGGCTATAAGGGCTCACAACAATGCTGTCTGGTTTGAGAATGAGAAAGGAGGGGATATGACCTTGAATGTTCCCAGACTCAACCAGCCAAGCCAAGCCCCAGCAAGAAACCCAGTTGGCAGACCAAGAAAGGAGAAACTGGATCTGAAACCATTACATGTTCAACTGCCTCCACCACCAAAGGACATTAAGCAATATCAGGTGATAGCTGATCCAGAAGAAGAAAACAAGAATGAAAAACAGCAGGCTCCTAATCAGAGCCAAGAGAAACCTCAGCAAGACAACCAGAATGTCCAGGCTCAGGAGGGGAATTCAAAGAGAAGAAGATCAATTTCTGATGAAGGGTTAAGAGAAGAAAGAGTTCATAGTATGACCACAAGATCAACTATGCAGAAAAGACCAAGAGAATCAGAGGATGAAGAACTCCCTGAAGCAAAACATCACAGAGCCTTTATCTGTATGATGAAAGACCTGGATCCAAGTATGAACTGGACAGAAGAACTTCTAGGGTGTGTCTATGAGGTTGCATTCCCTGCTTTTGCACCAGGGATTGCACAAAGACAGGAGGTTCCAATTCCAAGAACCTACCAAGAGGCAATACAAGATCCAAAATGGGGTCACATGTGGGAAGAGGCAATCCAGAAAGAGCTGATTGCACTTGGAAGCAACCATACCTGGGATCAGGTAGTTCCACCAAAAGGAGCAAACCTGGTTACCTCAAAATGGGTGTTTGATGTGAAGAGACTAATCAGTGGAGCAATTGACAAGTTCAAAGCAAGACTGGTTGCAAGGGGTTTTTCCCAGAAATTTGGGGTAGATTTTCAGGAGACATTTGCACCAACAGTAAGGCATGACACACTCAGGGTGTTTATGGCTGCTGTATGTGAGAAAGACCTGGAATTGCACCAAGTGGATGTGAACAATGCATTCACTGAAAGTACCCTACAGGAAGATATCTTCATGATTCCCCCACCAGGAGTGGAAATCCCACAAGGTATGGCTCTGAAAATCCTGAGGAGCTTGTATGGCCTGAAACAAGCAGCAAGAGACTGGAACAAGCTATGTGTCTCAAAGCTGGAGAAAATGGGGTTTTACCAATCAGAGGTAGACCCATGCTTGCTCATTCACAAGGGCAGGAACCTGATGGTTTTAACCCATGTGGATGACATTCCCATTGCAGCACCAAAACTGGAAGATGTTCTTTGGTTCAAGAAAGAACTGGGCAAGGTGTTCAAAATCAAAGACCTGGGTGAACCAACCAAAATTCTTGGGATGAAGCTTACCAGAGACAGAAAGAATGGTACTCTGAAGCTTGACCAAGAACATTATATCCAGGAAAGCCTTGCAAAGTTTGGAATGACCAAAGAAATGGCCCACCCAACCTTGTCACCTCTTGACAACTATGAGAGTCTGAGGAAATCTGACTTAGATGAAGAGAGATGTGACAAGACAGAGTACCAAAGCCAAAATGGTACATGGATGTGGCCAATGACCATGACAAGACCTGACATTGCTTTTGCCCTTGGAAGACTTGGATCATATGCATCAGATCCATCCAAGAGACACCTAAAAGCACTCAGGAAACTGGCTAGATACCTGAGATCATTCCCAAGCCTGGGTTTGATGTTCAGAAGGGGAGGAGGAAAGCTGATTGGATATTCAGACTCTGATTATGCAATGGACAAAGCTGATAGAGTCTCAATCCTTGGAAGCATCTTCTTTCTCTGTGGATCACCAGTTTCTTGGATGAGTAAGAAGCAAAAGTCAGTTGCTACATCAACTATGGAAGCTGAGTACATGGCAATGAATGCATGTGCAAAGCAATCTCAGTTCCTTGCAGCACTCCTAAGGGAGATGGACTGTGCATGGTTAGTGGGAGAATGTTCATTTCAACCACTGATCAAAGGAAATTCTGATACAGTGAATGAAATCAGACCTGTTCAGATTATGGGTGACAACCAGGCAGCTTTGACTCTTGTCAAAGATGCTCATACCCATGAGAGATCAAAACATATTGATATTAGCTTCAACAAGGTCAGAAATCTTTGGTGGCAAAGAAAGATTGCAGTGGAATACACTCCAACAAAAGAGATGGTAGCTGATGGCCTGACTAAGCCAAAGACAGGGCCACAGTTCCAGCAATTCATAAGGCAATTACAACTTGCATAAAAGGCAACAAAAGTGCCTGCTCAAAGGCGATCAACGCCGTTGAGCAAACAAGATACCAGGCCTGAGAATTGAACTCAGCAGATTGGATACACTGTGCCAATCTGGAAGCCATTGCACCTGATTGGCTGACCTGGAATCTTTCCTGAATATGAATGCAAGCAGGATACAGTGGTTCAAAAGGAAAGACAAAAGAATGTGATAGAAACAGATCATTGGGATTTGTTCTACCACATTGATTCCAGATCAAGGAATTGAACCTTGCTGGTTGGATACACTGTGCCAACCAGGAGACCACTGCATCTGATTGGCTGATTGAAATTCTGAATTGCATATGTTTGTTCGGATTGGACTCAGAGACCAACTGTTCTGAGTGGGAGTGTTAGAATATACAGTCCAGTTGGTAACCTGGCAACGGATGCCAAGGCAGACTGGATTACATGATAATGGTCATGTGACTAGTCCAAGCTGACACCTTTCAGGTTCAGCTCCAACCTGTAGATAACAATAACACACTTGCTGTTCCTACTTTGGCCCCTACTACTCCTTGTAGCTTCTGTTGCACTTTATAATCCATTTATACCTGTCGGCCCTCCTTAGCTCGACAGCTTACCTTATTTATTAAGGTTATAGAAAGGAATTTAGATTAGTAGAAGAACTAATCGTATCTCTTACTTCCGCGATTAGTACTTAAATCTACGCTATACTAAAAAATATAGTAGCCTAGATTATATATAAAAAAATCTAGGAAGTAAGAGTATATAGAAACTTAGGATCTTAAGGATAACGATCTCTAAAAGGGGGGTAGTTATAAGGACCTATATATAGTATACTATATATTAGCCGTACTAAGCCTCGGGAGGGCCTAGCTTAGCCTACTCTAGGCTATTCTAGCTTTTATAGCTCCTTCGTACTCTCTCCTTTCCCTTTCTTATCGATTTAAGTATCTTATACTTAGGATAGTTTAGCCTACGTATTATAACCTACTCTTATACTCTTTAAATTCCTCTTCTAAGTCTAAATATTCTAGCTATCTTACTAAGATTTCTCTTAGCTCTAATTTAGAGCCTACTATTTATAATTTTTTTTCTTCTTCTAGATTATCTATTACCTAATATTAGTTTTTATCCTTTAATAGTAGAGATAGCTAAACTTATAATAGTTTTAGATCTAGTTTCTCCTTTCTTACTAGCCTACTAACTAGGTTTCTAACTAGAGCTTAGCTTAGCTAGTTAAGTCTAGGAATATTTAAAGTTATATTCTCTTCTTTCTTATTCTTAAACTAGATAGTATTATTATAAGCTCTTATAGTCTTTATATTAGGCTCCTAAAATAACTATATTTTAGATATATTAGATATATAGCTAATAAATATAGTATCTTTCCTTCTATTTATTAGCTTATCTAATCTTATCCTAACTAGCTAAGATTTAGTATCTATATATATAACTACTTTATATCCCTAAACCTTAAAGTATAATATAGAAGATCTCTTTCTAGTAAAAGCTTTATTAGGTAAAACTTTAAACCTATTAATATCTAGCCTATTTAGAAGGATATTTCTTATAATAGTATAGGTATTTAATACTTCTAGCTAGAATTTAACTAGTATATTTAACTCTTTAAGTATTACTTTAATATATTCCTTAGATATCTAGATAGATCTTTCTATAATTCTATTTTAAATTAAGTTATATATCTTAGTTATATAGTAGAAGATTCTAGATTCCTTCTCCTACTACTTAAGTAATATAAGTAATTCTCTTATCCTATTACTTCTTACTACCTAAAGCTAATTCCCTAATTATAGTTTAGCTTTTCTTTTCTATTTCTATAATATATCTACTATATCTTCTCTTAACTTTAATAGGAATACCTACTTCTTTCTAGAAAAGTTATTAATAATCTTAAGCTACTATTTAAAACCTAGCCTTAATATAGGTAGTAGTCTATTAATATTAATTAAAATAAAGGAAAATCTAGTAGGCTTTCTCTTAGTCTCCTTTCCTCTATATTTCTTTATCTTAGCTAGAGAATATACTCTATAAGGCTAATACTTTATAGGGATAGGAATTCTTTCCTTTAGATTAGTAACTTTATAAAGATCCTTTAGTAGTACTTTTTTAAAGTATCTAACTCTTCTATACTATAGCTCCTACTAATCCTAATTAGTCTAGACTACTAAGATATAGATATTATTATTTATTAAGTCCTAGGAAATATATATAAATATAGGTTTATCTAGGTCTTAGCTAATTTCCTTAATAAATAGTACTTCTCCTAAAAGCCTTATCTAGATAACTAGCTTTCTATTAGATAAATAAAGTATAAATTTTAGTAGTTAAATACTAAACTACTTACTAAATTAGTTCTAAGAAACAAGATTAATTCTAAGTCTAGATATAAAGAGAATACCTTTTAGTATAATCTACTTACCTCTCCTTTTATCTATAACTATACTCCTAATATATATAGCTATTAGATAGCTATCTCTAACCTTAATCTACTTCTTCTTTTTAAGAGATTTTATATCTCTAAAGAATAATTCTTAGTTAGTTATATAGGTAGAAGTATAAGAGTTAAGTAGATATTTAGATAGCTTATACTTATCTTTTACTTTAATAGTTAAATAAGCTATTTTATCTATATCTTCCTCTTTAGAGAAAGAAGATAGTTTAGAGAGTACCTCTATATCTTATACTATATAGGCTTTTTTAGAAGATAGTTTTTTAGTCCTCTTTTCTAGGGATTATATCTTTAGGCTTAATTTCTTTACTATTTCTTTAAGTTACTTATTATTTAGTAAAGATCCCCTTTTAGCTCTAGATAGGGATTATTTCTTTACTACTCTATAGCTCTACTTTAGCTTAATAGCTACTTTTACTTTATTTAAATTAAGGTATTCTCTAATCTAGTACTTTCCTTTATATAGGAAATATAATAAATCTCTATTTACCTAATTTCTTTTCTTAGTAAATATAGCTATCTTCTAGCTTATTATCTATTCCTATTTTTCTCTTAAGATACTAAGAATATCTTATAAGCTTAGGTCCTATCTTAGATCTATCCTATTCTTAATAGTATTAAATAATTCTAGAAGGGCTACTAGAAGCTATTAAATCCTTCTCTTCTTAGTCTTAATTTCCTTAAACTATAGAGAGATTAATACTATCTTTCTAGCTATATTACTTAGGCTTTACTATACTTTATTAACTATTTAGCCTTCTTCTATACTAAAATTAATATATTATTAGAGTAAGCTTCTTTCTATTATCTAAAGCTTCCTCTTATATTTTTCTTTTACTTATATCTATAGATATCTTATATATTTAAGCTCTTAATATTTATTCTAGTTATCTTCTAAAATATAGATAAATATTTTATATAATACTATTATATTATAAATCTTATAACGTACTCTTCTAATTAACTAGTCTAGTAATTCTAATAATATTATTAAGATATACTTAGATAGTATAGATATTAGGATACTAAAGACTACTTTATCTAGTATCTATTTAATCTTTAGCTTTATTAGATATATTCTAATTATCTTAAACTATAATTTATAATTCTCTTTTATTAAGATTAGTATAGCCCTTCTTTTACTAATTCCTTCTTCTTAATCTATAATTTCTTCTATAAATTAAATCTAAATAAACTCTAGAAATAAGCTCTTTCTTTAGTCTAAAAATAATAGTTTCTAGATAGCTATCTTTTTTAGTTATAGATCTCTAGCTCTACTAGGCCTATTAGTTTTAAAGGTTACTAAAAACTTAGTATAGATTCCTATTCTATAAGGCTAATAACTTCTTTAAGTCTTTTCTAACTATTATAACCTATAGATTAGAGTATTAGTAGTACTAAGTACTAAATCTAAGGCTTATCTAAAGATACTTAAAACTTAGGCTTATCTATTCCCTTTATACTTTCTAAGTATATCTTACTAGATTCTTTTATAGCTTATATATATAGGGCTTCTTTATATAATATATATAGATCTATTTTAAGTCTTACTCTTCTATTTTATCTCTTTTTTCTAGAACTAGACTTATAGGTTTAGGAGTAACCTATACTACTTTAGTCTTTCTACCTTATAGTTATAAACCTAGGCTTATAACCTATCGAGCTAAGGAGGGCTAATAGATATAAATAGATTATAAACTATAATAGAAGCTATAAGGAATAGTAGGAGCTAAAATAGGAATAGTAAGTATATTATTATTATCTATAGATTAGAACTAAACCTAAAAGGTATTAGCTTAGATTAGTTATATAATTATTATTATATAATCTAGTCTACCTTAGTATCTCCTACTAGGTTACTAACTAGACTATATATTCTAATATCTAGTCTAATTAATAAGATTTTTATATACTATTATAGTACCGACTCGGCGCTATTATTTCTATATTCGAATACTAAAATCGGACTACTAAAAGGTATTACGCTAAGTCGACTTACTATACTATTATACTAGCTTTACGAAATAGCTTACTATAATCTATACCCTCGCTCTAACTATTAATTATAAGCTATAAGTAATACTTAAATATAGCCTACTACTTATCTCCTATACTATACTTAAGTATTATATCCTAGTATCTCTTTATCTAGTATTTAAATAAGCTAAACGATAGCTCTATCGGGTTTAGATATAGCGAATATAGTAGTAAGAACTTAGTAATAATACTATACTAACGGTATATATTATAGATAAGTATTCTACTATACGTCCTATAGTTATCTATAATAATAACTAACTATAGACCTAGATACGGATTATAAAGCGGTAATATCCTCTCTTAGAGCTATAATATAAATATCTAGCTATTAATACTATTTTACTTAATAAGAGTTATATCTAGAAGCTAGCTATCTACTACGTATACTAGAAGTACGCTATATCGCTATAGTCTATATAGATAATCCTTAGTAATATAAGAGAATCCTTTAGGTATCTATCTACGTCTTCTAATCGCTAATCGCTCGCTATAGTATATCTTATTAATAAAGACTATCTACTAGCTTATCTATTAAGATATAGCGATTAAGTATACTAGCTCTACGTCTTAGTTACGTTAACTTACCTACTACTAAGTAATCTTATAGGTAAAGTCCTTATTATAGATATATCGCTCTATAGTCTAAGTATAGATAAATACTCTAAATTTAAGTAGAATCTAGTCTTATATCTTATCTATCTAGATCGTACCTTTAGTAGTAAGAATATCTATTATAAAGTCTCTTATATATAGTAGTATCTTCTTCGGACGGTCTAGTTTACTCTTATAGCTATATATAGTACTATATCTCTTTATATTTATACTATAACGTTTTACTACTATAAACGATCTATTTTTATACTACTTATACTATAATAGCTATATATTATTCGCTAATATACTATTAAATAATAGCTACTTAATAATAGCCTTATCTTACTTAGTAAGAGGTACTATAGTCGGATTTAAGTATATAGTAGACGCGATAGTAAGGTACTATATCTATAGATAAATACTAGAGCGATATATACTTAGTAGAGCGATAGTAATAATATTAATAAGTAATAAGACTAATTATTAGAATTATAGACTATATAGAGCGATAGCAAATACTCGGTTTACTAACTAATTAGTATAGTAGGCAGAGCTGAGAGGGTACGGCTTAAAAGCTTAGGGTTTTTGTCGTTAAGAATATTTATCTTCTAGATTCCGGCAAACTAATCTCGCCTGTACATCTTCTCTCTCTTATATGGTACCTGAGTTATATCAAAGCTTTTCTCTTTCGGAGACGATGACTGTTCCCGGCGTCCACCCTTCTGTATATAGCCTTGCTGATCGTTCTACTGCAGCTGTTCTTGCACAGGAGAAGTGGGCTGTGGAGGCGACTCTGGGCCCAGTGACGGTTGTGCATGTACTCTGGGAGCAGGTACAGGCCTTGGAGATCGCTCAGAAGATGGTGGAACCAAGTGGTCCTGATAAGACGCATGATCGGCAACATGCTTGCTCCCTGAGTCGATCCTTCCGGAGTAAGGATCACCAGGAGTATCAGCCCGAAAGTGATGTCTATCGCAGATTTGGTGTCGCATTGCCGCCGTTTGAGTAGCCGAGTACTCAGAGACACAACTAATGTTGTCAAGGGAGTAGTTCCTGGTATGAGGATGCTCCTCTCGGCTCATGGTAATTTTGCGCCATCAAAATTGATGTTTACCCATGGCGTTCTGTCGCTTCTATTGAATCGTTTAGGATGCCGAGTTGGTCGATCTTAATGCGATTGCCGGGCGTATGTATCGGGTAGAGGTGGATGCAGCTTAGATCCTGGGTTATGCGTTTGCTGAGTGTTAGGTTTAGAAGACATCTTAGAGTCTCTCATCAATGCAGGGTGTACTGAGTTTTGCAGAAGGACATTTCTGAGGATATCACAACCAAGTCAAGAGCTCCTGCTCCACAACATAAGCACTCATAACGTGGAAGGAACGATCAAAAGAAAGTTCTCTGGCTCATTGACATTGCTCTCATGTCTACAAACTTCTCGAAATGTTCATGACTCCCGATCTCGCTCCGCCAGGATGATCCAAAAGTCCAATGGAAACCTGTCCTGCCGCTTCATTGCCAGCCATGTCAAGAATCAAAGAGATGAAGGGTTCGTGAACCCAGGTTAATCAGCACCTCATGAAGTTTACTTGCTGTCAATGGTACCACAGCTTCTACAATGCTATTCTAGGTGCACAGAGCTCGACAATCTGGAAGAATGTGAATACCTCTTTTTGACCTCTTCGGAATTATCGACAAATTCCTCATCAGAACTAAGCGTGATCTCGATCCCTTCACTGCTGCGCGCTGACAACGCTTGGACCACATGTGAAAGTGAATACGACAGGACGACATTCACTCCGCATCTTATCACATGCCTCACTTCTTAGGCAACCTTGGCCTGGTCCGTGCTCAGCATTCCAACCTGCTCTCGAGCGATCACTGCTTTTGCTTTGCTTTTCGTTTGGTTCGACACAGCCCGGACGCTCGCAACATGGACGTCCGAAAGCTCCTGAATCCGGTGCCTCAGCCGACTCACGATGTTGTGATGCAAGACGCGCAGTTGACTAGAGAGGTGGGCAATGTGATAGACGACTCGACTGGCACAGACAGCCATCACCAGAGGCGGACTGTTACTGGCAGCGTCGTCTCTGACGTGGAGTCTGCCCGTGCTGCCACGACCAGAGCATCCGCTAGCATCGTCCCGGCGCAGCCTCGAGCTGTGGATCGGGCTGCAGACGGCAGAATAGACAGAAGCCTATCTCGGTCTATCGGCGATGGACAGGATATACCTCTGCCACCTTCACTTCACGTCTCTTCTGGCCCAGTCGCAAGCGCGGCATCAAAGACATCTTCGGCCTTTTTATGCGAGCTCTGCGCAGTCTACGGCTTCTCGACCACTTGCAAAACGGCGAGTACCTTCTATGGCCATCTCAGAGGAGTCCACATGCTGCTCGTCAAGACTCTGCATCGACCTCTTGCGAATCCACAGCTTCTTACACCACTGATTCCTTGGGAAATTGTCCAGTTCAATGGCCCTATGCCGTGGGGTTTCGAGGCGGCCTACCACACTGTCGAATCGCGGAAGTGGGAGAATGGTAAGAGACTGGTACCGCCGAATAAGCACGACAATGTTTCTGCAGAAATCAGACAACCGGACCGATCTGCTGCGGCATCTCCTGCTGCCGTTCCAGGATTTACGGTTGCATCTGCTGCATTATTGCCACATCCGGCCATCAAGCGATTTCAGGACTCTCGGCTGCACCGCCGACTGCTATACCTCCAAAGTCTCCGTCAAGTTGCTCAACCCCAGCCTGACCGACCGAGGGAAGTCATCGACCTGACTGCAGACGAGGAAGAAAGACGACCATCACTGGTGCCGAAAACTCTGTCAGACGACGAGATGCTCGCGACTGTCTGCAATCGCGCACTCTTGGACATTGTGAGTGAAGCACCGATGCTGCTGTATCGTATGCCTCACGTAATCATCAATCAGGCCTCCGCTCAGCAGTGCACTGCCGCAGACCTGATTGATGCCATCAATAGGGAGCGGTGGAAGAATGGAGTGAGAAAGCGTCTCGTCTTCGAAGGGGGATTGATTCATGAGGTTTAAGGAGGAATCGAGATCAAAGACAAGGTAAGTATGCCACCAGAGCTTCTTGCAAATGTCGGAAAGGAACGGTGTTTGGATTCGATTGATTCCATCTGCGTCAGATTGAGCGTTCCTTCCTCACTGCGTTACGTGCTTCTCCACCAATGGCGCCGGTAGCTCCGCGGGTTCCTGTACAGCAGTGTCTTCAAGTTCTACCTTTCGTTCGCTGTTTGGCACTTCATACTGAGGAAGATCACCCTGCATCTCTGGCTTGTTGGCATCGGTCGGCATCTCGTACTTCTCTTGCATTGGGCTGAGCTCTTGTCGTTTCTTCTCCGCATCACTGTCCAATTCGCCTCTTGGCGCATCTCCAGGCGCCTCTGGCATGGGCGATGATTCACTCGTCAAGGACAAGAGGCGCTGCTTCCTTCTCCGTCGCAGGAACCACCATAGAGCACTCGCCGCGACCGTCAAAGTAGCTACTATACCAACGACAATGCCTGCTATAGCGCCTCCACTAAGACTGTCGCTCGATGCAACTGGAGGTGGCGAGACCATGGCAGCGACTGTTCGTGATCCTGGATTGTTCATCGTGGTACGCAGACAGGTAAGGTGGGACCGAGGATTGAGTGTATTGGTCCTCTCGCGGGATTGTGGTGGCAAGAAGACTGTTGCCATCGGCCTCAAAATATGATTATAGTCATCGTAATCCGTTGAATTTGGACCGGGCACCACACCCATGTATACAGACCAAAATGCATCTGTGAAGTTGCTGAGTCCGCCGTCAAGATCATTGTTCCTGTTAACGCCTTCGGGGAAAATGGGGCAGCCATCGACTTGGATATTAGGACATCCAGATACGCAGTCTGAACTTGACTTATTTGAAGTCGACAGTGCTGACGGCGCGCAAATCCGTCAGCGAATATGTCCGAGAAAGCTCGTCTCAGGCGACTCACCAATGCCCAAAATGTCAGGTGTTTGATAGAGATCTTTGCATTCCGATGGAAATTGCTCCCGAACAGTCCTTTCCAGCTGAGTGCATGCAGTTTCCAGCGCATCGTCGGCAATGTCGGCAGTTGGAACGCCAGCTCCAGCAATATGGCCGGCTGTGTCCTCAATCAGGTCGTTCAATGCGTTCACACATTCAGTACCGAGAGCAGCAGAGCAAGATCCATCATCCTGCTGGCCGGCATAGTTTGCGTTGGCGGTGACGTTCTGGATACTGATCGCGCAGACATCGTAGCGAGTGTCAATCGAATCCGAGTAGTTGGCTCCTCCAGTATTATACCACCATGTCGCCTGCAATGTCGAGTCATTTTGATAAATAGTGTACAGCCAAGAAGCATTAATCGGAAATCCTAGCGTGTCGCCGAAGTCCTGAGGGAATGGGAATGTGCCGGTCTGTGATCTTACATCAGCTCAGAAGGTATCGTGTAACGACGCAGTGATTTTGTACTGTATTCGCATCAGCTATTGTCTCGTTACAAAGACTCTGCCAGGTGTCGAGATCATCAGCATATTGAGCTCTGACAATCAGCCATAACGACGACAAGCAGATGAGGGTGGTGAACATGTTGCCGTTTCCTCATTGCCGCAGAGACTGAGAGCGACATGGAGTTCATAAAAGCAACGCCTATCCCGCCTTAGGGATTTTCCAAGTCAGTCGCAATGCTATTGATCCTTCAACAAGTTTTGACAAGTTAGGGTTTATGCTGCATCTTCCAGCTGAGGCAGTATAAGTGGTCCATGATTGCTCTTTTGGAGTAGGCCAAGCCTTGTCTCTCGCACTAATGCAGGCCAAAGAGCAAATGTGGATACTGTTCGATGCTGTCAAAGGGCCCTTTCCTCTCGTAGCATTGGGAGTATGCAGGCCTATCTGGCGCCAAGACGAAGGCAAGTGTTCGTCTAAAGAAGGTCGATGCTCCGACACAATCCTCTCTCCAACGCAACGTAAAGTTGCAGGTGCATCATCGGTTGAAAAGTGCGGGCACAGCGCAGCTGGATACATGTATTCCAGGTCAAGGTAGACAGCTACGGTCTGGTGAAAGGGCCGGCGGCTTTGCTTTGCGATCATAACACATTCTGAAGTTCGACACATCTGGAACAGCAGCCTGACAATATCCATAGGCAAGGGCTTAATTGCGCTAGTGTCCAGCGTTTAGGTCTGAAGTTGATGCCAGAGCCTTCATCAAGATGAATCCGGTTAAGGGACGGTTTCAACTCTCAGCGGATATTGCAACTTTCGGATCGGACATAACTGCCAAAGGCTGATTGAAATAGCCGGAGAGCTACCTTTCAAATGCGCAGTCCGGTTTCAGAGTGTTCTCGAGTGATGTTGTTGTCGATGAACATAGGCTCATATCGGTTCCCGCTTAAGGGTCATCAGGCGCCAGCTGCGCCACCAGGCAACCAGACATGCAGCTCAAACAAAAGCGATTTGTCGGCTGTAAACACACGACATTCTGTACCTAGACATTCGAGTCAGCAAAATACAGGACGATGTCGAGCTTACCAGACGATTTCTTAGCCAAGCCGGCACCAGGCATTACTGTCAACAAAATTGACTTTGCGAAAACAACACTTCCCGAATACAAAGGTCTCTATGCTGTGACCCTCGACAACGTGCTGAGCCCGGACGAATGCAAACAACTCATCGCGGCTGCTGAAGACACCACCAAGGGCGAATGGGAACGCGCCATGATCAATGTCGGTGGTGGCCGACAGCAACTCATGACCGACTCGAGAAATTGTGGCCGGATCATCTGGGACTCGAAAGAAGTGGTTGCGAAGGTCTGGAAGCGGATTGAGCACATACCAGAAGTGCAGGAAATTGTGCGCTTGCAGAACGTGCCCGATATCTTCGGAAATGGTCCTGCAAAACGAAGCGAGGTGTGGACATTTACCAGACCCAATGAGCGCATGCGATTCCTGAAGTATGTTGGCGGAGAATACTTTCGCCCACACTGCGATGGCAGTTACGAGACGCCCGATCGGAAGGAGCGTACGTACTTCACGCTTCATCTATACCTCAATAACGCTGGCGCCCCGACTCCGGAAGAGCTTGCAGAGATGGACCCCAAGGATCGGCTCAAAGCAGCGAAGTTGGCATTGACCGGCGGCGCAACTACGTTTCACTCGATGAGCTGCAACCCTGATCGCGATTTCGACATCCTCCCCAAGACCGGCCGTATCTTGCTCTTTCAGCATAGGAATCTGTTGCACAGTGGGGCCGATGTCGTGCAGGGCGTAAAGTACACCATGAGGACTGACCTCTTGTACGCAATGGAGAGCTCGAAGAGCGGAACGCAGAGCAAGATGCCGGCTCTCGACGACTGAGGGGGATTTGCGAATCCAGAATCTTTTTTGCAAGGCTGTGAGTGTCCTATCTGCAGACCAGCCTCACTGCCTTCTGTCGGTGGAGCAGCTCATGAGCTTCGCTGAAAAGAAGCGCATTCTCTCCAGAAGAGTCATCTTCTTACTTGAAGATGCCATAGGAGGTCCATTGAGGGTCGGGTCATATCTCATGTCCATGCTGTTTTTGAGTGCATCGTGAAGATTGATGTGACAGCAAGCTGCTTTTGTGACACGCCAGGCAAAGGTCTCACGAAGGGACCGTGAAGGATGGGCGAAGGAAATGGTCGGCTTTCAGTCGCGCTTTCGAAGAGCATTTTAAAGGCTCGCTGCTTTACTCAGCGATCTGCGAGTGCAAAGCAAGTGTTGTGGTAGCAATATAGGATATGTATACGGAAAGGAACGTGTACTCATTGCTCGATGATCTCAATGGAAATTCCTTGGCGGAAGATTCTCGGTCACCGACCGTGACCTCCTTCTTCGCTGACTTCACCTTGCTTTCCGGCTCCATGTATCTGATCTTTTCTCTGCCATTGGCGATAAGGCGAAATGGCTCATGATCACAAACACACTGACCGAAGGTCTCTCAAGAGCACACGATATCATTGGGCTCTCCGAATGGAATATACGGAATGAAGCATAATGCATTGTTACATTGTACAAATCCCTATGAGAAACGGGTATTCATTTATGCAATCGCACCAAGCATCGGCGAGCCATGGACTGGCACAGCTCTCCTCAGCCTGACCTTGACACCATTTTTCGGGGCCACGACCACACGATAGCCCTTCGTTAGATTGTCCTGTCCCTCCGGAGCGTTGATATCAGAGAAATGCTGCATCATTCTGGCCATCAGGTACGAGATTTCAGTCATAGTCAACTGCTGACCAACACAGATTCTTGGTCCCATACCGAAGGGAGCATAGTCTGCAGCAATCTTCCTTCCGATCCAACGACCTGGCTTAAACTCCCATGCGTCCTCACCCCACTCTTCTTCACGCCGATGCATGAGGTACACGTTTGCAGTGATAGCAGCGCCTTTAGGCACTGCGATAGGCTGCATGCCGTCCTCACCACCGCCTCGTGGCAAGACTGTGTCTCGTTTGGCATTTCGACCAATGTTGGCTAGCAAAGGATACATGCGCAGGGTCTCGAGGATGACATACTGCATTGTTGTGCAAGAGCGGAGATTGTCCCAAGTCAGAGGTGCAAGAGGAGCTTCTTCTGGGCCAAATTTGTCAAGAACCTCTGCTCGAACGCGTTGGAAGATGTCTGGGTGCGCTTCCAGCTGCGCGAAGACCCACGCGGCCATCGTCCCGGTCATGTTCTGACCAGCAATGAACAGGTCCATGACCAGGTTTCGAATTTGGATCGGATCGCCAATGTCCTTGACGAGGCTGTCGACGAGCCCGAACTCAGCCACATCGACGCCATCTGGCACGCCTCTACGTCTATCGATAGCGCGCGCAATTAGATCGTCAGCGAACTTGTTGAGTGTTGCACATGCCTGGCGGTATCTCAAGCTGTCTGCCATCCAGTACTTCGAGCCGAGCTTCGAGCGCCAAGAGAAATGGTTGCGTACGGTTTCATATGCTATGCCGTAACTCATCTTTGCTTTGCTTCGCTTGGACGGCACAAGGTCGAACTCCTCCATCGCGGCTTTGAGCCTAGTCTCCAGCATACCGTTAAGCTGCGAGTCAGCGGAAGTGCCCAGCAGGAATGTTGTCGACATGTCAAGCGAGAGTCGATGAAAGAGATCAAGAAGGTCGACGACGCCAGTCCAGCCGTCCTGCTGTGCAGGGCCGATGGCAGTAAACAGCAATTGGATGTCGGCCTCGGACTGACGAACATCTTTGGCTCTCTTCGTGTCGATGTGCCTCATCACCATCTTCCTGTTCTTGTGCCATGCTTCACCTTCAGAGTTCAGCAGGCCCTCCTGCGCAAGTGGATACATGGTTCTGGCCCGGCTTTTCGATGGCGCCCAGTCTGTGTGAGACTTGTTGAGAATAGCATTGAGGTTGACCGGGTCGATCGTGTGGATCACCTTTGGTACACCGAAAGGGTCATGCAGAGCATGAGTAGCGCCATATGTATTGAACTTCTTGGCAAAGACATTGTCGAGGAGGTCATCGCCGAGGTAAAACAGTAGATCGAGCTTATGTCGAAGAGAGCTCAAGACAGGAGTCGGCAGACCAGTGGTCGCAACGCAGCCATTGCTCTTTGCGAAGCTGGAGAATCGCTTGCTCCTCAAGTAGGCTTTCGAGAGCCTAGCGAGCTTGCTGAAGAGCCAGATGGTCGCAAGCGAAGCTGCGACATAGTGCAGTCTGCTGTCGAGGGACTTGAGCTGCGCAGTCAAGACGTAGCTGGCGGCGGCTGTGGGAAAGAGGTATGTTCGAATGATTCTGACTAGTGACATTTTGTGCTGTTCGCCAATCGGCGACCGACTCTGTGCATCGATATGGCTCAGAGTAGGCGGAGGTTGCTTGTGGTATTGTGGGTATGTCGCCGGTTTGAGTGCGTTTGGTCGAGCGTCAGAGCTATTGCTGACACCGAAGAGAAAGTTGTTGACATTCGCCCAAGGCATTGAAAAGTAGTCGACGATCATATTCACCAAAGTAAGCCCTGACATGTGATGTAACGACTAAGCCTCCAGGTCACTTCTGACGCGCCTCCCGCTTCTACCAAGCCTTCACTTCAACTCGATCGAAAATGGGCACTCGATCTTCAGCCTGTTCTCCCTCGGCGGCCTCCACCTTGCTATTTGAATGCTGGAGCATTCTGCTGGCAATTCATCAACACTCATCTTGACATTTCTATTTCCAAATCCCGCACGGAATTTCTGATATTCTGACGTCGCTCGCTAGAAATTCATCTTTGTTCAGAATCTACCGAGCTTACCAGAATTGGCATTTGTGGCTTTGTGCGCCTATATCAAATCAGGCACATTGCCTAATGCAGCAATGTTATAGAACATTCGCTGTCACTTCTAACGCTTCAAGAGATCGCATGACTGGGGCTGTGCGCTGAGCGGCCGTAACATGAAGATGCATATGGAAAGTAGCAGGCACGGAGCCATCTCCTTCAGTGGGAGGACGACCAGATGCGTCCTTGGTCAAAGATTGCGTCACGGAAGTTTGAAAATCCGAATGGCGGTATACCAGATGCAGGATCTTTGGTATACCTGGCATTGGAGAGCATGACTGATTCACGTGGCAGCATAGGCTCAGAGCCCGATGCTTTGGGACTTCAATGTTCCTCGTGGAGACGGCGAGCGAGAAAGTCCTGTGCTTTGAGTAGTTGGCTCAGAAAGCCCGAAAAAGGGTTGCATCGAACGCGCAGCCGCGAATGGTAGCGAGACCGTCATAATGCACCGAATTCTTCATGCGTTTCCAAGCACGAAGCTCAGAGATTCTCAGGACACCAGAATGAACTGGTTCCACAGACTTGGCAGGTCATTTTACACCAGTGAAGCTGGAAAGTGGCAGTACATTGTCGTTGACTATGCTGATGTACAAACACGCCTGTTCACACTGGCGGGGTGGCCCCAATGTCGCCATCGTATCGTCAGAGTGGCTGTTTGCCAGGCTAGATTGCCATCAGCAAGCATCTCAGTCCCAGACCTCATATACTAGTCATTTGGCCGAAATGATAGCATGAGAAGGAGACAATGATTGCATGAATACATTCAACGCAATACGTTTCGCCTCATAATGGCATCACATCGCCTTCGTCCTTGCAAGGAGAGTCGTGAATATATCACAAGCATCGTTTTTATATCGCAATTCTTCCCACCGTATTCCTGTCTCCCAACTCACACCACTTCCCAACATCATCCAACCACGACAAACGCACTTTCGATCAACAACAACCACTAGCACTCTCAAACCAATCAACATGACTGCCAACACCTTCAATAACACCCCAAAGCTTAATATGGGTGCACCAGGCGGCCGCGACGACCCAGACGATGGGTATCACGGTGACGATGACATGAAATGATCGTCTTCGTACCCTCATAATTCCATGGACTCAGCTTCGGTCGAAGCTCATGATCTCCAGTCGATCACAATGGCGCTTTTGATTTATGGCTTTTGGGATCAGGCCATGATAGCTAGCTCTTTATAGCATCTTCATGTGACCTCCTACTGCTCCTCGCTTCTCTTCTCAAGACCCAATTTGTACTTTGAATGGTCTTCGAAAGGGCCCTCTACAATGTCTGGCTACCTCAATTTCGGCGAAGATGCATAGATTTCATGCTGTTCATCAATGCCGGCAACTTTGATGCCTTGATCATGGGCTTCGCCTTGAATTCTGGGACTCAGCGCGTCCAGTAGCTCGGCGTTGGATTCTCGATCGCTGAAAAACTATAGCTTGAATACCGCTGACCGGAGAGGCGATGTTGATATCAAGCGAGCCCCGGTGGTATTACCGTAGATACTGTGGAATGCAAATGAAGTTGTGCTTAGGTTCTCGCGTGCGCATTCCTCCTTGCATGAAGGGTAGAGAATCAACAATGCGCTCGCCATTTGTCGCAAACATACATTCTCTTTGTTGACTCTTCGTTGCATCCTCTCTCATGAAGATCTTTGGGGCCTAAAAATCTGTCAGCATTTCCCAAAGTTCGGAATTCGCATTTAGCGCTCTATCCCGATCATGGCACCCTCGAAAAGTCGGACTCCAGCGCGAATAGGCGCTTCCTCTAGCGCCAGCAGACGTGCTCGCTCGCAAAGACATGAAGACGATTATTCATCTACAAGCAGACCACCAAGGACAAAGCCAGTGAGCACCGCCAGATCCGTGAACTGGAGAGATGGACAGATTGATAGTGACCATGACCAGACACCTTCCAGGCTGCATCAACCACGTACGGGAACAGGCGAGGCAAGTCACCGGCACAGGAGTCCAGAAAGGAGCAACATCAGTGGCCCTGCTAAGCAGTTGCAGACCGAGCTAGAAGACGATAATATATCAGGTGGCTCTCTCCATGGATCAGACACCACGGTGGACGGCCAGGAAATCGTGACACCCGGCCCAAACGCACGACATAGGAAGCGAGGTGGTCTTATCGAGGACGATGATCCAGTCATCGAGAAAGGAGCACGCGCAAAGCGAGGACAGTTTGTTGTGGGAGAGACCACGCCTGGTCGCTCTGCAAGTAAGTATATCGAAGGGTGCAGGGCATGTCTAGACCGAGTGAAAGCAGCCAGGGTCGCCGTCTCAGACACGGTGGGCCAGTCTCAGCACTTGCTTTTGGAGACCATGGTCTTTCTTTTCTGAGACACAGGCTGACCCTCATATTTAGGTCAGACTAAGCCTACGCCAAAAGCTCCATCTACCACACGCCCAACTAAGAGATCCAAGATGTCTGGCCATGCGAATGACACCGGAGAGGACAGAGAGCGCTGCATAGAGATGCAAGAGATCGTGCGAGCGCTCGATGCACTTGTCCAGGATATACCACCAGCTGCGCCGACATTCTTTAAAGATCTGCTGACCAAGCCAGAGAACGCACAACTCGTTCGGTATACTGGATGCCTGGCTATTGGTGGTTCCAAGGGTGAAGCTGGATGGGAAGAACTCCTCTCGGATCAGGCTTGTCGGAAAGCGCTGGTGGTTGGAGTTGTCGGTCGAGCGTTGAAGGAGCATGTTTTGGGCAGTCTCCGGTTCGGCGCGACAGTTGATCAGCTGAAGCAACTCGAGGACATGGAGCGCAGCCCGCAAATGGTTGACAAGGATGGTATGTTGGCTCTTCTCTTCCTTGCAAGGACCAGTGAACTGACAAATTTGACAGGATTCTCCAGAACGAGAAAAAGGGCAGAGGTGGTGAAGGGCTTCTCGCCTGGTGAGGATGATCTGGAATTCGCCATCAATAAGCTCCATCTTCAGTTGTCAGCTATGCTAGCACCATTCTGGAACGAGCAAGCCCGGGTTCCTGCAACACCATATTGGAAACTGAACAAACTTGTTAGGAAAGCTGCGAATTTCAGCCGCATTATCCGACAACAAGAAGATGTGGTCTACTATTGGCCGCCAACGTTCAAGGATGAGGAGTTTGAGCCGGGTCGCATGGAGTGTTACAACCTGAACGACATGATTTCCCACAGTCCCTACGACAAGAAGAAGATCCAGGGCAACTTCGAGCGTGCCATACTCCGCGAAGGTGAAGAACACCGAAGCGAAGCCATCGTAAGGGTCGTCTGCTTTCCAGGCTTGGTGGCATACCGCCAGTACGGTGGCGACCTCGCAGTCGAAGAGATCAAGGCGAATGACAGAGAGAACTCATATGCACCAGAAGATGTACGAAGATCCAGAATGCGATACGGAGAGAAGCTGGACGTCAACAATGGCTTCCGATCCCGCGTCATTTGCAAGAGCCTGGTCCATCTCCAGTGGGGCAAGCAGAGGCTCTTAACTCGTGAAGCCGGCACTTCCGCTCATATTGATGCCGTTAAGTCGGGTAACATGAAGAAGTATGAGGATGACTCGAAGAACTTCGTTGAGTTGTATGATCTTTTTGAGAAGGAGCAGGGCAAGAAGACAAAGAAGGCTGGCAGAGGATCCAGGTAGAAAGCCGACTCCGATGCGGTAGGGATGTGCGATGAACGACGAGAGGAGGGTAGTTGACTAGTTATGCGGTGTTTCATAGCTTCTGATAATGTTTCTTCGATACCAGGTCAGTCTTTTGCACCGGCTTGCTCTCATCAAACTGTGTCGATTCGTATTTTGGACGGAGCGGAGTGCTTGTCCCTAGCTGCTTTAGCCGTCAGAGGCGTACAGTGCTGTTTTTTGAAGTGGCCAGGTCCGTGCGTGGCGCTAATGCGGGGCGCTAACGCCCCGCTAATTGCTAAACCAATTCTAGCTAATATTTGATTGGATACCCCTTATTTCGAATAACGGCTTCGTAGCGCTTATATATTAAGTCTATTATACTTTTAAGTACGTAGTCTAGTAGCTTCTACTATAACCGCTCTATCTCCTAATCTAGCTATACGACCGTTTCGATCTAATATATACGCCGAAGTTTATTTTTAATCTATATCTAAATATACTCGATTAGGTTTAAATCTAGCGAATTAAAAGATAGTACTAAGAACCTAATACTAGTCTATTCTAATACCTATCGACTAGTATATATATAGTATATAGGAGCGTTATTAAGTAGTAGTATAGAGTAGATACCCTATATCTCTAGCTCTATTTTAAAACGCGCTATCCTTAAAATAATCCGAGAAATAAAGGCCTCTTAGTTATAGTTACTAAATTTAGTAATCTCCTACTTCTAAAATAGTCCCTACTTTACTAAAATTACTATTCCTATCTAATAAGAGGTCTCGTAGCTACTACTATACTTATTTATAACTAGGGTTATAAAGTCTTTATAATTATCTATTAGAATATATAGTCTAGTTAGTAACCTAGTAAGGGATACTAAGGCAGACTAGATTATATAATAATAGTTATATAACTAGTCTAAGCTAATATCTTTTAGGTTTAGCTCTAACCTATAGATAATAATAATATACTTACTATTCCTACTTTAGCTACTACTACTCCTTATAGCTTCTATTATACTTTATAATCTATTTATACCTATCGGCCCTTCTTAGCTCGATAGGTTATAAGCCCGGGTTTATAACTATAAGATAGAAGACTAAAGTAGTATAGGTTACTCCTAAACCTATAAGTCTAGTCCTAGAAGGAAGAGGTAAAATAGGAGAGGGAGACTCGAGGTAGACCTATATATATTATATAAAGAAGCTCTATATATATAAGCTATAAAAGAACCTAGTAAGGTATACTTACTTAAAGCGTATTAGATCGCTTAGAGTATAAAGGGAATAGATAAGCCTAGGTCTTAAGCACTATTAGATAAGCCTTAGATTTAGTACTTAGTACTACTAATATCCTAATCTATAGGTTATAATAGTTAGGAAGGACTTAAGGAAGTTATTAGCCCTATAGAGTAGGAATCTATACTAAGTTTTTAGTAACCTTTAAAACTAAGAGGCTTAGTAGAGCTAGGGATCTATAACTAAGGAAGATAGCTATCTAGAAACTATTATTTTTAGACTAAAGAAAGAGCTTGTTTCTAGAGTTTATTTAGATTTAATTTATAGAAGAAATTATAGATTAAGAAGGAGGAATTAGTAAAAGAAGGGCTATACTAATCTTAATAAGAGAGAATTATAAATTATAGTTTAAGATAATTAGGATATACCTAATAAAGCTAAAGGTTAAATAGGTACTAGATAAAATAGTCCTTAGTATCCTAGTATCTATACTATCTAAGTATATCTTAATAATATTACTAGAATTACTAGACTAGTTAATTAGAAGAGTAAGTTATAAGGTTTATAATATAATAGTATTATATAAAATGTTTATCTATATTTTAGAAGATAACTAGGATAAATATTAAGAGCTTAAATATATAAGGTATCTATAGATATAGATAAAAGGAAAATATAAGAAGAAGCTTTAGGCAATAGGAAGAAGCTTACTCTAATAGTATACCAATTTTAGTATAGAAGAAGGCTAAATAGTTAATAAAGTATAGTAAAGCCTAAGTAGTATAGCTAGGAAGGTAGTATTAATCTCTCTATAGTTTAAGGAAATTAAGACTAAGGAGAGAAGGATTTAATAGCTTCTAGTAGCCCTTCTAGAATCATTTAGTACTATTAGGGATAGAACAGATCTAAGATAGGACCTAAGCCTATAAGATATTCTTAGTATCCTAAGAGAAAAATAGGAATAGATAATAAGATAGGAGATAGCTATATTTACTAAGAAAAGAAATTAGGTAGGTAGGGATTTATTATATTTCCTATATAAAGGAAAGTACTAGATTAGAGAATACCTTAATTTAAATAAAGTAAAAGTAGCTATTAAGCTAAAGTAGAGCTATAGAGTAGTAAAGGAATAATCCCTATCTAGAGCTAAAAGGGGATCTTTACTAAATAATAAGTAACTTAAAGAAATAGTAAAGAAATTAAGCCTAAAGATATAATCCCTAGAAAAGAGGACTAAAAAACTATCTTCTAAAAAGGCCTATATAGTATAAGATATAGAGGTACCCTCTAAACTATCTTCTCCCTCTAAGAAGGAAGATATAGATAAGGTAGCTTATTTAACTATTAAAGCAAAAGGTAAGTATAGGCTATCTAAATAGCTACTTAACTCTTATACTTCTACCTATATAACTAACTAGGAATTACTCTTTAGAGAAATAAAACCTCTTAAAAGGAAGAAGTAGATTAAGGTTAGAGGTAGCTATCTAATAGCTATATATATTAGGAGTATAGTTATAGGTAGGAGGAGAGGAAAATAGATTATATTAAAAGGTATTCTCTTTATACCTAGACTTAGAGTTAATCTTGTCTCTTAGAACTAATTTAGTAAGTAGTTTAGTATTTAACTATTAAAATTTATACTTTATTTACCTAATAGGAAGCTAGTTATCTAGATAAGGCTTTTAGGAGGAGTACTATTTATTAAAGAAATTAGCTAAGACCTAGATAAACTTATATACTAGTACATTTCCTAAGATTTAATAAAAAATAATATCTATACCTTTATAGCCTAGACTAATTAGGATTAGTAGGAGCTATAGTATAGAAGAGTTAGATACTTTAGAGAAGGACTTCTAAGAGACCTTTATAAAGTTACTAACCTAAAGGAAAAAATTCCTATCCCTATAAGATACTAGCCCTATAGAGTATATTCTTTAGCTAAAATAAAGAAATATAGAGGAAAGGAAATAGAGAGAAAGCTAGCTAGACTTTCCCTTATTTTAGTTAATATCTATAGACCTTTACCTATCTTAAGGCTAGGTTTTAAATAGTAGCTTAAGATTATTAATAACTTCTTAAGAAAGAAGTAGGTATTCCTATTAAAGTTAAGAGAAGATATAGTAGATATACTATAGGAATAGAAAAGAAAAGCTAAACTACAATTAGGGAATCCGCTTTAAGTAGTAAGAAGTAATAGGGTAAGAGAATTACTTATATTACTTAAGTAGTAGGAGAAGGAATCTAGAATCTCCTACTATATAACTAAAGTATATAACTCAATCTAAAATAGAGTTATAGAAAGGTTAATCTAGATATCTAAGGAATATATTAGAGTAATACTTAAGGAATCAAACATACTAGTTAAATTCTAGCTAGAAGTATTAGATACCTATACTATTATAAGAAATACCCTTCTAAATAGGCTAGATATAGATAGACTTAAGGTTTTACCTAATAAAGCCTTTACTAGAAAGAAACCTTCTATATTATACTTTAAGGTTTAGGGATATAGAGTAGTTATATATATAGATACTAAATCTTAGCTAGTTAGGATAAGGTTAGATAAACTAATAAATAGAGGAAAGGATACTATATTTATTAGATATATACCTAATATATCTAAGATATAGCTATTCTAGGAGCCTAATATAAAGGCTATAAGAGTATATAATAATACTATCTAGTTTAAGGATAAGAAAGGAGGGGATATAACTTTAAATATTCCTAGACTTAACTAGCTAAGCTATACTCTAGCTAGAAACCTAGTTAGTAGACTAGTAAGAAAGGAGAAACTAGATCTAAAACTACTATAAGTTTAGCTATCTCTACTACTAAAGGATAAGGACTAATATTAGGTAATAGATAATCTAGAAGAAGAAAAAGAAAAATATAAATAGTAGGCTCTAAATTAGAGCTAAGAGGAACCTTAGTAAGACAACTAGAATGTCTATACTTAGGAGGGGAATTTAAAGAGAAGAAGATTAATCTCTAATAAAGGGTTAAGAGAAGAAAGAGTTTATAGTATAATTATAAGATTAACTATATAGAAGAGACTAAGAGAATTAGAGGATAATAATTTCCCTAAGGCTAAATATTATAGAGCCTTTATCTACCTAATAAAAGATCTAGATCTAAGTATAGATTAGATAGATAAACTTCTAGAGTATATTTATAAGGTTACATTCCCTACTTTTATACTAAGGATTATATAAAGATAGGAGGTTCCAATTCTAAGAACCTACTAAGAGGCAATATAAGATCTAAAATAGGATTATATATAGGAAGAGGCAATCTAGAAAGAACTAATTATACTTAGAAGTAACTATACCTAGGATTAGGTAGTTCTACTAAAAGGAGTAAACCTAGTTACCTTAAAATAGGTATTTAATATAAAGAGACTAATTAATAGAGTAATTAATAAGTTTAAAGTAAGACTAGTTATAAGGGGATTTTCTTAGAAGTTTAGGATAGACTTCTAAGAGATATTTATACTAACAGTTAGGTATAATATACTTAAGGTGTTTATAGCTACTATATATAAAAAAGATCTAGAACTATACTAAGTAGATATAAACAATGTATTTACTAAGAGTACCCTATAAGAAGACATCTTTATAATTCCCCTACTAGGTATAGAAATCCTATAAGGCATAGCTCTAAAAATTCTAAGGAGCTTATATAGCCTAAAACAAGTAGTAAGAGACTAGAACAAGCTATATATCTTAAAGCTAGAGAAAATAGGATTCTACTAGTTAGAGGTAGACCTATATTTGCTTATCTATAAAGGAAGGAACCTAATAGTTTTAACTTATATAGATAATATTCCTATTATAGTACTAAAGCTAGAAGATATTCTTTAGTTTAAGAAGGAACTAAGCAAGATATTTAAAATTAAAGACCTAGGTAAACTAACTAAAATTCTTAGGATAAAGCTTACTAGAGACAGAAAGAATAGTACTCTAAAGCTAGACTAAGAGCACTATATCTAGGAAAACCTTACAAAGTTTAGAATAACTAAAGAAATAGCTTACCTAACCTTATTACTACTTAATAGCTATAAAAGTCTAAGGAAATCTAACTTAGAGGAAGAAAGGTATAATAAGACTAAGTACTAAAGTTAGAATAGTATATAGATATAGCTAATAACTATAATAAGACCTAATATTACTTTTACTCTTAGAAGACTTAGATTATATATATTAGATCTATCTAAGAGATACCTAAAAGTACTTAGGAAACTAGCTAGATACCTAAGATTATTCCTAAGCCTAGGTTTAATATTTAGAAGGAGAGGAGGAAAGCTAATTAGATATTTAGACTCTAATTATATAATAGATAAAGCTAATAGAGTCTCAATCCTTAGAAGTATCTTCTTTCTCTATAGATTACTAGTTTCTTAGATAAGTAAGAAGCAAAAGTCAGTTACTATATCAACTATAGAAGCTAAGTATATAGTAATAAATATATATATAAAGCAATCTTAGTTCCTTATAGTACTCCTAAGGGAGATAGACTATATATAGTTAGTAGGAGAATATTTATTTCAACTACTAATTAAAGGAAATTCTAATATAGTAAATAAGATTAGACCTATTTAGATTATAGGTAACAACTAGGCAGCTTTAACTCTTATTAAAGATACTTATACCTATAAGAGATTAAAACATATTACTATTAGCTTTAATAAGGTTAGAAATCTTTAGTAGTAAAGAAAGATTATAGTAGAATATACTCTAATAAAAGAGATAGTAGCTAATAGCCTAACTAAGCCAAAGATAGGGCTATAGTTCTAGCAATTTATAAGGCAATTACAACTTATATAAAAGGCAATAAAAGTACCTACTTAAAGGCGATTAACGCCGTTAAGTAAACAAGATACTAGGCCTAAGAATTAAACTTAGTAGATTAGATATACTATACTAATCTAGAAGCTATTATACCTAATTAGCTAACCTAGAATCTTTCCTAAATATAAATACAAGTAGGATATAGTAGTTTAAAAGGAAAGACAAAAGAATATAATAGAAATAGATTATTAGGATTTGTTCTACTATATTAATTCTAGATTAAAGAATTAAACCTTACTAGTTAGATATACTATACTAACTAGAAGACTACTATATCTAATTAGCTAATTAAAATTCTAAATTATATATATTTGTTCGGATTAGACTTAGAGACTAACTATTCTAAGTAGGAGTATTAGAATATATAGTCTAGTTAGTAACCTAGTAAGGAATGCTAAGGCAGACTAGATTACATAATAATAGTTATATAACTAGTCTAAGCTAATACCTTTTAGGTTCAGCTCTAACCTATAGATAATAATAATATACTTACTATTCCTACTTTAGCTACTACTACTCCTTATAGCTTCTATTATACTTTATAATCTATTTATATCTATCGGCCCTCCTTAGCTCGATATTATCCTATATTCGTATAACGTTATATAGTCTAACTACTCCTATACTAATTCTAAAGGCAACTTAGTCTAGTACTAAGATATAACGTATTCTAATATTACTCTACTATAGGAATAAGATTATCTACTAAATCTAGTTAGCTTAAATATAGAGTAAGGTTTTAGGCTTTCTTATCTACTAATAGTATCTAAGATCCTATACCCTAAGCGAGCGGTTAATAATAGCTTTTAGTATATAGATACTAAGCTTAGCTATAATCTAAATAAACGGCTTATTATAATTAGCTAGATTATTAAAATAAGTCTTAGCTAATCTCTCTATATCTATAGAATCTAGTATTCTAAGTAGCTAATCCTTTCTTAGCGGCTTTACTCTACCTACTAAAATACGCCTAATAGTTATATATAGTATAGGGATATAGATTATAATAAGGTTTTTACTCTAGTTAAGATTACCTAATCTATATATATAGCTATACTAAGCTTTCTACTAGTACTTATAAGATAGGTATTTAGATATCGTTAATAATATAGAGATATCTAATTCTTATAATATAGTTAGCTCGCTTAAAGAGACTAGTAAGGTTTAAGGTAAAGTTTTTAAACGGTTTAGATATCTATATTTTATATCTATAGAACCGTTTCTAGTATATTCTATCTATTACGTCAATCAACCCCCGCGGCATGTGCCGATGCACGGACGTTGCACGGACCTAGCCACTTCAAAAAACAGCACTGTACCTTATTATAGGAAAGTTCACAGCGGGAGCGGCCGCTTGCTCTTGCCGGAGCTCAGCGCTAAGTACCCGGTGGACCAGACCTCACTTTGCATTTGCTGATCTTTCTCTCCTTGCAATTCTCGGGCATAACATCTACGGCACGGAAGAAGATCGGAGGGCTGCCCTGGAGACTTTTCGGCATTGGGTCCTGCCATTTCATACTCTGTCCCAGCGTGGAGTCTTACACGGAGCCTCGTCAGGGTGGCGGCGAGACGTGCGCCAGTCTGGCCAGCCCATCCGTGTCAGTGGTGTCCTCTTGGCGGCGCGCCTGTACCACTCCTCGCACTCCCGCATCCTGGAACATGAGACTAGGGCCCATACAAAAAGACTTGGACTCCCCACACCTCTGCTCCAACTTCTTTCGAACCCAACACGATGGCTGTAACACGACTGCTGCCCGCTTTGGCACCAGCACCGCCGAAGCCCGCAGCATTTCAGACGCCAAGAGTAACTTTCTTCGACTTACCAGCTGAACTGCGAATCGAAGTCTACAAACTGGCTCTGGACGGAGTTGTCATACATATTTTACCACCAAACACTGTCGAGGAGCGAAAGATACCACATGCACTTACCCGGACGTCGCGGCAGGTCCGCAACGAGGTGCTGCCTTTAATCCACTCGCTATGTCCGATCAGGTGCGCTGTCACAGACTTCAATTTCGACGGGCTATTGTTATGGATGTCTCGTGTGCCTCCACACGAAGAGCGCAATCTGAAAAAGAACAATCATCTGGCCATTCGCTTCAACACATCTAATCAGCCGCAGCGGAGTATGGAAAGCTTGCGGAAATGGTTGCATATGCGGGCGGACGTGCATCGGCCTCAGCCCAAATGGCACTACACAGGAGCACTTCCCAGTAACAAAGTATGTGCGGACTTAAGAAGGCGATGCAAAAGAATGAAGGAGTACGGAAAGCAGTGGGAAATGCTGCAAATATTGAAAGCTTTGCAAATTACGCCCCTTCCCACGCCACTCCCTGGACCGGGCACCCCTCCACCTGAAGAGAATCCCGAGCACCCAAACCACCAGCAATGGCTGCAGCAACGAGAGCGTGAGCAAGGCAGCGTCGGATCTGATTGAGGTGGGAATACCGAAGTCGATTCTCTTTTTTGGCAGAGTGGACGCAAATTATGACCATTTCTTCCCTCTGTTGTTGTGAAGCAAAGTCCGAATGCGGGTCAAGTCCGGCTCTGGTCTTGGAGAGGGATCATATTTACCCAGCAGCTTGGAGTATCCTTCCTCCACAATTCGCTCTTCAGCTTTGGTCTTGAGAACACAGGTACCGCCATCGAAATCCTGGTTCTCAATCATCCGGAGCATGGTCTCCGCGATATCGGCAGGCTGCAGAGCAGTTTTCAATCTCTCTTCATACTGAGTTATCTTCATCATCTCGTCCTGCCGATCTTCCCACAAAGGACTCTGGACCATTCCAGGGAGTATGCAAACTATCTTTACACCCTCCTCGACGTCGGCCTGCCCCATAGACTTGGTAAACCCGACTACAGCATGCTTCGAGGTGGCGTACAGGGAGGCGAGATAATTGCCTCGGATTCCCGCTGAGCTGGCGATTAGGCACACCACACCTTGCTTCTCGGCTCCAGCAAGTGCTCGCATGGCGATGCGAGAAAACTTGACTGGGTGGTTCACATTGATTTGGATGGTTTTGTATTCAATTTCCTCACTGTCATCCCAGAAGTTGCTCCACGGCGGCTCGAAGACACCAGCGGAAGGGACGTAGACATCCGGGACATCGCCGAAGTTCTCTACACTGGCTGAGACAAGGTTACGAAGCGACTTCCACGAGGTGACATCACACTGGTGGAATATGATATCTCCTGGGAGCAGCTTGTTGAGGTATTCTTGGGCTTCTGAAACCAGCTTCAGGTCGCCAATCAAGACTTTGGCTCCACGTTCGTGGCAGAGACGAGCAAGGGCAAAGCCGATTCCAGAACCACCTCCAGTGATGACCACAATCTTGTCCTTAATGGGAAAGGCCTGGACTGGGCCGTATTTCTGCATTGCGAGTGGAGTTGGAGGTGGGAGGTAAAATTTGGAAAAAGACGGTTCACTAATGTAATGACCTTTCTGTCTTCTCTGAAGACTTGACCTTAGTTAAAGAAAGTGTGTGAAAGATGCCGCGCTTCGGTACTCAACATGTGCTCTCCTCTCACAACCCCTCACATTGCTGAAGGACTGCAGATGCAGGAGGGGTCTAACACATTCCAGTCCTTGTCCTGCCAAACCATGATACCCACTCATGCAAGTAAACCGCACATTCAGAGCCGTGTAGACGAGTCTTTGATCTTCTACATCCTTTACAAGTGAACGTCTTGAACTCGCTACGATAGGATGAGCGACTTTGCTTCACTCACTTCCGGCAATATGGACCGCCAAGCCTCGGGCAAAGCGCGTCCTTCAACTTGGGCGTTGAAAGCTCACCACTCGACTTTCCGGGCAGCCTTGCGCCACGTCACATAACAAACGTATAATGCTTTCTAACGAGGAGATACTGGAGAAGGCGGCAGAAGATGGCTCAATCGACATGTAGGTATATTTCTTGGCGCGTTTATGGGCATTGAGCTGACTTGCGACAGCACCGAATGGCCTCGCGTTCTAGAGAGCTTGCTGCAGCGACTTCACGATGTACGTTCAGAACCAACGCGGAGAGAATTGTGTACTGATGCAAATCAGATCGTATACAATGAATTTCCCATACCATCATTACCGCCGCCTCCTCCGCCTGCGATCTCCGAAGTGCGACGCTCAGTAGATCTTGACCCAGCAGTGGTCGCTAGCACACCACCACCTCCACTGCCCACGAGCGAAACGAGCGCGACCAACACCGACGCCGATGCCGATAGCGAGCTACCCTCGAACAGTCAGAGCAGTACGAAAGAAAATGACGCGCCCACAGACATCGCGGCAGGACGACCGCCATATCCTCATGGCTACGAGATTTCAGAGTCCCAGAGAACAGAAGAGATGCCACCGCCGCAGCTCGCACCCCCAGAGACACAGCAAGGCGCACTTCCGCCTGAGTTGCTGAGCATGTACCAGCAATCTACCAGAATATTGCAATACGACTTCGCCGAAAGCCCGCCATACACGATTCAGCGACTGGCAGAGATGGCCTTGCGGCCGAAGAAGCACTATCGCTTCTTGCCCGCCTACTTACGCGCTTTAGATCGCATCGTTTCGGTCAGCTCGCCAGTCTCAGACTTCCCTCTACCTGCTCTACACACACCGATCAACGGCGGCTTCCTCACTAATGGCGATGCGCAAGTAAACGGAATCAGCGAGAGGGAAGGACTTGGTAGTGACGAGAGCCTTGGTGGAGCACTTCTCACACCAATCCCCTGGCTACGAAATCAGCAGAATGCTCTTGGTCCTACGCCTGCTGCGCCGGAATCGCAAGGCGAACTGCATAGCGAAAGCACGGAAACCATTGAAGGCCCTCATGGCGCTGGCAGCATCGAGACTGTGACGGTCACAGTGAATGGCATTTCCAGTGCAACAGCTTCACAACCATCCTCCTCACCGATCGCATCGCCTACGCTTAGTGAGCAGAGCGATGCTAGTAGCTCGTCCTCTGCTTCGACTGATGCGCAGCTACGGGAACAAGGTGGTGTCACACAGGGCGAGCTACTTCGGCAAGAACAGGAAGCTGGCGTGGTCCCAGTGTCTACAGCAGGACAGCCTATGACTCCAAGAAGATCAATGCCTGCAGGAGGCGCAGGTGCAGTTGGCAGGGAGCCAATCGTCGGAGGTGTGCCAGGAATCGCGGAATCTGCAATGGACGAGGGTATGGAGGAGGAAGTACATGCACGCGGACCTGATGTCATCGGCATGGAGGACACAGGACCTCAGCCTACTTCACCACCCGGACAGGGTCATGTTCTCGACATGGAAGCTGCGGTGGGCAGAGGACGTAGCAAGTCTCCGCAACCACCTCCTGTCAAGGTCGAAGTGAAGGACGAGATGGAGGATGTGGAATTGCCTGAGCCTGGAAAGCCCGGCAAGGACCCGAAAGATGTCGAGAAAGAGGTTGAGAAGCTAAAAGAGGCTATGGACGCCGAAGTGAAGGCCGAAGCCAAGGACAGTGATGGAGATGTCATCGTCGCTGATGTTGATGGCAAGCCAGTCGACACTGATATGAAGGAGGATGCTTCAGGCGACGACAAGCCTGATGCGGTTGACTCCACGACACATTGATGATTACGAAGGCATGGATCTATTGCGGATGAATTATGATCAGTCAGCAAACCATATCTCAGACCCCGCATCGTGTCCCTCAATGGCTACATTGATAGCAACGACACTGTTATGATCACAATGGCTTGACGCGTCCGTATCTCGAGAAGCTTAGCGTCCTAATGAGGCTATCTTCTCCACGGACGTCACTGCTAATGTAAGCAACTTCACAATACCGCATTGCTAAGCAATATTCTCAGGATAGTCGCAACCATTGAGTACATATCGAACCTCATCACTCATCCTTAGATCGAACATCTCTGGCCAACAAGTACCAAGCCAATAGTCAACACAACGTCCACATCATCTACAAGATGCCAGACCAAGACTCCCTCCCAACAACCCGCCGCACTTTTCGTCGAACAGACGACTTCACCCCAGGCACACCCAAAGTCCAATTGATCTCAGACGAAACGATCAAATACCCTCTCGACCCATACTCAGTTCTCATAAAAGTCCACGCTATCGCTCTGAACTACCGCGACGCCAACATCGCAAACGGAGGAAACCCTTGGCCCGTAACACCCCACGGTATCCCGTGCAACGACGCTTGCGGCACCATAATCTCCATCGGCTCAAATGTCACAACTCTCAAAATCGGAGACCGTGTAGCGCCCATCATAGACACCGAGAACCTCACCGGACAAGAAACGAAAAGATCTTGGCTCGCTGCTGATGAAGATGGAGTTCTAGCAGATTATTTGGTATTTGATGAAAAGAAAGTGTCAAAATTACCGAGCTACTTGGATGATGTTCAGGCGAGTATCATCCCTTGCGCTGGAACAACGGCTTGGGCTGCACTTAAAGGTTTAGAAGTTGGGAAATCTGTGTTGATTCAGGGTACCGGTGGTGTTAGTATGTTCGCTCTCAAGCTTGCGAAGGTGATGGGTTTGAAAATCATCTTGACGAGTTCGAGCGATGAAAAGTTGGAAGAGGTGAGGAGGAAATTTGGAAGTGGAATTGAGACGATTAATTATCGAACGAATGCTGAGTGGCATGAGGAAGTCATGAAACTGACGAATGGCGTTGGTGTCGATTGTGTGGTTGAAGTTGGCGGAGCAACTTCACTCATCAAGAGTATGAAGTGTACGAGACGAGGAGGGATTGTGAGTGTGGTGGGATATCTGAGTGGGAAACAAGAGGTGCCAGGTTTTGCTGAGGAGTTCTTGAGTGTGGTTATTGATCGGAGGGTTAATGTTAGGTATGTATACGATGAGAGTATTGTGAGACTCGGCTGACTTTGATTGCAGAGGTATCAATGCCGACTCGAAACAAGGCCTCGATGACCTCTGCGCTGCGCTCGAGGCGAACCAGCTTTATTTTGACGACATCATTGATTCTGTAATGCCGTTCGAGAAGGCTGAGGAGGCGATCGAGAGGGTTTGGCAGGGAAAGGTTGTCGGGAAATTGGTGTTGAAAGTATAAGGACGGATCAACCATTCATTACAACCTCAACTGCAACGCCGTCACCATTTTCGAGACTCGCAGTCTCTATCAATCCCCTAAGCTGCCACTCCAACCCTTGCATCTCAGTCCCAAGTCCAATGATCTGTTGGTCCAACATGCTCACCACACCATCAATCCCTTTGAGTACATGCTTCTCGACTCCAATCTCTACCAGCGTGGCGCGTAATCGAATCTGCGCCATCGCCGCTGCTTGTAAGTCATTGATATATCTGCTCAAAATGATGAGAAATTCGTGACCGGCAGCGCGTATTGTGAATGCGTCACTTGGTGATGCAACTGCCCAGTGCGCGGCCTTTGTATCTGAGACGTATGAGGGCCCAAAAAGCGATCCGTAAGTTGAGCAGAAGTGTGTAAGGGACTGTTGGAAGGCTGACAAGGTCGAGTTGGGGGAGAGCATAGTGTTCATTAATGCTGGAGGGACGAAACCATTGGGAGACCTCGATTGTGGCGAGACATAGCCATTTCTGCTTTGTGAATTGTGATACGATCCGTTTTGCTGCGGCGGCTGTATTAGATCTGCTTGTCCATTTGTGAAGAGTGCGAGTGTAGAGCGATCCTGGTTGAGTATTGAAGTGCCTCGCTTCTTAAGCGTGGGTCGTTCTAATGGCTGGTGGTCGTGATTTCGGAAGTCCAGTTTCTCGCCAACTTCTACTTCTGCCGCCTTCCGTTTCACATTCGCACCCATCGTGAGTAGCAGTTCATTAGAGAAATAGACCACGATAGCACATCAGCAACGAGACAAAGCGATCTGGTTCTTGAGCACGCCATAATGCGGGGATTACTTATCTGGTACGACAGGGCCCAGACCAATCTGCCTTCCAAGGCTTGGTAGTAGCCTATGCTATGTGCTCGGCTAATATCCGGACGGCTTCTCTATCGGTTGTAGTGTTCCTTGATGGTAGTGTTGTGCTCGAATTGAGCTGCAAGACCGTGATAATCAATGGTTTCTCCTAGTTTGACCAAGTGATGCCTGGCCCTTGGATCAACAAGCAAGAGTGAAAAGGGCTCTGTTGGCGCCATTCAGCAATTGAGTATTGAAGTATTCCCAACCTGTGATCTTGTGTGTCTCTATCCTGTTTCAAACCACTTCGTCTAGGTGTTGCTCGAAAGTGACGGTCTATCACTGCTTCGAGCTATCCGAGCAGCTGTTTTGCCAGGACAATTGAATTGACAATGGAAAGAGTAAATGCGGTTGTGATCATGGCGGCAGCTGCTGGGTGGTATCGCGTGAAACCGAGGATGCTTCGACAGTCTTCAACGCCTCTGTGAGCGGTCTCAAGGCTGGCGAGAACTTCGTTGGACCTGGCAGCCTCCTCTTCCACAGCAGCTCTACCTGCTTTCCGCTTCTTCACTGGGTCCACCACGGACTTCTCCTCCTCCTCGCGCGCGTGCTTTCCTGTAGCTTGCAATTTCTTCTTGGCGTCGCGTTCTTTCAGCTTGCGGTTAATGTAAGCCTCGAGAGCCGCAACATTCGCGGCCCACTGCTTCTTCTCATCGTCGGAGACAGCCAGCTTACTCTTTTCAGGCTCCAGAATGACGCTCGCCAACGACTTCATATTCAGCATCGACCGAACCTCCATTATTGTCTTGAAGTCCGCGTCGGTGAAGTTGTCAACGCAGGACATGCGACTCTCAAATGCCTCGAATGCACCTTCGCAAACGACCAGGCGAAGGCTTCTCATGTTTTGACAAAGTCTTAGTCCTCGGAAACAGCTGTACATATGCCATCGGGTCTTGCTGAGCAGGGTCGATGAGTTCCAGTCTCCATGGAAGTGGACGATGTTCTCTCTCAAGGCGGTTGACTGCTCGAGCATGTTGTTAACATCGAAGCCATCGTGACACTCTATGGTCGTGTCAGAGAGCCATTGAGAAGTAGCTTCCCTAAAGAATTGCTTGTTGACTCTCATGCCGAGCAGCGGGCAGTCGCTTGCAACTCGAGGTACGAATGGATTTTGTCGCCGCTACAAAGGTTAGCATGAACGCAACACGCCCAGCCAATCCGTGAGGGGGTAAGTGGCAATTTCTCGAGACTTACGTTGTTCATCTCGCGTCGGCTGCGCTCGTTCTGCATCCATTTCGCTTTCATTATGATCTTGAAGTGGTCGTTCTCGCTTGCAAACGCGAACCGGTAGATTTCATCGCGCAACTCTTTCGGCAGATTGAAGAATCTGCAGACTTCTTCATCGGTAGGACTCATCTCGTGTGGCTCCATGTTGGCGGCGCGAGTAGGCTTTGACAAGTGTCTGTATCTCGCGGAGATGTTCACCTTCAAACGGCGGGAGGTAGACGCGTTAAGCTCGCGCACAGGCCAGCGGCGCGAGAGTCTTGGCGGCTTGCAAGGCAGCGGCGATGGGGCTGGACTAGGCCGGAAGAAACGAGATATTCCGTCAGTGGACTCACTGTCTGCTCATGCATCATGCGTGAAGATAGGCTCTTGACTCGATCACAAATTGAGCTTTGAAAGATCTTTGCTCATCCTACACACTTCAAAAAAGAATCCATCGTCAAGAATCAGCAACACATAAAGCACCGATCCCGTCCCATTTTCCCACCATGCTTCTTCTACAGGTCATTCTTCGACACTGGTAGGTACTCATTGCATTTGATTCCCAACGCCGCGCACCATCGCTCAATTACTTTTCATCAGAACCTTTGGCCACCCATCCAGGTGGTGTGCCTTTTCAACTATGCCCACACAGACGCCTGTCATAAAACCCAAATATGCCCGCTATTACATGTATATCTGCCTGTCTATGCGACTTGCCGCGGTGATACCGACCGCACGTTATCGCCTGTCGTGTTCGTTGTAGATGAAGAATTTCTTATCGAGAAGAGATCTGTAGTATTTTCAAAATGCCCGTTGGTCAACTCTTGAGTTACGAATGTGGGTGGAGCAGCAGGATCAGCGTGGTTGTTTACCATGACGATCCTTGTGCTGTGTCCACTGCCTCTTCGTTGTTCTTCTTGTGGGGGAGTCTCTTCGGGCTCTTCGGGAATTGGAGCGCAATACTCCTTGAGCACTTTCTTGAGCTGCGGCCGTCGGATTGGTTTGGAGCTGCGCGGAGTTAGTATCGCCGAGTGACTGTGACCGGGTAAAGAAATACTTACAGGAAGTAATTCATGCCTGAGTCGAGACAATCCTTGACGTTCTTCTCCTCCGAGTAGGCTGTGAGAGCCACAATTGGGGCGTTGTAGCCCATCTCCCGTATCATTTTTGTGGACTCGATGCCGTTGAGATTCGGCATATGCACGTCCATGAAGATGAGATTGAAGGGCTGTCCTTCGCTTGCCATGGTAGCCTTGACAATATCAAGAGCCTCTTGGCCATCCTTAGCGACCGTGACGTCGTAGATATCCTCAAGTTTCAGCATGCGAAGGACCACTTCTTGGTTGACCTTGTTGTCTTCTGCAACGAGCACTTTGATCTTACCGCCGCGCTTGGCTGCAGCTTCTATCTGGTCCATCGCTGCGGGTTGCGATCCTGGAGACTCTAAGGGCTGGTTGGAAGCGAAAAATGGTTGACTCAGCCCAATCAACCGCGGATTGGAGTTATTCAAATCACCAGTGACTGGAGCTTTTCGCTGTTCTGTTCCAACAGTAGCTGAAGGCGCGGCAGGATCAAGTTCCACTGTCCCATGTATCGAAGCTCTCGGCGAGGCTCTAGCTTCGTCAAAAGAATTGCCTCTACTGTCGCTCTCGATTCCTGGTCTCTCAATTGCCGAGCTGGCTGAACTATCAGCGCGCGTCTGCAAGTGGCGAAGCGGTATCTTGAGTGTGAAGGTGCTGCCCAGGCCAAGAGTGCTGCGTAGGCTTATCGAGCCCTTCATGAGCGATGCAAGCTGCGAGCAAATGCTGAGGCCTAGGCCAGTGCCTCCAAACTTTTTGCTAAGCCCAAGATCGCCTTGCTCGAAAGGCTCAAAAATCTTCTGCTGAAGATCTTCTCTGATCCCTGGACCAGTATCCGCCACTTCGAACTCAAAGTAGATGTATCGACCTGGGGGAGGGGACACATTCCTCTCTGAGATTGAGACCTGAGATGGCTTTCCCTTCGGATTGATCGAGTTGGCAGTACCAAGCCTGTCAAGCGAATTGACCGTGTGGGTCTCTGAGGTCCTGTGCCGTGATGAGTCCATCCTGGACTGGCGCGAACCTATCGATGGGGAGCGATTGCTCATCTCTGGCGACTCGGTCAGCGCTCTTATCGTGAGAACCACGGATCCGCCCGGCGGTGTGAACTTCAGTGAGTTTGACAGTAAATTGATCACCACTTGCAAGATACGGTGTACATCTCCCCACAAGATCATGTCTCTCATGCGGCCGGTGCCAACTGGGCCGAGCGCGGACTGTCGGTCTGACGGAGGACTGTCGTCTGCAAGGCTCAAAATGCCTTCAAACTCCACACGAAGGTCGATTTGGCCGTCTTTTGCTTGTTTGTCGAAAATGGCCAAAGCCTGACTCTGGACGTCGCGAAGCCTGAACTCTTTCTCGTCTAGGCTGAGATGCTGACCGACTTGATTTTTGCTGAATGTAAGAAGATCCGTAAGTAGGTTCAGAAGCAGGTCCCCGCTCTTGTAGATGATGCCTAGCGACCGTTTGAGGCGAAGCGGATCTTCTTCCTGCATGCAAACCGCGCACATGCCTAGTATACCGTTCAAGGGTGTCTTGAGCTCGTGCGAGATATTTGCAATGAAGAGGGTCTTGCTCTCGTTCGCGGCTTCCGCGGCCTTCTTACTCAACTCAAGCTCAGCCGTTCTTTGCTGAACCCGTTCCTCGAGCTTGGTATACTGCATCATAAGCTCGTCCGACATCTCGTTGAAGGTCGAAGTAAGATCTGTGAGCTCGTCTCGAATCCACCATTTCCGCTCTTTGACCTTTCCGGGAATTTTGAATACTCGCTTTCTATGCTCTTCGCGTTTTGCCTGAGAACTCTGCTCACGCTTCAGCTTCCATCGTGTGACCGGATTGAGGAAGCCTTCCTTCTTTGCCACCGTCTCATCTACTCGGTCTGTCTCGTCTGCAGGACCATCGCGAAGGTAGCCCATCGAGTCCAGACTCGAACGACTAGCCGATTGTGAAGGATCGATAGACCGCCTGGTTGCATCGCGCAGCCGCAAGATCGGAGTACTTGCGAAGCGTGCCAGCGGGATGGAGATGACGACCATTAGACCGAATGTTGCAAAAAGGCATGCTAGTATGACTTTGCGGAGCGTCGTGATGGGCTGCCAGACTTCAGCCCGCGATTGTTCAACGAGAACCAGCCAGTCAACCAGAGTGGTGTTCGGGAATGCGTAGCCAACGCTGACGGCTTTCTTCGCTTCGTTCTTCGCTCTCAGAGCTGATCCAGAGCGATCAGATTCGTTCTTACCATAACTGTCGAGAGCCTTGTTGATGGCTGCGAACGTGCTCGAATTGAATGTCGTAGTTGTATTCTCGACATTGTCTGGATGTCTCCCACCAATATCATTCTGCACGGGTGTCACATAGCGCACCTCCGTGCCGGTGCCAAGACTTGTGTTGCTCAATCCTCCTGAAAACCTGTTTGTCGCACTATTGGGTGACACCAGAAGAGTTTGTCCTGTGTCCATCAGACCCTCGCGAGAGTGTACAGTATCGAGAATCAGCTGAGCGTCCATGACCACCGTCAAATAGCCCAAGATATCCGCTTGATTATTGTTATCCGCGATTGGTAGCGTGAGAGACATCAACGAAACAGTATCGCTAGTCGGCCAAGGTCCTAGAACCAATGTCCTCTCTGTAGTAATTGCTTGTCCCTCAAAGCTGACTTGAGAATTGTCGTTACCATCAGCAGGACCGTAAACTAGTTCTGGGTACAATGCTGTAGGATACCCTGTTCCATTGGAGGCCGGACCCTCGTCTCCAAGAAGGACGGATGACCCATTTGTGTAATTGTTTGGCAAAGGGTATTTTTGCGTTAGAGAAGTAACGTTGAGCAAGGAGTATCGTCCATTGACTCCAGTGTCATTCTTCGGATATACCTAGAGGCAGAAGGCCGAAAAATCAGTAAAGTGTATCAAACGCAGCCCATTCGGGGTACGCGACCGCAACGGGGACCAAACTCGATCCAACAAACTCGGCTATCTCCAACTCCAGAAGACATGCTGACTATGGTAAACTTACTCTGGCCTGAAGAAGGAGGATTTGTCCGAGTGATGCCATGCCGCCGATAGCAGCCTGCAGGTCCGATTTGGATTCGTTCCAGTTCTGCTCTGTGTTATTGCCATTGTTGTATCGCATCAACGCCATCTGGATCAAGACTCGCGTGCTGACGAAGCCTGCGGAAGTCTGCATCACGTCCAAATTGCTTGCCAGCTCGGCTGCTTTCAGACTCGCAGTGAGCGACAAGCGCGAAGCTCGTATATCGAGCACGAAGCTGTGAGTCGTAATCCATACTGCGATCGATATGACGGCAAGTCCGATGAGTGAAGATATCAGCAACAGAGAGGCCAGCTGAAGGTAGATCGGTATGCGCATCGTATGCCCTAGGCCGAGCAGACCGGGAATTGCACGGCGAAATGCTCACACCAGCCAGGGTGCTGGCGTGGCCGCGGTTTCTTGTCGTCGTGGTCTTGTCCGTCTCTACTCCAAGTATGCTCTTGCTCTTTTCCCAATTGTCAGTCCAGGCCAGCAAATTGTGCGTCCGCTTCGACAGCGGGCCTGAGACCGAGCGATATGCCCAAGTATCCCATTCCAAAAGTGTGTTCCGATTTGCTCAGCAGTCCAATTCCATAACCTGGGCGACTTGTAGAGTGTATGAACAGATCGACCGTTGTTGTCCACCGCACGTGGGAAATGTCACTCGGAGGCACCGGCTACAGACTCTGCCTATTAGCCTCGTTGAACGTGCAGCGCGCATGCACGCCCGAACGCTCAAGAGGGGACTCGGACACGCGAAGGCGGCAGAGGCGTTTGCTGATTTGGTGCCTAGGGTAGATGAAGTCGCACAGGAGATGCGATCGAAGCGACAGTAAGTTCAAGAAAAGCGAGAGAACATAGCTGATCGCCTAGGTGGAGAGCAGTATTTAGTGTAATGTCTCAGACTCGGGCCAAACTGGAGAATGTCACTGTGTCCAAGAACATTGCGGCCGACGGTGCAGGTGCATCCCATCCGGACCGTGTTCTGGACATTGGACTTTTCTCAACGAGCATTGTACGGTGAAGATCTGTAAGCACGTACGTCGCCTACATACTTCTTCTTTTGCTTGGTACGCCCGTCAACCGTACGACCCAAAGTCCTCGCAAAGTTCATGTTCCTGATAACCTCCATGCTCGCCTCCGCATACCCATAAAATTGATCCACAGCACTATCACACCGGGAGGCGCCGCTTTTGCATGCTAGCGTATTGGCTGCCAGCACGCTTCTGTTGGATGTTGAAATTGCTGGAAGCAACTTTAGAACATCTTCCGCCGCACCAAGACATATTCGCTGAGCTATCTTGACTCCACGATAATTACGATTCTAGCATGCACTCGGTCTATGCTTAGTACGACTGGCAGAGCTCTAGCAGCATTGAGCATCAAAAGCAGACCTCTCACCTGATGCTTCATAAGCCTGTGCTTTTCTAGGATAGATCCATCCGAACTCAAGCCGCGTTAGCATCTAATGCTGGTGCAACAATCTCGTGACTCGCTGTCGCTTGATTTGCGATGAACGAAGATAGCTTTATTCCACGTCGCTCTCAGCAAATGCACATATCTGCGGTACATTTCGAAAAGCACTCGGCATGTTGTAGATAATAATTCTATCTGACGTGTTTAGTGCTTGGCATACACTGCTACTTGTGGGAAGATCGTATAAAAAGCGTTTAAGATCTGACCCTCTCTCTGTTGCCGCAAATTGCATCGAAGCAGGCTAGATTTTGTAGACACCTCGAGTTTGCGCAGCAAGATGAGGCTTCAGACAGCTCGCTGGTGACGGCGTTCTTGATCCATGCTTTCTCGCGACCGCGCTTGATGCACAAAGTGAGTTTTGAACTCCCGGACACCCAAATGATGCTTCCTTCTGAGAACAAGTGAAAAGAGCGTCTTCATGACATGTACCATTTGCAGTCCAAAACTGGTCCAGGTTCCTGTAGATATTGTTCCAGCAAGAGACAGCTCACTGGAATGGTGACCACCAGCATTTGGGCGGATGACCTGAGTTGAGCAGTGGACAAACATCTTTCCACAGTCGAATTGCAATTCATCGCCATATTCAGGATCGTCCATACAAGCAGACCCAACACGCCGAGCCAAGTCAGTCTAATGGTGTTGAGAGCTCTCTCGATGAAGGGCAGCTTCCTGCAAACGAGCTCAGTATGAGTCCTGGCAAGCCAAGTGATCGAAACCCAGCCGACAGGAATGGCCAGAAAGCTGCACAAGCAGGTGAAGTGGAAGCAGAATTCCAGTGCTGATGATGGAGCTAATGGTCGCGAAGCAGTACTGTCTGGCGCAAGGTGACCTCGTTGCTCTTCCAGCCTTGACTGCTGCGGCACATCGAGGTCCACGTAGCGATTCCAGTTTTGGTGTCGACACGGCAGCAAAGGGGTGGTCTCGCACTGTGTGTCTGGTAATAGTGTTTTGGACTCCATGCTGGAACAAGCATTGAATGGATTGATTCGTGGCTCAAGGCTGCATGCCACTCGCGAGCGCATATGCAATATGAGAATGTGAAAGGACATCAAATACTGTATGAAGCGGAGGCGTGCGGATGTTTCGATAATGCTTACCTTTCACTGAATTGTGGTGTGCCTACTGGACTGCTTTGAACCATCTTTGCCGAAGAAATGGAACCACTTCGCGCTTGCATAATATAGTCAGGGTCATCTCAAAGGGCTATGAGAGTACTCGGATGTTTCTGTCAAGAAAACACCGCCTCCGTAGGAGAATGGCCTGTACGTTTTGTTTTGTGCTGTCTGGAGATTTGGATCGTGACATTTGTCGCCCGCCTCTCATGTGTATTCTGAAGACAGTGCGTGTGACAAGTAGGAGATGATGACAAACACAGATCGAGCATGTGCTGTCCGCGAGACTATGCATGTGTTGGCAGTGAAAGTTATTGGGCTCGAATTCGTCTTGTTGGGCACGTCGCAGAATCTCCCAAATGCCTCGAGATGGGCATCAGTGGCTCAACGCCCGTGACGCCCGTGACCAAAGTTGTCTGAAGGCTCTAAGCGTGGCAATTTGGTCGTCGAGCTATCTTTCGTGGCCTCTGAGGAGAATAGTGACCATGATAAAGTGCTGGGTCGGCATGTGAAGGTGGGTGAAAAGTGAGCGAGGGGTTTGCGGTGAAGATGACGGAAGGCACCAGCCGAGCTTGTCGCCTGTAGCGACCCAACGGGAGGAAAGAACGCACGGGCCCATTTTCTGAAGCCCGCATCAACAATTTGTTCCTCAGACACACCACCAAACTCTTATCACCACAAACAACACCTCGAACCGCCCTCGAAACACCACGAGAAGCGGCAACCGAAGCACAGCAGTGACTGCGCACCCACAGACAACAACAACAGAGAACAGACTTCCTCAAACACGACCGCCCAACATGGCCGAGAGCCAAACTCCAACTTTCAAGCTCGTGCTTGTCGGTGACGGTGGTACCGGAAAGGTGAGTGATGGTGGAGCTGTGCGCAGGAGACACAGCGCGTCAGTGGTGCAGGAATTATGAGCAGAAAAGCTGACTTGAGCCTTATCTAGACCACCTTCGTCAAGCGCCATTTGACCGGAGAATTCGAGAAGAAGTACATTGCCACGCTTGGTGTCGAGGTCCACCCACTTGGCTTTACCACCGTAAGAATAATCTAGAAATACTTGGAGGAGAAAGAATGTCATACTGACTGAGGCGCAGAACCTCGGCCAGATCCAGTTCGATGTGTGGGACACCGCAGGACAAGAGAAGTTTGGTGGTCTCCGTGATGGATACTACATCAACGGCCAGTGCGGTATCATCATGTTCGACGTCACATCCCGAATCACCTACAAGAACGTTCCAAACTGGCACCGCGATCTCGTCCGTGTCTGCGAGAACATCCCGATCGTTCTTACTGGCAACAAGGTTGACGTGAAGGAGCGCAAGGTCAAGGCCAAGACCATTACCTTCCACCGCAAGAAGAACCTGCAGTACTACGACATTTCGGCCAAGTCCAACTACAACTTCGAGAAGCCATTCCTGTGGCTCGCACGAAAGCTTGTTGGCAACCAGTCTTTGGTACGGTAAAATGGGAAACTTCGAAGGTTTAGAAGCTAATAGATGACCAGGAATTCGTCGCTGCTCCAGCTCTTGCACCACCAGAAGTCCAGGTCGACCAGGCCGCCATGGAGGCTGCACAGAAGGAAATGCAGGATGCGGCCAACATGCCACTTCCTGACGAGGAGGACCCAGACTTGTAAACTGCTCATATTCACGACGCACGAAGTCACGGCTCGATGAGCGATCATGCTTGGACGGAGCGGGACTTAGCAGGCCAGCGTTCGCGCTCACAGGCCGTATAGCTGGAACATAAAAGGTCAAAAGGACCAGGTGGAGGATCATGGCTTAGCGGTTTGTGAGCTTTTCTCCAATACCTCAGCGATTTCACGACGACAGCATGCTACGGCATGTGCTCACACTCGCAGCTCATGGAAGCGCGAGCAACATTGCAAAGCGATGGCGTTTCCCACCCATACCAACAAGCTGCATGAATCTAGATAGACGAATCATATTGTATCCAAAAGCACTTTGACGTGGTACGTAGAGCTGCCGTCAGATTCACTCCTCCAGCCTGAGCCAGCACTGACGCTTTGCGCGTGTTTGAGCGCGCCTTCCCTTCCTCCCTTGCAAGCAAACGGAAGGCCCACCTTTTCGATTGCAGCCTTCAAACACCTCTTACTCTTCTGCAGGTGCTCACGTCGAAGCTCAACTTCGCTCTCGCACGACTGCGGACAGAGCTGTTCTCGAGATGGAGACGACGACAGCCAACATGCTCAATGCCCGCACCTTTGGTGATTTTGAGGAACGAATGGCCAAGAGAGGCATCATTGTGAGCCGGCCCGCAGTGAACGGCCTGCAGGCCCAAAAGCTCGAAATCATCTTCGCGCAGACGGTGCGTGTCTCAGACAACGACAGTGTCAACAGCCTACCACCAGGACTCGGCTCCTTTCCAATCTGCAGCGCTAAGAATCATCGGAAGACCGGCTCTTCCATCGCTGCTCCTGGGGACTTCCTGATGCCAATGTATCAGCGGGAGGCGATGTGGATCAAGTTCAATTCCAAGGACAAATTCGCCGTCAAGATCTACGCGGGTGGTATCAATGCGGTCTCTGGTGAGCCGGCGCGCGAGACGGAAACAACGATGCTACGCCGCCTCAAACTTGTCGAGAAGAAGAAAAGCATTCAAGATTATATTGTCACACCTGACCAGCTGTGGCTCGACGGCTTCGCCGACAGTGAGGGTAGCGTGCGACAGTTCGTGGCAATGCCTCTGAGCACTGGCTACACTGCAGAAGTCCAAATCACCGGAGAGGATGTCATTGGCGGAATGCAGTTCGAAGTGACTCCTAGCGTTCAGTCACCGCTCCCGGTCCTTGCATGCTTCGACCCTTCAGGCGAAGGTGAAGTCTTCGCCATCGTCGTGAGGAACTTTACAGGTGAGGAGTATACTGTTTACGTCACTGGCCTCACTCGCATTGTCGATTTGAAGGAACGATTGGAAGAGGCCACAGACATGCGTCCTGTCGATCAACGTCTGATCTACGGAGGCAAGCAGATCCACGATGGTAAGTTTGCGATACTCATAGCTTTTTATCAGCCGCTAATCCCTTTCAGAGAAGACCGTCCAATATTATGGCATCAAATCAGTAAGACATCGCCGTGGTAGCCCCGGTGTCACTGCTAACGAAAACTAGGGCGATGTTCTACACCTTTGCTTGCCAATGCGAGGCGGCGGGTGCAGTGATGCTATGCATCGGCACATGATGGGATTCGCGGCTGGCGGCCAGATTCGTCAAAGCATCAAGCGGGACAACAACAATCCAAGCATCTGGGAACCCGAAAGCGGTGTCATCTTCAACGTCCAGACTGTTAACTCTGAGCACTTCCGTGAGATCACTGGAGAAGAGCCACCCGAGACACCAGTCACTGCCAAGGACTATGCTGAAGCTGGTCAGCCGTACTTCGAGATCTACGAGGAGAAGCCTTCTGGTGTTGGTGGCAGTTTTGAGGAAGTCAAGTCCGTGAATGAGCTGGATCATACTGGCGCTCGCACCAGCGAGAAAGTCAAAGCTATCGCTGAGGTCGATGAGATGACCAAGAACTGTGTTGTCTTGCTTGATGAGTCGGGTCAGAAGATAGGCTTCCGCACCGTCTATGATCTTGAGCGGAAGGTCAAGGAGAGGAAGCAGGACAAGAAGATAAAGGCGAGAGCTGGGAAGAGCGGATGAGCGGTCCGCCAATGAGTCGACACTCGAAAGAATGAGGGAACATGCAATGTAAATTGTGGAGTCGCGTAGCGCATGCTGTTGCAACAAAAGACGCTCACAGATGACTCCAGCACGAGTATGCAGCCGGCCTCATTTTCCATGGCTGGCATTGTCAGTCCAAATTTAGGTTGAGCTAGAAATCAAATGAAACAGTTGACACACGGTGATATGTCTTATGAGTGATGGTAACCTCGACTGTACATGAGCAGTGCCGCATACTGTGCACAAGCAATGTTTAGGGAGGCCCAAATCGACTATATAATTAATGCTACTTTCCAACTTAATTTTCAACCTATATACGTATTTCTAGCATTCTATATCTTCTATACTCGCTAACTACTCGCTATCTACTCGTAAGAATAGGTCTACGTATAGATCTATCGCCCTAGAAGGATTAGGTTACGATATAGATCTATAACGATACTTCGAAGGAAGAGATCATCTAATACCTAGAGCGAGAGACTAGCTATACTATATCTCTAATAATACTATAATAAAGATTAAGAGAGTAGGAAGTCTACTACGACTACCGTAAAGACTATTATAAAGTTAATAATATCGAGGCCTTAAAGCTTAGCGTTACTTATATCTTCTACGTTCTACGATTAACTAATATAGATACGATTATAATACTATAGGTAGATAGATTCGATATTAGGTAGCGTAGATATATACGTCTATATAAAGAGCTTAGTCTATATAAGAAGATATTATCTAATAGGGTTAAAGAGGTAATAGAATATATAGAAGTAGTACTAAAAGAGGAATTAGAAAGGTCTATAGTAGAGATATACGGCCGAAGAAATCTATATACTTATATCCGATCGAAATATAATATTATAGGTAGATAGATCTACTTATAGTAGACTCGCTAGTAGTAGTCGATCTATAAGCTATTTCTAAGTACTTCTACTTACTACTAATACTACTAATAGAGACCGAATATATCGGATTACTAGTAAGCTAAATCCTAATAGGCTACGAGTCCGCTACGAGTATACGCGAGAGTATTATAATATAATTATAACTCCGGGTCTAGGCTATATAATATCTATAGATACTTACTATAAGCTTAAGTATTAGGGTATATAGATCTACGCTACTATCGACGTCTATTTATACTATATCGTCTAGATATATATAGATATTACTAGTCGGATAGCTATCTCTATACTCGCTTAGTATATCGTAATACTTTATAATACTAGTATAGTACCCTAAATTATTCGATCGGACTATAGAGTAGAAATAATTCTAGCTACGGACGCTTACTATAAGATTCGCTATACGACTCGTAGTAATAAAGATCTACCGCTTATATTTTAAGAGGTCTTTAAATATAGTACTAGTAAGATAAACTAACGGATTAAAGTATAGTAGAACTAGTAAGTACCTACTATTACTAGATAGTATAGTTACTTCTACGAGCTCCTACGCGAGTTACTATATAATACCGATAATCTAGCTAATATTATTACCTTCCTTATAATCTATATACTAATTATCCGCGCGGAAGTTCTAGACTTCGTTTACCTCTAGAATAGCTATCGTATCCGGAAGTAGGCTAATCGACTATACTCTATTCTAGGTATTCCGTATATCCTATACTATTATCCGTAAATAAGTAGGTATTCTTAGTAAGGTATTCCTATACTAGAAGGCGTACTTAATAAGATTAAAAAAGATCTATAAGGATTTAATATATATAAGACTTATTAGTACTCGCTATAGACTCGCTAACTAATTATACTATAGATCTCGAAGCCTTTCTACCTAAGGAAATGCTTATTTAGTATTAATAAGTACTACTTACTAATAATATAATATAGCTAGTTAGTACTAGTAGAAATAATATCTATAGAGATTGTCGAGCTAAGGAGGGCCGACAGGTATAAATGGATCATAAAGTGCAACAGAAGCTACAAGGAGTAGTAGGGGCCAAAGTAGGAACAGCAAGTGTGTTGTTGTTATCTACAGGTTGGAGCTGAACCTGAAAGGTGTCAGCTTGGACTAGTCACATGACCATTATCATGTAATCCAGTCTGCCTTGGCATCCGTTGCCAGGTTACCAACTGGACTGTATATTCTAACACTCCCACTCAGAACAGTTGGTCTCTGAGTCCAATCCGAACAAACATATGCAATTCAGAATTTCAATCAGCCAATCAGATGCAGTGGTCTCCTGGTTGGCACAGTGTATCCAACCAGCAAGGTTCAATTCCTTGATCTGGAATCAATGTGGTAGAACAAATCCCAATGATCTGTTTCTATCACATTCTTTTGTCTTTCCTTTTGAACCACTGTATCCTGCTTGCATTCATATTCAGGAAAGATTCCAGGTCAGCCAATCAGGTGCAATGGCTTCCAGATTGGCACAGTGTATCCAATCTGCTGAGTTCAATTCTCAGGCCTGGTATCTTGTTTGCTCAACGGCGTTGATCGCCTTTGAGCAGGCACTTTTGTTGCCTTTTATGCAAGTTGTAATTGCCTTATGAATTGCTGGAACTGTGGCCCTGTCTTTGGCTTAGTCAGGCCATCAGCTACCATCTCTTTTGTTGGAGTGTATTCCACTGCAATCTTTCTTTGCCACCAAAGATTTCTGACCTTGTTGAAGCTAATATCAATATGTTTTGATCTCTCATGGGTATGAGCATCTTTGACAAGAGTCAAAGCTGCCTGGTTGTCACCCATAATCTGAACAGGTCTGATTTCATTCACTGTATCAGAATTTCCTTTGATCAGTGGTTGAAATGAACATTCTCCCACTAACCATGCACAGTCCATCTCCCTTAGGAGTGCTGCAAGGAACTGAGATTGCTTTGCACATGCATTCATTGCCATGTACTCAGCTTCCATAGTTGATGTAGCAACTGACTTTTGCTTCTTACTCATCCAAGAAACTGGTGATCCACAGAGAAAGAAGATGCTTCCAAGGATTGAGACTCTATCAGCTTTGTCCATTGCATAATCAGAGTCTGAATATCCAATCAGCTTTCCTCCTCCCCTTCTGAACATCAAACCCAGGCTTGGGAATGATCTCAGGTATCTAGCCAGTTTCCTGAGTGCTTTTAGGTGTCTCTTGGATGGATCTGATGCATATGATCCAAGTCTTCCAAGGGCAAAAGCAATGTCAGGTCTGTCATGGTCATTGGCCACATCCATGTACCATTTTGGCTTTGGTACTCTGTCTTGTCACATCTCTCTTCATCTAAGTCAGATTTCCTCAGACTCTCATAGTTGTCAAGAGGTGACAAGGTTGGGTGGGCCATTTCTTTGGTCATTCCAAACTTTGCAAGGCTTTCCTGGATATAATGTTCTTGGTCAAGCTTCAGAGTACCATTCTTTCTGTCTCTGGTGAGCTTCATCCCAAGAATTTTGGTTGGTTCACCCAGGTCTTTGATTTTGAACACCTTGCCCAGTTCTTTCTTGAACCAAAGAACATCTTCCAGTTTTGGTGCTGCAATGGGAATGTCATCCACATGGGTTAAAACCATCAGGTTCCTGCCCTTGTGAATGAGCAAGCATGGGTCTACCTCTGATTGGTAAAACCCATTTTCTCCAGCTTTGAGACACATAGCTTGTTCCAGTCTCTTGCTGCTTGTTTCAGGCCATACAAGCTCCTCAGGATTTTCAGAGCCATACCTTGTGGGATTTCCACTCCTGGTGGGGAATCATGAAGATATCTTCCTGTAGGGTACTTTCAGTGAATGCATTGTTCACATCCACTTGGTGCAATTCCAGGTCTTTCTCACATACAGCAGCCATAAACACCCTGAGTGTGTCATGCCTTACTGTTGGTGCAAATGTCTCCTGAAAATCTACCCCAAATTTCTGGGAAAAACCCCTTGCAACCAGTCTTGCTTTGAACTTGTCAATTGCTCCACTGATTAGTCTCTTCACATCAAACACCCATTTTGAGGTAACCAGGTTTGCTCCTTTTGGTGGAACTACCTGATCCCAGGTATGGTTGCTTCCAAGTGCAATCAGCTCTTTCTGGATTGCCTCTTCCCACATGTGACCCCATTTTGGATCTTGTATTGCCTCTTGGTAGGTTCTTGGAATTGGAACCTCCTGTCTTTGTGCAATCCCTGGTGCAAAAGCAGGGAATGCAACCTCACAAACACACTCCAGAAGTTCATCTGCCCAATCCATGCTTGGATCTAGATCTTTCATCAGGCAGATGAAGGCTCTGTGATGTTTGGCCTCAGGGAAATCATCATCCTCTGATTCTCTTGGTCTCTTCTGTACAGTTGATCTTGTAATCATACTGTGAACTCTTTCTTCTCTTGACCCTTCATCAGAGATTGATCTTCTTCTCTTTGAATTCCCCTCCTGAGCATGGACATTCTGGTTGTCTTGCTGAGGTTCCTCTTGGCTCTGATTTGGAGCCTGCTGTTCATGTTTTTCTTTTTTCTTCTTCTGGATCATCCATCACCTGATATTGGTCCTTGTCCTTTGGTGGTGGAGGTAGCTGAACTTGTAGTGGTTTCAGGTCCAGTTTCTCCTTTCTTGCTGGTCTGCCAACTGGGTTTCTAGCTGGAGCATGGCTTGGCTGGTTGAGTCTGGGAACATTCAAAGTCATATCCCCTCCTTTCTCATCCTCAAACCAGACAGCATTGTTGTGTGCTCTCACAGCCTTCATGTCAGGCTCCCAGAACAGCCACATCTTGGATGTGTCAGGTACATATCCAATGAACACAGCATCCTTTCCTCTGTTCATTAGTTTGTCTGACCTCCTCCCAACTGGCTGAGATTTGGCATCCATGTACACAACTGCTCTGCATCCCCAAACCTTGAAGTGTGATGCAGAAGGTTTCTTTCCAGTAAAGGCTTCATCAGGTGAAACCTTGAGTCCATCTACATCTGGCCCATTTGGAAGGGCATTTCTCATAACAGTGCAGGCATCCAATGCTTCTGGCCAGAATTCAACTGGCATGTTTGATTCCTCAAGCATTGCCCTAACATGTTCCTCAGATGTCTGGATTGACCTTTCCACAACTCCATTTTGGATTGAGTTGTATGCTTCAGTTGTGTGGTAGGAGATTCCAGATTCCTTCTCCCACTGCTTGAGTAATGCAAGCAATTCTCTTGCCCCATCACTTCTTACTGCCTGAAGCGGATTCCCTGATTGTAGTTCAGCTTTTCTTTTCCATTCCTGCAGTGTATCTGCTGCATCTTCTCTTGTCTTTAATGGGAACACCCACTTCTTTCTTGAGAAGTTGTCAACAATCTCAAGCCACCATTTGAAACCTAGCCTTGAGACAGGCAAAGGTCCACAGATATCAACTGAAACAAGGGAAAGTCTGGCTGGCTTTCTCTCTGTTTCCTTTCCTCTGTGTTTCTTCATTTTGGCCAAGAACATACTCTGCAGGGCTGGTGTCTTGCAGGGACAGGAATTTTTTCTTCAGGTCAGTAACTTTGTGAAGGTCTCTTAGAAGTCCTTCTCCAAAGTGTCCAACTCTTCTGTGCCACAGCTCCCACTGATCA
>JABCIY010000273.1:0-56488 GCA_014298035.1 Pseudocercospora fuligena | reverse complement strand
AGAGGCCGACAGGTATAAATGGATCATAAAGTGCAACAGAAGCTACAAGGAGTAGTAGGGGCCAAAGTAGGAACAGCAAGTGTGTTGTTGTTATCTACAGGTTGGAGCTGAACCTGAAAGGTGTCAGCTTGGACTAGTCACATGACCATTATCATGTAATCCAGTCTGCCTTGGCATCCGTTGCCAGGTTACCAACTGGACTGTATATTCTAACACTCCCACTCAGAACAGTTGGTCTCTGAGTCCAATCCGAACAAACATATGCAATTCAGAATTTCAATCAGCCAATCAGATGCAGTGGTCTCCTGGTTGGCACAGTGTATCCAACCAGCAAGGTTCAATTCCTTGATCTGGAATCTGGTAGAACAAATCCCAATGATCTGTTTCTATCACATTCTTTTGTCTTTCCTTTTGAACCACTGTATCCTGCTTGCATTCATATTCAGGAAAGATTCCAGGTCAGCCAATCAGGTGCAATGGCTTCCAGATTGGCACAGTGTATCCAATCTGCTGAGTTCAATTCTCAGGCCTGGTATCTTGTTTGCTCAACGGCGTTGATCGCCTTTGAGCAGGCACTTTTGTTGCCTTTTATGCAAGTTGTAATTGCCTTATGAATTGCTGGAACTGTGGCCCTGTCTTTGGCTTAGTCAGGCCATCAGCTACCATCTCTTTTGTTGGAGTGTATTCCACTGCAATCTTTCTTTGCCACCAAAGATTTCTGACCTTGTTGAAGCTAATATCAATATGTTTTGATCTCTCATGGGTATGAGCATCTTTGACAAGAGTCAAAGCTGCCTGGTTGTCACCCATAATCTGAACAGGTCTGATTTCATTCACTGTATCAGAATTTCCTTTGATCAGTGGTTGAAATGAACATTCTCCCACTAACCATGCACAGTCCATCTCCCTTAGGAGTGCTGCAAGGAACTGAGATTGCTTTGCACATGCATTCATTGCCATGTACTCAGCTTCCATAGTTGATGTAGCAACTGACTTTTGCTTCTTACTCATCCAAGAAACTGGTGATCCACAGAGAAAGAAGATGCTCCAAGGATTGAGACTCTATCAGCTTTGTCCATTGCATAATCAGAGTCTGAATATCCAATCAGCTTTCCTCCTCCCCTTCTGAACATCAAACCCAGGCTTGGGAATGATCTCAGGTATCTAGCCAGTTTCCTGAGTGCTTTTAGGTGTCTCTTGGATGGATCTGATGCATATGATCCAAGTCTTCCAAGGGCAAAAGCAATGTCAGGTCTTGTCATGGTCATTGGCCACATCCATGTACCATTTTGGCTTTGGTACTCTGTCTTGTCACATCTCTCTTCATCTGAGTCAGATTTCCTCAGACTCTCATAGTTGTCAAGAGGTGACAAGTTTGGTGGGCCATTTCTTTGGTCATTCCAAACTTTGCAAGGCTTTCCTGGATATAATGTTCTTGGTCAAGCTTCAGAGTACCATTCTTTCTGTCTCTGGTGAGCTTCATCCCAAGAATTTTGGTTGGTTCACCCAGGTCTTTGATTTTGAACACCTTGCCCAGTTCTTTCTTGAACCAAAGAACATCTTCCAGTTTTGGTGCTGCAATGGGAATGTCATCCACATGGGTTAAAACCATCAGGTTCCTGCCCTTGTGAATGAGCAAGCATGGGTCTACCTCTGATTGGTAAAACCCCATTTTCTCCAGCTTTGAGACACATAGCTTGTTCCAGTCTCTTGCTGCTTGTTTCAGGCCATACAAGCTCCTCAGGATTTTCAGAGCCATACCTTTGGGATTTCCACTCCGGGAATCATGAAGATATCTTCCTGTAGGGTACTTTCAGTGAATGCATTGTTCACATCCACTTGGTGCAATTCCAGGTCTTTCTCACATACAGCAGCCATAAACACCCTGAGTGTGTCATGCCTTACTGTTGGTGCAAATGTCTCCTGAAAATCTACCCCAAATTTCTGGGAAAAACCCCTTGCAACCAGTCTTGCTTTGAACTTGTCAATTGCTCCACTGATTAGTCTCTTCACATCAAACACCCATTTTGAGGTAACCAGGTTTGCTCCTTTTGGTGGAACTACCTGATCCCAGGTATGGTTGCTTCCAAGTGCAATCAGCTCTTTCTGGATTGCCTCTTCCCACATGTGACCCCATTTTGGATCTTGTATTGCCTCTTGGTAGGTTCTTGGAATTGGAACCTCCTGTCTTTGTGCAATCCCTGGTGCAAAAGCAGGGAATGCAACCTCACAAACACACTCCAGAAGTTCATCTGCCCAATCCATGCTTGGATCTAGATCTTTCATCAGGCAGATGAAGGCTCTGTGATGTTTGGCCTCAGGGAAATCATCATCCTCTGATTCTCTTGGTCTCTTCTGTACAGTTGATCTTGTAATCATACTGTGAACTCTTTCTTCTCTTGACCCTTCATCAGAGATTGATCTTCTTCTCTTTGAATTCCCCTCCTGAGCATGGACATTCTGGTTGTCTTGCTGAGGTTCCTCTTGGCTCTGATTTGGAGCCCTGCTGTTCATGTTTTTCTTTTTCTTCTTCTGGATCATCCATCACCTGATATTGGTCCTTGTCCTTTGGTGGTGGAGGTAGCTGAACTTGTAGTTTTCAGGTCCAGTTTCTCCTTTCTTGCTGGTCTGCCAACTGGGTTCTAGCTGGAGCATGCTTGGCTGGTTGAGTCTGGAACATTCAAAGTCATATCCCCTCCTTTCTCATCCTCAAACCAGACAGCATTGTTGTGTGCTCTCACAGCCTTCATGTCAGGCTCCCAGAACAGCCACATCTTGGATGTGTCAGGTACATATCCAATGAACACAGCATCCTTTCCTCTGTTCATTAGTTTGTCTGACCTCCTCCCAACTGGCTGAGATTTGGCATCCATGTACACAACTGCTCTGCATCCCCAAACCTTGAAGTGTGATGCAGAAGGTTTCTTTCCAGTAAAGGCTTCATCAGGTGAAACCTTGAGTCCATCTACATCTGCCCATTTGGAAGGGCATTTCTCATAACAGCAGGCATCCAATGCTTCTGGCCAGAATTCAACTGGCATGTTTGATTCCTCAAGCATTGCCCTAACATGTTCCTCAGATGTCTGGATTGACCTTTCCACAACTCCATTTTGGATTGAGTTGTATGCTTCAGTTGTGTGGTAGGAGATTCCAGATTCCTTCTCCCACTGCTTGAGTAATGCAAGCAATTCTCTTGCCCCATCACTTCTTACTGCCTGAAGCGGATTCCCTGATTGTAGTTCAGCTTTTCTTTTCCATTCCTGCAGTGTATCTGCTGCATCTTCTCTTGTCTTTAATGGGAACACCCACTTCTTTCTTGAGAAGTTGTCAACAATCTCAAGCCACCATTTGAAACCTAGCCTTGAGACAGGCAAAGGTCCACAGATATCAACTGAAACAAGGGAAAGTCTGGCTGGCTTTCTCTCTGTTTCCTTTCCTCTGTGTTTCTTCATTTTGCCAAAGAACATACTCTGCAGGGCTGGTGTCTTGCAGGACAGGAATTTTTTCCTTCAGGTCAGTAACTTTGTGAAGGTCTCTTAGAAGTCCTTCTCCAAAGTGTCCAACTCTTCTGTGCCACAGCTCCCACTGATCCTGATCAGTCTGGGCTGCAAAGGCACAGGTGTCATTTTTCATTAAATCCTGGAAATGCACTGGTATGCAAATTCATCCAGGTCTTGGCTGATTTCTTCAATGAATGGTACTCCTCCTGAAAGCCTTGTCTGGACAACTGGCTTCCCATCAGGTGAATGAAGTGTGAATTTTGGTGGTTGAACACCAAACTGCTTGCTGAATTGGTTCCAAGAGACGAGATTGACTCCAAGCCCAGGTACAAAGAGAACACCTTTCAATACAATCTGTTTTCCTCTCCTCCCACCCATAACTGCACTCCCAACATGTGTAGCTATCAGATAGCCACCTCCAACCTTGATCCACTTCTTCCTTTCAAGAGGTTTCATGTCTCTTTTGCTTCAACAGTTGAATGAGCTACCTCATCCACATCTTCCTCCTCAGAGGGAGAAGATGGTTCAGAGGGTGCCTCTGCATCTTGTGCTGCATAGGCCTTTTTGGAAGATGGTTTCCTGGTCCTCTTTCCAGGGATTGTATTCTCAGGCTCAGTTTCTTCACCATTTCTTTGAGTTGCTCTTTGTCTGGTGAAGATCCCCTCCTAGCTCTAGATGGGGATTGTTTCTTTGCTACCCTGTAGCTCTGCTTTGGCTTGACAGCTGCTTTTGCCTTGTCCAGGTTGGGGCATTCTCTGATCCAGTGCTTTCCTTCACACAGGAAACATAATGAATCCCCACCTGCCTGATTTCTTTTCTTGGCAAACATAGCTGTCTCCTGTCTTGTCATCTGTTCCTTTTTCTCTCAGGACACCAAGAATATCTTGTGGGCTTAGGTCCTGTCTCAGATCTATTCCATCCCTGATGGTGCTGAATGATTCTGGAAGGGCTGCCAGAAGCTGTTGAATCCTTCTCTCCTCAGTCTTGATTTCCTTAAACTGTGGAGAGATTGACACTGCCTTCCTAGCTATGCTGCTCAGGCTTTGCCATGCTTCATCAACTGTTTGGCCTTCTTCCATGCTGAAATTGGTGTACTGTTGGAGCAAGCTTCTTCCTGTTGCCTGAAGCTTCCTCTCATATTTTCCTTTTGCCCACATCCACAGATGCCTTGCATGTTCAAGCTCTTGACATTCATCCTGGTCATCTTCTGAAATGCAGATGAACATTTCATACAATGCTGTTGCATTGTGAACCTTGTAACTTGCTCTTCTGATTGACCAGTCCAGTGATTCTGATGATGTTGTTGAGACATGCTCAGATGGTGTAGATGCTAGGGTGCTAAGGACTGTTTCATCCAGTACCCATTCAACCTTCAGCTTTATCAGGTGCATCCTGATTATCTTGAACCATAATTCATGATTCTCTCTTGTCAAGATTGGTGCAGCCCTTCTTTTGCCAATTCCTCCTTCTTGATCCATGATTTCTTCTGTAAATCAAATCCAAACAAACTCCAGAAACAAGCTCTTTCTTCAGTCTGAAAATGACAGTTTCTGGATAGCTGTCTTCCTTGGTTGCAGATCCCTGGCTCTGCTAAGCCTCTCAGTTTTGAAGGTTACTGAAAACTTGGTACAGATTCCTGCTCTGTAGGGCCAATGACTTCCTCAAGTCCTTCCTAACTGTCACAACCTACAGGTCAGGGTATTGGCAGTACTGAGTGCTGAATCTGAGGCTTATCTAATGGTGCTCAAGACCCAGGCTTATCTGTTCCCTTTACACTCTAAGCGATCCAACACGCTTCAAGCAAGTGTGCCTCACTAGGTTCTTTCACAGCTTATATACACAGAGCTTCTTTGTGTAATGTGTGTGGGTCTACCTCGAGTCTCCCTCTCCTGTTTTGCCTCTTCCTTCTAGGACTGGACTTATAGGTTTAGGAGTAACCTGTACTGCTTTAGTCTTCTACCTTGTAGTTGCAAACCCGGGCTCATAACCTGTCGAGCTGAGGAGGGCCGACAGGTATAAATGGATCATAAAGTGCAACAGAAGCTACAAGGAGTAGTAGGGGCCAAAGTAGGAACAGCAAGTGTGTTGTTGTTATCTACAGGTTGGAGCTGAACCTGAAAGGTGTCAGCTTGGACTAGTCACATGACCATTATCATGTAATCCAGTCTGCCTTGGCATCCGTTGCCAGGTTACCAACTGGACTGTATATTCTAACAGAGATCGCCTTTACCGAGAGATATACTTACTTCTTCGGTAAGTAGCGAATCTATATATAGCTAGTAGTAATTAGCCGCTATTAACGGAGCTAGAAAAGCTATTAGCGGCTCGGAGTTAGTTAGTATAGTAATAAGAGGGGCTTATTAATAAGGATACTAGATTAATCGAGTTTACGAATAACGAATAATTAGGTAAAATAGTTAGTTAGACGGCGAGTCGCCGCGAGTTATATCTCGTATAATTCCTATAGTTCCTACCTTAGCTTATTAATAACCTCCGAGAGTTACCGAGGATACTAGATTAATTAGTCTACGAATAACGCTTATTAGATAAAATAGTTAGTTAGGTAGTAAGTCGCTACGAGTTATATCTCGCCTAATTCCTACCGTTCCTTATTTTCTTCCTTTATATACTAATCTTCTTATTCTTCCTATTCTTTACTATACTAACTATAATAATAATAATACCTCCTTCTATCTACTAGTAGATATATTACCCTAAGACTAGCGCTAACTATACTAGCTTATATACCGATTATCGCTTCTACGGAGAATATAGCCTTTAAAACCCTTATCTACTAACTACTTAATTTATTCGTAAGCGATCGGCGGCTTTATAAGATACGAGTCTACTAGCTAGCGAGTCTATAGCGAGTAGCCGTAGATTTAATATATTTACTTCTTTACTAAGTTATACTAATACTATACGTAATACTATAGGCTATTAGCTTTAGTAATAGTAACCTCGTAGACCTAATACTAGATTTCGGAGTCTCTCGTAGCGAGTACTAATACTATTAGCTCTACTATAGCCTATCGCGAAAGTAGAATCTCCGATATAATTCTAATACCGTTATAAGGTCTTTATCTAGCGAGTCGATATTATTATTAATAAGTACGACGTTAAAACCTAGATATATATCGAGCTAGTTAGCTACGGCGCTATATACGATACCTAGACTAATTATAGCTTTAACGATACTAGAATACCGGTAATAGACTTTATCTTAGACCGGATTAATTATAAGTACCTACCTTATATATCTATCTATAAGATAGACGATTACTATAGCTATTTTTTCTATAGCGGATTCGATCTAGATACTAACTAACTAGTTAAAGTATTAAGTAAGGTAGTTAATACGCTATTAATTATATAGGCTATATATATCTTTAGAGTAATATATAAGAATAAGCTTAGATACGAAATAAATATATATATCTATATCCGGAAACGATAGAAGTAATAGAAGCGGAAATACCGATTAAGTACTCCTAACGCGAGTCGTAGTACGAAGTATACTCTAGCGGATAGAAATATAACTCCGAGTATAGAGATTAAGGAAGAAAAGGTAATATAGACTAAAAAGGTAATTAATATAGGTAAATCGCTAGAATTTATTAATTTAAGCGGCGAGTTAGTAGCGAGTATAACGAGTATAAAGTAAGATTAAAAGTAAGATTAAAAGGATACTAAGATAGTAATTAAGTAGTCTAAATTTATAGATATTAGTAGCGAGTCGACTACGAGTCCGTAACGAAGTAAATCTATAATAAAGGATTAGGAACCTAAATAGCTAAAGGATATAAGAATACGATTAAAGAAGGATTAGAAGGAGTAATTAAAGGAATAAGTAGATATAGACTCGCGGCGACTCGCGCCGTACTTATAGTATAATTTTATTTATCTAAATACCTATAAGGATCTCGAGGAGGTAATATCTCCTACTAAGGCTTATCTTAGCGTATACGCCGCGTACGTAACGCGTAGGCTTTTTATATAGCGTCGTATATATACTCGAATATATACTTATTAGTTCTACCTTCTATCGACTTATCGGTTAGCGGGTATCCTATACGTTACTATATACCTAGCCCCTTATAGTTCTAATAAGTCTACCTATCGTAGCGGCCTATAGGACCTCGTACGATAGACGTAGGCGAAGCGACCGCGTCGGGCGGTAAAACTAATAATAATATGCCTACGACCGACGAGGAACGCGTCTAATAGGATACCGAACGATAAGCTATACTTAATAAGCGATAGGCTACGCTAAACGAGCGCCTCGTATACGAAAAGGTAGAATAGAAACTACTAAAATAAGAAATCTAAGCTTAGGAGATCGAGCGTAAAAATATATATCTTCGTATATAGCGCGATACTAGAAGAGCGTAGATAAAAGCTAGTTAAGAAGTAGGTAACGAGTAACTAGAGTAAGAGCCTATAGGGCCTATTACTACTAATAACTCTAACTCTTCCGACTCCGAGTCTATAGAGACTATACCTCGTACCCTTCTATATCGACTAAGTCTACGTTCTACCCTAGTATATATCCTAAGCGATATAGATAAGCTAAGTATAGTAGACGTAGTCGCGGGCCTTATAAGTAGTAAGCTATAACTAAAGGAACCTAAGCCTTTTAGAGGTAATACTATTAAGGAGATAAGGAGGTTTCTATAGGAACTAGCCTTAATCTTTATATTATCTAGGGATGCCTATTATACGAATAATAGTAAGACGCTTTATAGTATTATATACCTCGTAGGCGATACGTATAAGAAGTAGTATAATAACTACGATATTAAGAACCTAGGTATATATATATATTAGGATTTTAAGGACTTCTACTACGACTATATTAGCGATCCTATAAACTATATACTTAACGTAACTCTCGAGTATAAGAGTATTCGTTAGTATAAGAACTAGTCGGTTTAGAACTTTACCCTCGAGCTTATAGTACTAGAAGATTAGCTAAGCGACTATACTAAGGCGTAACGAGTACGATACCTACTCGCAAAGCTATAGCCTACGCTACGTAGCGTAATCGTTAAGTACTATACTATCCTAGTATTACGATAAGAGCTCGTAGAGCTTACGGCTCGTATTAAGATACTAGATAAGGTATATAGTAAGCGACGAGAGTATAACGACGATAACTATAGTAAGAGTAAGAAGAAGCGTCGCTTCGATAACTATAATAGCGGTAGTAGCGGTAGTAAAGAGTAGTCTACTCGCGATCGAAAAGCAAGCGATAAGTAGTCGCGAAGTAATAATAAGAAAGGTAACTAGGATATTAATAAGGTCGAATATTATAGATACTATAGGAAGGGCTATTATAAAACCGACTACCCTAACTACTACTTATAGAAAGATAACGACTCGTATAGTATACGTAAGATTAAAGTAGCCGAAGAAGGAAAAGGTAAAGTATCGTCTAAGAGCTAAGGGTAAGTATTATAACTAATTCTAGTAGCTTAGTAGTCTACGTACTATCGAAGCGAGTACGTAGCGTAATAGTTACGTAGGAGGATAACGTATAAGTCGAATACTTACTCGATAATACTACCGATATTAATATTATCTCTCGAGAATTTATTCTTTAGTATTAACCCTAGTAAATCGTAGACGCTACGCTTCCCTCTATAGACGGCTTTTAAGAAGAAAGAGGGTACTACTATAGAGCGTACTACCTAAGCCTATATATCGTAGATACGACTAGATAAGAACGGGTTACGAGCGGAACCTTCTATATATTCGAGATACCTAATCTAGATATTATCTTAGATCGGCCTTAGAGAAGGGATTAGAAGGTTATTATAGATAGTATAACCGATACGTAGACGTACGGTAAGCCTAGTATAGTAAGCTCGGTAACGGTACGGGAACTATAGTAGTTTTAGAAAGATATATATAACGTACCTTATATATATATAATTAACCTATATAGCGTTACGGTCGGTAATAATATAGACCTACTAGAAGAGTTTAAGGACTTTATAGATATCTTTACTATAACTCTAGAGGCTCGACGCTAGCTATATATAGATATAGAGTATACGATCGACCTTATCGATAGGAAAAAGCCACTATATAAAGCCCTTTACTACTAGTCTAAGCGAGAACTTCGTAAGCTTCGTAAGTATCTAGTTAAGGTATTAGATAATAACTAGATCTAGCCTAGTATAAGCGAAGCGGGTACGCCGATCCTATTCGTATTAAAGAAAGATAGTAGTCTCCGACTCTACGTCGATTATAGAGGGTTAAATAAAATTACTATTAAGAATCGTTACTCTCTACCCCTTATAAGCGAGACGCTTAATAGGCTTAAGGACGCCGAATAGTATACGTCCTTAGACCTATAGGATACCTACTATCGTATCCGGATTAAGCGAGGCGACGAGTAGAAGACTATATTTCGTACGTACTATAGATACTTCGAATACCGTATTATATCTTTCGGCTTAACTAACGTATCTATAACGTTTTAAGGATATATTAATAGAGCCCTAGCCGGATTAGTTAATATCTACTATATAGTCTACCTCGATAATATCCTAGTCTATAGTAAGACGTAGGAGGATTATATATACGACGTATACGCCGTACTTAAGTATCTTCGGACATTCTCTCTATATATAAACTAGAAGAAATACTCGTTTTAGAAGAAATAGGTAGAGTTCCTAGGATATATCGTTAGTACTAAAGGCGTATCGATAGATTAGAGTAGAGTAAACGTAATTATAGAGTAGCCGCGATCTACTATACTTACTAAAGTCTAGTCCTTTCTAGGATTCTATAACTTCTATTATAGGTTTATCCCTAACTACTCTCGGATAGTTATACTTCTAATAGCTCTCTCTAAAGGAGCTAAGAATAGTAAAAAGCTAGATTAGATTAAGTAGGACGTAGCTAAGAAGTAGGCTTTTAAGAGCCTAAAGGATACCTTCTACTCTATATTAATACTTCGATATTTCGATCCTACGAAGCCCTTATATCTCGAGACCGACGTATCTACGTTCGTAGTAGTAGGTATCCTTTCGTAATAAGGAGCAGAAGGCTACTAGTACCCTATTACTTTCTAGTTAAGGAAGATAATCCCTATAGAGACTAACTATAAGATCTATAACTAAGAACTACTAGTAGTAGTAGAATCCTTTAAGTATTAGAGACCGTACTTCGACGGCTTATAGTATATAGTACGCGTACTCGTCGATTACGCTAATCTTAAAGGATTTACGACTATAAAGTAACTAGTTAGTAGGTAGGTAAGGTAGGCTATATTCCTAGTACCCTTCGACTTTACGATTAAGTACTAGATAGGAAAGAAGAATCCTACTAATATACTATTAAGGAGAAGCGACTACGAAGGCGAAACGTAAGCGATAAGCAACCTACTATCTATACTCTAAGCTAAGCTTTTAGTATAGTTAGATCTAACTAGAAGTATAGAACTAGTAGTAAAACGTATCTCGATAATATATATCTCTATAAAAGGATTAGGAGTAATATAATTATAGCGTAATAACTTCGTTTACTACCTAGTAAGGATAGCGGCTATAGTCGCTAAAGATAACGGCCCTTACTACTATATACTAGACCTATTACTTAGCTTTATATAGATACTCTAGTAATTAGAGCTATTAGCTAAAGAGTTATATAAGGCTACGAAGAGTAATAGCGGCGTATTTAAAGGGTATTCGCTTCGCGATAATATCCTTTTTTAGGGTAATATAATTTACGTACTAAAGGATTATATATTAAGAGCGTAGGTTATACGTATATATTACGACGACGTCTTAGTAGAGCATTTCGGCTATATAAAGATAGTAGAGTTAATATATAGGAAGTACTACTAGCCTAATATATCTTAAGAGATAGCTAAGTATATCTCTATCTACGGTATCTACTAGCGGTCGAAGGCGAAGTAGTACTACCCCTATAGCGAACTATCTACGCTACTAATACTAGTAAGACCGTAGTAAGAATTAATAATAGACTTTATTACTAATCTTCCGCTAAGTAAGCTTAGCTCCTACGTCTATACTACGATACTCGTAATAGTCGACCGCTATACGAAGATAAGCCTCTTTATCCTAACGACGAAGAAGTATATAGCCGTAGAGCTTACGGAGATCCTATAAAGGGAGGTAATTAGGAGGTTTAGAGTACTAAGCGGTATTATTAGCGATCGAGGATCGCTATTTACTAGCTAGTTTTAGAGCGACTTCTACTATAAGACGTATATAAAGCGTAAGCTTAGTACTATATTCTATCTATAGACCGATAGTTAGACGGAGAGAGTAAACTAGACGCTAGAGTAGTACCTACGGTACTACTACTTAGAGGACTAAGAAGACTAGGTATCTTAGCTAGTATAAACGGAGTTTATATATAATAATAGTATATACCCTACGCTACGTATAAGTCCCTTTAGGATATTATATAGATACGATCTAGATATAGTATCTATATTAACTCTAGCGACTTCTATAGCTCGGAACGAGCTATCTAAGGGAAGGGTACCGGCGGCAATCGATACTATAAATAGATTACGATAAGTATACGAGATACTTATATAATACTAGAAAACTATAGCTAAGTATTAAGCGAAGTACTATAACGCTTATTATAAAGCAAAGAAGTATAGTATAGGTAACCTAGTACTACTAGTATCTAAGAATATTAAGCTAGATATACTAAAGAAGAAACTTAGACCGAAGTTTCTTAGACCGTTTCGTATTATCGATATAGTAGGTATATAGACGTATCGCCTAGCGCTACCGTTAAGTACGAAGATCTATAATATCTTTTATATATTACTACTAGAGCCTTAGAAGAGCCGTAAGGATAAGGAATATAAAGTAAGTATACCTATCGTAGAGGAAGCGGATAAGTAGTAAGTAGAAGAGATCGTAAAGAAGAGGATACGGAAATAGAAGGTATATTACCTTATTAAGTAGATAGGATAGCTAAATAAGTATAATATATAGGAACTAGCTAAGTATATTAAAGATACTATAGCGCTTAACGCCTTCGAGGCGTAAGCGAAGAGTAGATAGAAATAAAACGAGACTAAGATAAGTTAATAGTATATACTCGTTTCGCTATTAAAAAACTATATAGGGCTTAGCGGCCTATAGATACTAAGTAGTAGGAGAGGAGGATACGTATATACGCCGTATAGGCGCGTATTTAGTCGGAGTCGTTACTAGAAGTAATAGTACGGCCTATAATCTCGTCGACGGCGTCGATAGCCTTAGTAAAGCTATCGTCGGCTAGATACTAGAGCGGTTAGTATATAAAGCGTATACGATACGGAGTAGTAACTTATATAGCGACTAATCTCGACGAGAGTAGTAAGGGAGGTATTAATACGCTTAAGCGTACCGATAGTATCGAGGCCGCCGAGCGTAGCTATAGCGCTATCGGTACGCTTACTTTTAAGTAGGGTACTATTAGATAAGATCTTATTCTTATTATAGTAAAAGGCGCGGAGGATTAGCTTAATAGCTATACGCGATTAATATACGAAGCGTAAGCGATAAGTAAGATATATATACTAGAGACGGCTATAGCGAGCTCGTTATCGATATTAGTCTAGACTTACTAGCGCTCCTCGAGGTCGTTATAGGCGTCTAGCTTAAACTTATTACGCGTAGCGCGTACGTCGCGTAAGTACGATAGTAGCGCTAAGAGGGCGGGAGCTAATACTAGCTTATACTTCTAGTTAATACCCTTATAGCGGCGATAGCGGACGGCCTAGCTAGAGTCGAAGTAGCCCTCGGTATAGGTATCGACTAGGTCGACTAGTAAACGATTAGTATACGTAGCGTAACTATAACGGGAGCGAGAAGCTTACGGTTAGCGATTATATAGTCGTAATAGCGGATATAACCCTCGACTACGATCTTAATACGCTTCTTAAGAGTAGTAAGTATAGATATAGCGGTTACGCGGTACTTACCTAGAGTATTAGAGGGACCTATAGTAGCTATAATAAAGATATTAAGGTTATTTAAAGAGAAGAAATAGGTACTTACTAGTAGGTTACTAGGCGTAGGAGGGGCGTATACGTAGCGTAGGCTATAAATAAGGAAGATACTTAGGAATAGGAGAGAGTTCTTAGATAGGCTTCGTAGGCTACTTATACTCGCTACGTATACTTAAACCCGTTACTATAGACTATCCGTAAAGCCGCTTTACTTTACGTAATTACGAATATATATATAAATAATATAGTAATAAAGCCTTTACTATAAATAGTAAAGGCTAAGTACTAGAATAGTATAGCGATAGAAATCTCGCGTATAGTAACTAGTATAGAGCGACGAGAATATATAAGAAGCGTAACGAATACGCTAGATAAGGGAGCTTAATATAAGATTAGGCTATACCTATAGCTAAGGATAGCTATACTAGGGAGAAGGAGATAATTATAAGGACTTCGAAAAGATAATATCTCCTACTAAGGCTTACCTTAGTATATACGCCGCGTACGTAACGCGTAGGCTTTTTACGTAGTATCGTACGTATACTCGAATATATACTTATTAGTTCTACCTTCTATCGACTTATCGGTTAGCGGGTATCCTATACGTTACTATATATCTAGCCCCTTATAATACCTTTAGCTAGCGGAGCTCTATCGCTATCTAGCTATAATCCTTTCTATAGTATATATATATCCTTAGACTTAATAATAGCCTTATTCTTAAGCTATAAGAACTACTATTAATAATATAACTTAAGTCTAACTACCTTACTATCGAGAGTAGTTAACTTAGCCTCTAGTATAATAATACGCTCTTTAAAAGCTATATTTTTAATCTCTATAGTCTCGACTCGCGCCTATATCGCTACTAACTCGCTAATATCCTTATCTATTTCTTCGTCTTCTTATATAGCGCTAGTAATATATCCTAACTTACCCTTATACTTATAGTAGATATAGACTATTTTACTCTTAGTATCTTTTATATAGTACTTATACGTATCGCTATCCTTCGTATAGTAGTAGTATAGTAATAGGCTATTCTTACTAGTAGATATTTCTATAATTATACTAGTAGCCTTATACTTATAAAGCGTATTTAACGCTATCTTCCTCTTCTTCTTATTACTAGTATTATCTAATAGCTCTTACTATCTCTTCTTACTATAATACTAGAAGTCTAAAGTATTCGTAGTTTATAGGTAGCGGAGAGATCTAAATTTTAGGAAAATTAGCTACGAGTCCTTAGCGATATACTATAAGTAAGCTTATAAAAATAGTAACTCTATCTCTTTAGTCTTCTAAGAACCTATCTTAGTAACTTCTAAAGCTACTATAAGAATATCTACGCGCTAGACGCCGTTATAATCGTTAGATATTATAGTAGAGTACGCTAGCGTTAAGTTAGCTCTTAGAGTATAATATAGCTAGAAGAAAGTATAGTAGATTAAGTACTAAAGATATAGCGAGCGTAGGTAAGCTTCGCGGCTATTATTAAGGTTATTATTATCGTATATAGAGTAAGAAGTAAAGAAGAAACAATAGTAAGTAATACTAAGTACTATTGATTATATAGTCGATTTGGAGCTCCGTCCAATGTTGTCATCGGGTTTTCGGGTTCGGGCTTTCCAAAACGCGGTCCTCAAAAGTTTGTACCACGCATCACAGTTCTTGTCAATGTCAACGACGTGGATCTGTTCGCAATGCATGCGAAAGCTTGCGCGGCCACTTGGTCGTCAGCTGAAAGTTCAAAGGCGTGCGCAAAGTACAGGTGCATATAAGCAAATCGCTGCTATTCCGTTCACAGACTGACACCCTAATAGCAGCCACCAGCAATAGCATCTCTCCTTCGTTGCTCTCACGAGCTCGAAACATTGCCGCAGAACATGGCACCCTCACCGAGAAGCTCGCCGCCGACTATGACGCGAAGTCCGCAAAGCGAATTGGGGAAATATCGAGAACAGCGACCGCCATAAAAGAGTACGACAAGGCCCTTTCAACACTGAACGAGCTTCAAACACTCCTAACGTCATCGGACAAGGAGCTGCGAGAGTTGGCAGAGGACGATGTTGCGCCTACACACGAGCGCATCGGACAAGCAACGGCGGATCTAAAGACGAGTCTTATACCAGTCCATCCTTTCGCGCATCTCCCTTGCCTCGTCGAGATTCGTCCCGGTGCAGGCGGAGACGAAGCTGGCTTGTTTGCAGGCGACCTGTTGCGCATGTATCAGGCCTACTGCTCGAACAATGATCTTCGCACTACACTCTTGAAGCTCGAAACCTCCGAGGCTACTGGTATTGCCTCCTCGTCCGACACACACGTTCAAGAAGCCGTTCTAGAAGTCGACACGCCAGGAGCGTACGGAATTCTACGCTGCGAGGCAGGCGTCCATCGTGTGCAGCGTGTCCCTGCGACCGAGAGCAAAGGGCGGACTCACACTTCAGCCGCAAGTGTGCTGGTCCTGCCAAGTATCGCAGACGATGGCAAGAGTGATCTGGGCGAGAATAGCTTCGATGATCCGAACAGTGATTACTACGTGAACCCTCAAGATGTCAAGACGGAGGTGATGAGGGCTGGCGGAGCCGGTGGACAGCACGTCAACAGGACTGAATCCGCGGTACGATTGACGCACGCACCATCGGGCATAGTGGTTGCAATGCAAGATAGCAGGAGTCAGCTCGCAAATCGCGAAAAGGCATGGCGAGTTCTTCGGAGCAGGATTGCACAGATTCGAAGGGAAGAACGCGAAGAAGAGGTCGCCAAAATACGCCGTGGCGCTGGTGCAGGCAAGGTTGGCAGAGAGAACAAGGTCCGAACGTACAATTTTGGACAGCAGCGAGTAAGCGATCACCGCAGCGGACTTGACCTGAGGAACCTCGACGATGTACTTGCAGGTGGCCAATCATTGGAGAAGGTAATGGAGTCTGTGAGAGTCTGGATGGCAGAGCAGGAGGTCCTCGATCTCGTCGCGGAAGAGGAACAGAAAGCCAAGGTTCAGAAGTGAGTTGAGCGCTGGAATGTGATCCTGCCAAACCCGCCGCATGGCAGGGAAAGCGCATCTATGGCTGCGAACAGTCTGGTCTGAACGGCATCATCCATTAGAGAAGATTTCCTCTGAAGCCTTACGACCCACAACTGGGAGACAGCGCAGCATTCTTGTCGCTGACAATGTGCCAATGCGTGCACGCAAGCCCCAAGAGCTCAGATGCGAGGGTCCAGCATGAGTCTGATTGCTTGGAGATAGGCAGCACCGTTCAGCTGTCGCAGTGAACAGTGAGGTGCAACGATTATATGCTTACAACACCAAGAGCATATGCAAACCCAAGAGTTCAAGCATTCCGGATTGCGGCCGCTGAGACAGGTTCCCTCGCCGCAGGATTGGTCGAAGCAAGGAAGGATTTCAGCAATCTTCGCTCATTGCGTGTCTCATGTCTTCGCATCTGCAATCAGCAGCGGAACCACTCAAGCAATTCCTCATGCTTCGGGCATCTGTCTCAGGAATCTTTTCGTGAACTGCAGTTGGGCAAGATTTAAGCTCGCTGCAGCCTGCCGTCGGCTCTCCCAGAAGTCCGACGTTCCTTCCGCCTTCCTTCAACGACCCATACCAGGAACCACATGTTTGAAAAGCGTTATCGACATCTCAATCTTTGTCAGATGATGTAGCTGTGCACAATGCACACTGACTACAGCACCGTCACCGGAAGGCGCTTCGAAGATAGGCACATCAGACATCGGCACACGAGATTTTCCTCCTTGCGTGGCTGACCGTGTGTTCAATCACATGAGTTGTTCTTGATAGTAAGGCTAGATCATGTCGCGATTGAGCAATGTGGCTGGTGTCTTTCTGAGACACGACGTTTTCTGACAGTCACCAGGCTTCCTGAAGCATGAGTTCGCCAGCACACAAGCTCCAGAGGGCTTGCATTCACTTCAGGCACCGATTGAATATCATTCGACGACGCAATTTGATAATGACAACCATTCGTCGCGGCTGAGCTACATGCATGCCCGATCGGGTATTCGGTGGCATCTATAACGCTTTCGAACGCTTCTCTCACCTAAGCGGCGCATTCTCACTGCACTTCGCCTAACTACGACGACGCATTCCACAGACCGGAGTGTCTTCCCATCTGCACGGTGTGCTATCTGCAGCATCTGAAACACATCCTACTGCCTTGCGGAGCACTATGGCACGAATCATGCGAAAAGCCGGTGCGTGCCCAGATTCTGGCGCAGTCATTCATGAGTTTCCATGATTCGATCCGAACATACTCTGCATTGCATCGCCTCTGGGATAGATACCAGGCGACTACGCCTTTTGTGCAAATCATGAAGGTGGCTCGTGGCTTTCGGAAGTCCACTCTACTAGCGGATTCTTTGGCGTTGACCTGCCGGGGCCAGGATTCAGAGCGGCATGCGTGACTGAGTTGACGAGATGTACCGTTCATGCATATCGAACGAGTGTGTTCAGAACAGTAGGTATATCAACGCTTCTGCTCCAGCTGTCGGGTTGGAGCAGGATAGGCAAGTGGATTTTGCAATATTGACTTCGAGCTACCAAGAGCTCACCTCTTGAAGATCATTTTATGTCCTCGGCTTCAAGATTTTGGGACACCTCCCCATAGCACACGTACATTGACTGTTCGTACTGCACATTCTCTCGCCATGTCGGCCGGCGCACAAGGTCCAGCTGCCGCTGCCGCTGCCGCTGCTGCTGCAGAGCAAAGAAGAGAGGAACTCTTTGCAGAATGGCTTGCCAAGAACCATAACACAGCAAGATACTGGGCTGCAGCAACAGGAGGACTGATCGGTCTCTTCGTCGTGTCTCACTGGTCACAAAATTTGTACAGCAGACATCTCTCACGAAAGCCCAATGCCCTACGGTCGACAGTGAGAGCAATCGCGAAACCCATACAGAGACTAAGCACAGCACGATCATTGGGACCTATCACAATATTGCCTGAAAAGGTCACCCTCGCAATGGTATACTTCGCCATCAACGCAGCTTTGACGTTTTACGACGCTCCCCAACAAGCCCCCATGAAGACCATGCTCTCAAAAAGATTCGGCTGGTAAGTCAACACTTGACTTCCAATTTCCAAACATGCTGACTTGCATCATGCAGGATGTCCCTCCTCAATCTCCTCTTTACAGTCTTCCTCGGCCTCAAGAACACCCCATTATCACCTCTAGCAGGCTACTCCTTCGACAGTCTCAACATTTTGCACCGTTGCGTCGGCTACACAACAATTCTCTACATGATCTTGCACTCCACAACCTACACAGCCTTCCTCTTCGAATCCGGCTTCCAATCCGTATTAGCAGAACCAAAAGAATATGCAGGCGCAGTCTCAGGTTTCGCCATGCTAGCACTCCTCGCAACCTCAATCGGTCCTGTGCGAAAACGTTTCTACGAAATCTTCTACGCAAGCCACATTATCCTTGTCGCAATCATCATCATCGCTCTAGGACTGCACAGACCGGAATACATGCTCAAAGCCTTTATCATAACAACCTTGTCTGGTGCTCTCTGGCTCTTCGATCAAGCTTTCCGACTTTCACGCTGGATCTACCACGGCCATAACTCAACCGTGACCCTCCAACCACTCCCGGGAAACGCAACCCTCGTAAAATTCTCCAAACCTATCACCGCAGCACCAGGATCTTCAGTCTTCCTCTGGATCCCCTCGATCAGAAAATTCCAACGTCATCCTTTCACCCTCGTCTCAGCATCTCCTCAAGCAACATTCCTCATAAAATCCCGAAACGGATTCACAAAATCTCTCTACGACACCGCTTGCAAGAACCCCGGCGTTCCTCTCAAAGCTAGTCTTGAAGGTCCTTACGGGCACGTTCCCAACGTCCACAACAATTATGAAAAAGTTGTATTGATTGCTGGAGGTTCTGGTGTGACATTTACTATGGCTTTAGCGCTAGAATGGTTGAAGAAAAGGAAAACTCCAAAAGATATGAGAAAGCTCGAGTTTTATTGGTGTGTAAGAAACCAAGAATTTTTGGAGTGGTTTGAGGAAGAGTTTAAGGAGTTGAGGAAAGAAACTGAAAGGGTTAGTGTTAGGGTCTTTTGTACGTGCAATAACGCTGGAGATGAGGGGAGTGATGAGAGTGAGACTAGTTCTCTTGAAAAAGAATCGATTGGTGGCGATGAGGAGAAATTGGGATTGCGACATCTGAATTTGAGTCGTGTGGCTGTTAGAGGGTCAGGAGAAGAAGTACGAAGGATTGAGAGTGGTGGTAGACCGGATGTGCGGACTCTTGTGAGTAATGCGATGGAGGGTTTGAGTGAGGATGATAGGGTTCTTGTCGCCGCTTGTGGACCTGAAGGGCTGTTGAACGATGTGAGGAAAGCCGTTGCTGTGAGTCGGGTTGCTAAGGCGCCTAGTATTGAGATGTTTTTGGAGGAGTTCTCGTTTTAGGTCATAGAGTGAGCTATATCGACAGAAACTTGCGCGAGGAGTTTGGTATAGAAGTAGACTGTGCCGCAGACAAAGAGCTTATCAACTAGAGCTAGAAATGAATACAGGATTCATTCATTCCGGACCATCACCAATTTTGATGCCTTGACTCGTGATTAAGAAATCGAACATGTTGCCTTTCTCTCTCAAATTTTGTAATGTTCGTTCATCTAATCCCCATTCATTCACGAAACATTCGAATTTTCCTTGCGCAACGACTTTTTGTCTCATTTCTGTTTCTCGTACTGCGTCTTCGACTGTGACTTCAGCAGGAAGACTTCTGATCGGTGCTCTGCGAACGATGAGGCGGAGGGTAGGGAGACTCGGCCAAGGTGGCGGTAACGATGGTCGGATGGAATGGGATTCTGACATAAAGAACGCGGAGGAAGGGCCCGAGGCCTTTTGAGGAGGATTGAAGTCTCGGGTCGTGTAGATAATGAGTGTTGAAAGAATTCGAGATGCGTTCTTCAATGATGCTGCTAATTGAATGTATCCTGTCGGTTGTTGAACTTTGGTTGTAGGGTCTTTCGTTTGGAATGATGCTTGGAGAGCTGCGTTCTCCGCGTCTGCGCGAGATTGCCAGTAGAATGCTGAGGCTGAGTCTAGAGCTATGAAGCTGATTGCTCGATCGAAGGATTTGTGTTTTGTAGGGTTGAAGAGGTAGTGTGGAAGACTGTTGATAGTTGTGATGAGAGCGGGTAGCGATTGTGGGCGGAGGACGTGAACGTGCTTTAGGCTGTCCTCTAGTACTTGCGATAGTGACTCTTCGTCGACGAAGTCTTCCTTGGTGTACGTTACGATCGTCTTGCGCATCTGCTGAGCGAGACGAGTGGCGGAGAAGTGGTTGTCCGTGTCCAGGAAAATTATGGCCGCTTGTCTGCCTCCAAGGTGAAATGGCAACACAGCTGTAACGATCATCTGGTACAGTAGATTCGTCTTGCCGCTGCATGGCCGTTGCGAAGTGATCTCGATTATGGGTGAAGAGCCTTGAACTTTAGATGTTGCAGTCTGACTTTCCTGTATGCACTGAAGGAAGACATTGAGCTGTGGTATGTCGAATGGCTTCTGCTCATGATCATCTGGCGATCGAAGTGTGTTCAGGATCTGTACTTCAATCAGCATGAGTCTTTGCGATGAATCTCTGTACTTACCTCATCAAAGCCAACTTCTTCAACCTCCGCCAGCAACTTCTTCCCCAGATCTGCTGCGCTCATTTTCTCTTCTTGCTTTCATCGTTTCTCAGGAAGTATCACCTTCTTCCATCAACAATGCCCTAAAAGGAACAATCTTGCCTGCCTTCAATACTGTTCTGCTGGCTGTCGACAAAATGCCGCCACTGATCGAGGCTTTCCACGCTTCAGGACTGACAGACAAGATCAATACTCTCCCGAGTGGGAACGCGAGAAAACCGCAGATCAAAGACTTGAAGAACTGCGAGCTCAAAGAATTGATACAATACAATTGCGAGCTCAATGGGCCGAGGAACGATCCCAGAAGTAAAGTCGTTTGTGAGCCGGTGTTGAGGTTATTCAGGCAGTGAGTGCCGGATCAAAGGACATCGGAGTCCTAGTCCTTGCGGATAGTGTGGCTAATGGACGCATTCAGATGTGCTAATGGCGCGACGATTGAGACGACAGCTTGGGAGGATCGTTATGATGGAGATGAAGGGCCTGGAAAGTGAGGTGAAGCGAGGTCTGAACGAGACACGTGACCTGCATTTGAGAGCAGAGGGAAGTGTACGAGAGGCAGGGGGAGAGAAGAGCAATGAAGTATGCTCTTAACTTTGCTGTTCTTACAGCTCATGATGCAGAGGCGTAGTATCGCCTCACTATGAATGATCCCAAGGCAAGGTCCTGCCAACGCCACGCTAAGTAATTCAAACAAACTCACACCGAGTTGCACCGCACTTATCAGCTTCGCCCTAATGAATCCTCATGCCCGAAGCCCTCTCTGCTGTCTTCGCCAATGTGCCAGATCGTGATTTACCATGACACCCTCTGGCATTCCAAGATCCATACCGTCTCTCACGTTCGTCGCGCCTCCGTCCAACTCCATTACATCCTCTACACCACCAATCTCGCGCAGTACATCCCCAAACGTATCCTCATGAACCTTTATCGCTTGTTTCTGCGATCTTGCTGGTTCTCTAGTCCGGCCCTCACCACTCAAAACGCTACTTCTTCTCTTCTCAGCATGCATCGCGCTCGTCTTCGCAGCCGCTGCCAACTTCCTCAGCGCCTGTTCTGCCATCATGCCTTCTTGTGTTGCCTTCTCGCGCATCTTCCGCGCGTCTTTCTCTCTTGCTGGGAATACCGGAGTCTGCTTCCACGCATGCTGAGGCGGGAGTGCTGGAAAATGTTTTGGTACCCAAGTCGGCGGCTTTTGCTCGATCAGCGGCTGGAGCAGCGTAGAGAAGTCCGGGGCTTGTGGAGGCGCAGGATCTGGCTCGGGAATGGATGGGTATGAGATATCTTCAGGGAGCTCCAGGTCGAGTTGAGGCTTCAGCAGAGAAGCAGTGTACGTGTTTGGTGTCTGCGCAAGCGCTGAAGCAAAGTCTAGCGCTGTGGGCCTCGTCCTCCTGTTGGCATGCATAGATGTCCGCGCCTGCTTCAGAAATCGCAGCATGTACTCCTCCACCTGGCCGCGGAACATCTCGAGCGCTGAGGGCTTGACCGAGTCGTATCCTGCTGTTACTAGTGCGGCGCTGATGCTTTTGAGGATTTGGCCTTGTACAAAAACCGGATCTTGCGGCGCTAGTTCGATGTCTTTTGGACGCTGTTGTACATGTCGCAGCGCACCACGTCGTACTCGTCGTTTCTTCTGAGGCGCCTCGTCCGAGGATTCGTGTGGTCGCTTCGTGCCAGCGACGGCTGCTTCTGGATCGGAAGCCATTAAGAGATGCCTCAGATAGCCGGTAGATTGGGCTTATGCTATGGTTCGTGACATCTGCCCATGCTGTGTGTCAACGGGCTACAGAATGTTGAGTTGATGTTAGTGGTCGCGTTGAAGTTCGAGTGTCAGAAGTGGAAGCTTGCGCGGAGTGAAGCCAGTCATCTACATCCTGTGTACACATATACGAAGCAATGAGATAGCACAGGTTCAAAATGAGCGCGATTGAGGCGCTATACATCTACGACGAGCACAAGTACGTAAGTAGCACATTGACCCAGTTCCATGCACGCTTCCACTGACACTAAATCAAGCACCCTGCTCTTCAATCATGTCTACAATGTCTACACAGGCCGACCCGCTGCAGCATCCATAGTCCTCCCACCCTACCTCCAACATGAATCGCCGCGACCAAGCGTGATACATATCACGTCCACCAATCCTCCAACAATCCTCTTCTCAATCGTCCAAGATAATCTCCTCTTCCTGTCGCCAGCCTCCAGTGACATCGAGCCACTAGTGGTCCTCGAATTTCTGCATAGAGTTGCAGATGCCCTCGAAGAATTTCTCGGAAGTCCACTGATCGCCACCAAGATTTCAGCAAACTATGACATTGTTGCACAAGTTGTGGCCGAAATGGCCGATTCTGGTGTCATATGTCAGGGAGAAGCGAACGCGCTGCGGGACGTCGTAGAGACAGGTCCAGGCGTGCTCAAGAATCTTCTTGGAGGCGTTGGACTACCTGGAACGAGTCCTGCATATGGTCCAGCAGGAGGCCTTCAAAGAACATTGCAACCTGCTCAAAGCGCACAAGGATCAGCAATTCCATGGCGGCGGAGCAACGTCAAGCATACAAGCAATGAATTATACGTGGATATCGTGGAGTCGCTATCTGTGACCATGGCTCCATCAGGTCGGCCCCTATCAGCCTTCTCGCATGGCAGTATAGCTTTCAACTCCAAAGTTAGTGGAGTGCCGGATCTGCTGCTAAGTCTTAGCACAGGCGGCAAAGGTGCTGGCATGGGTACGCGAGGTGACCAGTTACGAACTGTGATGGAGCGTGTGGTCTTCCACCCCTGCGTAAGATTAAGCAGATGGAAGAGTGAAGGCGTTCTCTCATTTGTCCCTCCTGATGGACGCTTCGCGCTCTGTGGCTACGAGACAGACCTGCTAGGCCCGGACATGAACTTCAGCACCTCGAGATCATCTTCGAACAAGCTGGATCTCCCGGCGACTATCGAGATCAACACTGGAATAGGGAGCTCCGGTGCAGATTTTGACGTTCGTGTGAGACCATCCTCCACAGGCACATCAGCAGCAGCCGCGTCGCTACAGTCCCATCTCAGCTCGTCGGGTCGGCCGGGCGCCTCAGCTTTCAGAGGACCTACCGGAGACTCCAAGGCACCTGCACTGGAGGATTTGACTGTGCACATACCACTCCCCGCTACTGTGAGGAATTTGAGCGACATTCGTCCAACCAAAGGCGAAGCTCATTTCAATCCAGCTGATGGCAGCGTGGAGTGGAGAATACCACCCAAGGACTTCGGTCCTGGCGGAGCAGTGCTCAGGTGCACTGTGCAAGGACCGTTGCTAGACGATGGCGAGGAGGGCAACTCTGGTATTGTGAACGGTGTGAGTGCTACGACTTACGATTACGATGACGACGAATCGAGCGCTCAGCAAGGCAGAAACGGTGGAGTCGATGCTGGCCTCAACGGACATGACCCGAGCAGGGCCGAAAGGAATGCAGAACTCATGCCAAGCTCTGCTACTTTGAGCTTCAGTGTCAAAGGATGGTTAGCAAGTGGTTTGAAGGTCGACAGTCTGCTCCTAGACAACAAGAAAAGTCGCGGCCTTGGACCAGAGGTCAAACCATACAAGGGAGTCAAGTATCTTACAGTGAGCCGAAAAGGCGTGGAGTTACGATGCTAGGGTGTCAGCAATAGAAGTCTGCAGATACACCTACTTGATTCTGCCATCATGCAAGCCATTGGCATACAATTCGACACATCTTAAGCACCTGCTATGATTACTCAGGACCAGCATTGGTTACGCAGCGCCGACATCGCTTCAACCTTTCGGCAGAAATATCTCCCGAGGCGCATCATCTCAGAAGCATTCCAGCTTCGACACTCAGCTTTTCGAAGAATGGCAGATCACAGCACATGTCCACCGCTGACGCGGCAGGCTGTCCAAAGCGCACACAAACGTATAGAGCCCTACATCCATCGTACCCCGACCGTCACCTGCGAAACCCTCAACCGAGTAGCATCGACAGCACAATCAGAAAGAGATGAAGGCCAACCGGCAGGCGAGACAAGCGCTGGCATAGCGAACCCAAAGATTAGATTGTTCTTCAAATGCGAGAATCAGCAAAGGATTGGCGCTTTCAAAGCTCGAGGTGCGTTCCATGCGCTTGGCCGCTTGATTGAGGTCGAAGGTTTGGAGAACGTTCGTAGGACAGGTGTGGTCACACACAGCAGTGGTATGCTTCAACGTACTCCATGATACCATCCTTTCGATCTCTCTGATACATGAAGGTAGGCAACCATGCTCAAGCTCTCGCCCTCGCAGCCAAAACTCATGGCGTCCCGGCTCACATCGTCATGCCAACGATAAGCACACCTTCCAAAATCGCGGGTACCAAGAGTCATGGCGCCAATGTCATCTTCTCAGGCTCGACTTCTGATGAGCGTGAAGCTGTCGTAAAAGACGTCATAGCAAAGACCGGCGCGAGATTAGTACCGCCTTATGATCATCCAGACATTATCTTGGGACAAGGAACTCAGGCTTTAGAGTTGGAAGAGCAGGCAAAGGAGCTGATATCACAACATCCTGAACTCAGCGTGAGCCAAGAAAAGTCAGGTCTGGATGCAGTCATAGCACCGATTGGTGGAGGAGGAATGCTCAGTGGCATATGCACTGCACTGCATGGAACTGGGATCAAAGTCTTCGGCGCCGAACCGAACTTTGAAGGTGCAAATGATGCTGAGTTGGGACTGAAGCAGGGCAAGAGAATCGAGAAAGTCAAGACCTTAACAATCGCTGACGGTTTGAGAACGCCCGTGGGTGAGATACCTTGGAGTATAATTACTGACAAAACCAAGTTGGAGGGCATCTTTAGCGTGAGTGAGGAACAGATCAAGGCTGCTTTGCGATTGGCGATGGAGAGGGCGAAACTGTTCATCGAGCCTTCTGCTGCTACAACGCTGGCTGTTGTGCTTTACAATGAAGAGTTTCGGAAATTGGTCGAGAGCATGGCGGGTGATAAAGGATGGAATATTGGTGTGGTTCTCAGTGGTGGAAACACTACTGTCGAGGCAATTGCGAAGTTGTTCACGCCGACCGTGAACGGCGAGAGAGAAGCTGCTAAAGTCGGTGTCAATGGCGAGAAGATTGCTGAAAATGTTGCAGGATAACCGATGCATCAACTATTTATCAGCATCAATCGTAGAAGAGCTGGAACCTCACAAGCTCATCCTTCACCACGTTTCTCACACGTGAAAAGCTTACCCAGAAGCCAAGCTCAACCACAAAACTTGCGTCTGACCGAGATTCAAGAAAAGCAGAAACAACTTTGCGAACGCACACGGGGGGTCGTCCACTCACAATCACATCTGTTGTGCGGCTGAGCGCCGATCACAGCCAGCTTCGAAGAAGATGTTCAGAAGCGCTGGCGTAGCCGCTTTCCCAAACACTACAAGCCGGTGGCTCATACCCTACGATTCCTTCGAGAGCTTCACCTATAGTAGTCACAACGTAGGTCGCGTGTGCAGTATTGCACTTCTCTTCCCACTTACACTCCACTCGCCTCCCCCGACATGTCTTCCGTCCTCCCAATTCTCACAACTCTCCTCTCCCTATCTTCTGCCCAGACTCCCGACTCCCAATGTTTCTGGAAAGCCTCCAACCAAATCATCTCCGAAGCCTCCCCAGGCTGGTACGTCTGTAACAACACGCAACTCACACCCTCGGGAGCATCTCTCTGCTGTCTCCAAGGTTCAAAATGTGGCGAGGACTCAATCTGTCATTGGCCCAATGGATCACAAGGAGGAACAGGATATTATTTAGGAGGATGTACGGATGGGAGTTATAAGGACGATGTTTGTCCGAGAGCTTGCAGTGAGTAGCGACCGAAGGAAGCTGCGACAGCACCTATGAGAAAGAAGGTGGTTGTTTTGAGTGCTGCTCGCTAACGCTCATCACAGCAAGTCATTCGCATACATTTATTAAATGGAATCGTACGGAACAATTATGGCATTGTTGTGGGGATAACCAGTTTGAATGTGATTCTCCGACTTTGGAGACTTTTCAGGCTTTGAGTCCTAGGGAGTGGAGTGCTTTGCCTAGTACTGCTACTACGACAATGACGAGGACTGCGACGAGGACGGGAACTGCGATGAGGACGGCGACTGGCTCTGGGAGGGGAAATAACAAGAATAGTGGAGGGGGTGGTCTAAGCGCAGGAGCACAAGCAGGGATTGGCGTGGCATGTGGTCTGGTCGGTGTGGCGATTGTCGGAGGTCTGATATTCTTTCTCATGAGAAGGAAGAGGAGTAAGAGTGCCGAAGAGAAGATTGTGGCTACGACAGAAGAGGGAGGAGAACATACGCCTTTGCCGCCGACGTACGCTTCGCAGCAGGAATCTAAGACACCGGTTGAGCAACAGATGAAGCCGAGGGAATTGAGCGCTGCAAGTCAGATGCCACCTCAACCTCAGGAATTGGAAGGGACGCAGACGGAGCCGAGAGAACTTCCAGGAAGTTTTGTGCAGAGATGATAGTGGAAAGCGTTCAATCGGCTTTCTTGAGATGACGATTTGCTTCAGCACACTTCTTGACCAGCTGGACACCCATGACTTCCATCACTGCAATCGATTGCCGTTTCGAGGGTTCCTTCGCAGCAATAACCGGTGTACTGCGCTTGACCAGAGACCGAATAGCAATACTGATTCCAGGCGCCGACGTCTGAGATTTTGATTCCGGAGCTGAAGCACTGCGCAGATCAGAAACTTTGGTTACAGGCGGAATGTTGCGGTCTACCTACGGCGGCAAAGGGACTCCCGTCTGCGCTGTTCGAGACAATGTAGTCGCCTAAATGATAGGTGTTGCAAACGGTCTGCGTGAGTGTCTCATCGGCGAGATCTCCGCTAGAACAGAGGCAGTAGTTCGTGTCTCCATTGCGGTATTGGCGAGGAAGGAGGTCATCGTGTGCGGTTGCGAGGAACAGGAGGCTGGCTCGATCAGCGCTGGCTCTTGCGGTGTTGAATGTGGTGCATTTCTGCGTACCTGGAAAAGAGAATGCTAAGACATGCCATGGCGTAGTAGGTAATGATTAGTGGCGCAGACGTACATAGCCAAGACGCAGAGGTGAACATTTTGATGTTGGATCGACTCCTGTTGTAAGTTTTGTGCCCTAGGTCAACTTCTCTCAGAGCAAATTAGTGCTTGAAGATGGCGGCGTCTATATATGTAGAGTCTCAAATGACCTCCGAAAGGCTGTCGTATTGAAGTGCCGCCCCACTGTGCGGTTTGCCACGAGATCTAGGAATCGTGATCGGTATGAGGAGGCCTGCGGGCCAATCTCTAGATGTGTCGCGTGCCTGTATTGTGGTGGCCTGATCTCTGAGGTGGCCAGGGCCTCTCATAATTGGTATCTTACAGCATGTGTTATATGTACACTGTTGTGCGCCGCGCATTGCCCTTTCTGCATTGTCCTTTCTCCACTGTTCCCCGCTCTTGCGCATGGCTACTCTGCGGCGCCGCTGGCCTGTGTTGTGGCAGCGAGGCGTGGACGCAGGTGTGGCAGGTTGCCGTGGGCGTCTCAATACGGCGTGCCACGTGGCCCTAAGCTGGCGTCTTTTCAGATAGAGGCAGCACAGCTGGCTGCGATTCTTCTCCCTCGAGCACGCCAGAATTGCTCGCAAAGTCTTGGCCTCTGGCTAGTGCCAGAGATTTACTGGCGGTGAAGTGGCGCTTGGAGTTCTGATGGTCTTCCTGTCATCACCCCATCTTCAATCACGCGTCCCTACCCCAGAGCTTCTTCCTCTCCGATCGGGCTTCTCTGGCCTCGCTCTTCTTTCTGCCCCATTTATCCTTGATTGCATCAATCTTTGCTTCGGCCTGCTTCGCGCGCTCCGGCGCTGTCACACATAAGCTCACGAAGAACTGTGAGCAATTGAACTTTTCTGCTAAGCGCACCCGACTCCAGTATAATGGGTCCTCTGTTCTCAGTCTTCTGATTTCATCGATTTCTACTTGTGTGAGATGGTATTGTTTTTCGTATACAGGCCGTACAGGCTTCAGAGTCTTCGCATTGACCTGCGTCGCCTGCCGTTGGGCTGCTATTCGGGCTAAGATAGATGTCTTTTCTGTAGGTGCTCGTGCTCCCGCTTTCGAAGCCGATAATGCTTCTTCGTATAGCTTTCTTCGCGGATCTGATTGAGGTAGAAATTTGCTCGGTGTATGGTATACATTAGGCGCGCTCGGTGGTGGGTTGAAGATGATGTGGTCTTTTGTTTCTGTGGTCGCCGGTGCAAATGAAGGATCTTGCTTCACGCGCAGCAGCTTTCTCGTTCTTCGATAGGAAGCTGCATTACGCCGGCATGTCTTGCATACGAAATTGGCTGCGTCTGCTGAAAAGAGATAAGGTCTCGTTGATGGCGACAGGAAGGACATGGCAATGGAAATGGTCGTGTGATGCCGATGCTTGTGAGTGAGTGTCAATCGCTGGGCATTGAAGTTCATCCACTGTTCGAAAGGAGAAATCGCGTCCCAGCTTCCGTCCTCGGCGGCGAAAATTGTTGCCTTACATTTTAAGGTGTCCACCTTTACACATTGGCGATTCGAACAAAGACTCTGCCGTATGCACCGTCGATCCCGGCATGTCGTGCCCGCTGAGGGCTAGGTGATCATTACTTCCAAGGCTATGCTGTAAGAACTCTCGGCCTTCGTCAAATCTACTTCTCACATGGTCTGCCAGTCCGACTCCCGAAGCCTCGACTGCGACGCCCAGCGATGTAGACACGGCACAGCCTGCCTGGGACGCATCAGAGCTTGAGGCTATTTGCTGTGGATGAATTGCTTCTGAACAGGTAATGACACTCCGCAACCATAGCTTTGTCATTCCTGCCAACTCACGAAATGTGGCGCTAGGCAGGAAGTCGTTCAGAGGAATCCAGAGTTCCAACTGCACTATGTGAGCGCCGTTACTGAAGTCCGTGAGAAAGATGGATATGCTGAAGTCCAGATGTTCACCGAAGTCACAGGCATGCCGGCTGGCATCCGCCGTACAATGCTGAACATCTTCCACTGGAGAAAGTACAAGTCTCAAGGCGGCGCCTGGCTGTGTTGGAGCTTTACAATTCTCGCTCGACAGCCTGGTCCGGGATGACCGGTCAACGAGTCCAAATCATCTCAACATCTCAGCACGTAGCAAAGCGCAGCAATAACGACATCAATTCCTGGTACTGCCATCACGCGATGGGAGCTGAGCGCGCAAAGCAGTGCCAGTAGACCAGTCAGGAGTTTCGCCGGAGCTCAGCTACAAACATGCTATCGGTTATGATCACCACAGGTGGGGAGACCGCAGGTAACCATACTGGCATTTGAGGACACAGGCGTGTCTGCTGCCGCCTGGTTGTAAAGCTCAGGTCACGCGAAAGGCGGCTTGAAAGATCTGACGGGGATTGCTAGCTGGCTGTTACGACTAATACCATCCGCGCTTGGCTTGGCAAAACCCTCTGGCTATAGGACCATCTCCGTGCGATCCGGCGCCTTGATCCGACAGAAGTATTCTCGTTGGAATCTGCTCTGGTAGTGTGCCCGGCTCTAGGCATGACCAGGATGAGCTGGCGTCCAGCCTATCGATTTTCTGTACACACCTTGACGGAGACTTGCCCAGGATACCACTGCCTGTCCAGCAAAGACGCTCATAATCATGGCAAGCAAGGCGAAGCAACCTCAAGCTAACGTGGAAGTTCTTGCGTATCTAGAATCTTTTTGAAGGACTCAGCGAGTTGGGGTCCCTCTCTGTCCCCTGCAGACACTGCTGCGAAACTGCATGCTGCTGCGAGAGCTCATATAAAGGGCCACGGCCACCGAATATTTGCATTGCCAGCTGTCGCTCATTACTCCTTTTCTGCTCCTGTTCTACAAGCGAGGTCCTCCTCCGCTCTGCTTACAGGAATTTTTGCTTTTCATTACAGCCAAACGAATTTCAAAATGCAGTTCAAAGTCATTATTGCAGCTGTTGCCTCCATGGCCTTCACCGGTGCTTTTGCAGGCCCTGTCGATAGCGTGAGTGTCCTGGAAAGTAGAAAGAACGATCGAGGCTAACCGAATGCAAAAGATCATCGCGCGCGAAGAAAACGCAGACCAGTCAGCACAAGTTGGACAGACACAGCAGTCCGCACAAGTGCAACAAGACCATCAATCTCAGCAAGGAGCTCAAAGTGCTCAAGGAAAACAAGATAGTCAATTCGGTCTGCCAGGAGGCTTCGGCTTTCCCGACATCAGGTTTCCAGACACCATTGTCGTCAATCAACCACCACCAGGAGGCTTTCCAGGCCAGTTCGACCCAAGAATTGGCGGTCCATGTGATCCTTACCTCGGATGTGGTCAGTTTGGCCCGCAGCCATTCAACAGATTCGCACCACAATTCGGATGCGGATTCATGCAATGCAACAGCCCATTCTGTCAAGGCTGGCAGTTCGGAACCTGCCAGGCTCCTGGTGTCTTCAACTGCCCATGCTCGTACGGATTCTAGACCGCTCTCTTGCTTTGCAGCACGAGGCAAGAGCTTTTGTGCGCGGATCGTGGAGGTGTGAATCGGGCCTGTGCAAGAGTATCTCAAGCGCGAACGACCAAGTCTGAATAGAAATTAGATTAATGTCTATCATGGAAGCACTCATCGCTTCAGAGCGAACATCTACCTGAATTCACTTCATACAGTTCACGTACCGAACTGAAGTTGCGACTTAGAAACGATCACCAAGTCTACCTTCTCGTGACATCGCAACCCAGTACCCAAGAATTCCAAGTATTTCTACGTCGTACCTTCACAGATACACGTTGCTTCCGTGCTTGCCTCGTTACACCCTCATGACAGATGTAACTACCCGTCCAGTTACCCACAAGGTAATCTCGACTTCAGCAGACTTCACTGGAGGCAACTGCGTTTCGATACCACATTCCCAACTGTTCGTACTCAGGTCCTGGGCGATTTGATTTGCCAATGCGTATCAGATCCGTAGATTGGGATAGATCTGTCACTTGTGAGAAGCAGGAACGTTGGCCTAGCAATCCGGACAAATGTCATTCGTGCTTCACTGTAGGGAGCATATATACATACATGTACCTCCTATTGCAGACCTGGTTGAAAACACCTACCTCTCCCGACACCGACAATGAAGTTCCCTACCCTGTCAACATCACGCTTTGCAAAGCAACCTCCCGCTATCAAAGATCCTGAGAAGAAGAGCAGTCATTCAGAAAAACATGCCGCGAATGGAATCTTCGTCCGCGACAGCATCATCGGGTTCGCAGACGGTCTTACAGTACCTTTCGCATTGACAGCAGGTCTGTCTTCTTTAGGTTCATCGAAAATCGTGGTGCTAGGAGGACTGGCTGAGCTCTTCGCCGGCTCGATTTCGATGGGTCTGGGTGCTTACCTTGCTGCTGTAACTGAGAAGAAGCATTATGAGGTTGAGGAAGAGTAAGTGAGTAGGTGACGAAGGGAGAGGTGTTTTGCTGATATTGAGATAGAAGGGAACGCAGAGAAGTCGCGGAATGTCCTGCTGCGGAGGAAGAGGAGATTTATGAGATCTTTGATCAGTATGGAATCGCAAGGACTTCTGCACTACCTGTAGTGAACAGCTTGAAGAAAGATGAGGATATGTGGGTCAAATTTATGATGGACTTCGAGCTCAAACTTGAGAAGCCGAGCACGAAGATGGCGTGGATCGAGGGCTTGGTGATGGGTATCTCTTACTTCTTTGGTAAGGAATTCTGCTTGATGTAGATGTGAAGGCAAGTGTGCTGACTGTGTGAAGGTGGCCTACTACCCATGATCCCATACTTTGCCACTCGGCGAGTCTCCGAGGCTTTGATCGCATCCATCGGCATCACCAGTGTCATCCTGCTGGCTTTTGGATATACGAAGTCAAGAGTAACAGGTTGTTCACAACGCGACTCGGCGTTGGGTGCTTTGCAGACATTGTTTATCGGCGGTGCCGCTGCTGGAGTATCGTATGGGATCGTGAAAGGCATCAATTCTTCCAAAGCATTTGATTGAGGTGGATGCCCTGGGCATGATCTCGCCTGCTGAGTAATGGCTTTGCCCGAGACGTCAGCCTTGCAGCAGCTTTCGGGCCTATGGGTCAGCAGTACATCATGACTTCGAACGCATATTTGCCGGGCATGCGCCGGCGGTCATCATGTTGTTGGGTTCTCCTAGCTCCAAAGATGCGACGCTGGTGTCGTATGCCTCGTGGCCATCCATCATCTCTAGCATCATTCTGTCATGAATTCTCTTACAGCATAGCCAAAGCTAAATGCGTCTCGACCTGCGTTCTTCAGCTCAGTCTCACGCACCACGAGCAGATGGTGTTCCGTAGCCTTATATCAAGCAAGCCAAATCCTTGTTGTGGTACTCGTACACGCGGTACCCTGAGAGGCAAAAGCCGGGCTGCGGTCGTGATTGGAGCGACCATCGCCACCACTACCCAGTCAAACAACCACAAAATGACTTGCATAGCCTTCATCGGCATCACGATGCACGAAGGCACACCGGCTCGAATCTGACGAAGTGTCCACACCATAGTGAAGCTTTTTGAGACACGATGTCGTCGGGATTGAGCTGTTCTCGACGCCGATTGGCTGCCAAGTGACCCAGGGCCGCTTGGTCAGTGCCGTGAAAAGTGAGGGAAGGACGCGTCTATTGGATATCCTTGTCTTGACCTCACGGAGTGCCACACTTCCACTGCTGCGAGCCACCGACCGTTCTGTCACGCTCACACTTGGGCAGCTTGCTTCTGACAGATTTGGTGACCTTGGCAGAGGGTGTTCGCTCGGTGTGAAGCGCAAATGGAAGGCGATGGAGCCTCCAACGCGGCTTCCTCTCCGAGGCCTTATTCAAGGTACCATTGCCTTCTGATCTTCAGCTTGAGCAGTTGACATATGCATAATTCTTGCCTCGCGAGAGTTGTTAGCATGTCGTTTGCTTCTTGACTTTCTCCACTTGAGCGCTGCGAAGATGCTTCCAGCTGCCAGCGCATCGGCTTTCACAGCACCCACCGCTTGATACGCGAAGTGTCGCACAGCCATCCCATTTCTTTCCAAAGTCAACGACGATTTCGACTTGGAGACTCTATCTGGAGCAGAGCCGAAGACCTTTATTTATTTACCGAGAGCAGGATCTCAATTGGTAAGATCGCACGCTTGCCCACTATGCCAAGGATTTGAATGCTGATACCGATACCGATGCAGTATAGCAATATTGTAATAGTGTAGACCAGGAACGAGCCATATTCGACATAGAGGAAAACACAACCCGTATCGCCAGGAAACCAAACTTTGCGGAACGCTCTTTCATCAGGCTTCAACACTCGCTTGTTAGCTGCTGGCCAGCTTTGTGCTGCTTCTTGGATAGCTCGGTACCATGCGCTTGGAAGACTGCGAACGACATCTCTCTTTCTGGCTGCGTTTACCTCAACCAAAGCAGTGCTGCTGATAGCACTTGAGGATCTTGTTGAGCCGGACAGAGGGTCGCCATGGAAGACTTTCCGCCAGATTGGCCACTGACCAGCTCGCCAGTCGCACTGGACGCGCACGGCTCGAATGACAGCTTCATCTCGCTGTATCGACATGATAGTCCTCAGTTGACTTTGCATGACTTCCATAAGTTTCAGCAGTCACCGGTTTTGTCGGCTCCGCCAGAGTTCGATTTCAAGCGTTTGAGGCGGAAGCCTTCGACGCCGGATCTTGCTGCAGCGCCGTTGGGCTACACGGACCACTGGTCACCAAGCGCAATTCTGCCTCGCCAAACTCACTCGCTTTCACAACAATCACCTATTACACCTTCTTTCTCACCTCTACCGGTCACACCACGACTTCGACCAAGCACAACATCGCCATCTCTGACGTCCACGGTGACTACGTTACAGTCAACACCTGCACAGACGCCAATCTATCGCGCCGCCGCTCCGCAAGAGCGTGGTTGGGAAGACGACCACCTGGAAGTCAGCGATCATATTCGCACTAAGCGTAAGTTTGAGCCTCTCAGGCGAGCAAAACGGCTTCCGCGGCAGCGGGTAGATAGTAGTGGTAGCGGGCAGGGCGCAGACGAGTTGTGGGAAGTGCATGCGGCGGTATTTGATCCTCCGTTGGATGAGAAGTGGTTCAAAGGGGTGTCGCGCCTAACAGAGCAGGACCATCAACACGCGCATCGCCAGAAGCACAAGTTCCAGCACGAGCGCGCCGGTGTTCATCAGCAAGTCAACGAGAACCCGCCTTCGAATTCAGAAGCACCAACGCCAGAGGCTTGGCACGCACAACATCAACAAGCACACTTTCCGACATCATCGCTCTCACTCTCGAAGTTCGACTTTCCCAACCCTCCTGGGAGAGACAATTGGGAGGGCACATTTGGTAAGTCCACCTCCACACAGACCATGCACCTCACTGACCACGCTTCGTAGGACACTTGGCGCAACCATCGCAATCTTCATCTCCAGCCACTATTCTGTATCGTGGAGCATCTTTTGACGTCGTCAATCCGCACGCGTCTCTTATTCTTGGCGCTCGTGACATCGAAACACCTGCCGAAATCGACGGTCTTCTAGACGACTACTTCGACCAGCCAGTGGAAAGGATGCAGTACGACAACCTCACCGGCGAGCCTTCGCAGATCTCGCTGCGCATCCCAAGCGAGAGCTCCAGGCGCGTGCTTTACGATGACCCAGGTAGTGCACGTCGCAACATTCTCCGCGTTGAGGACGTGATCCCTTCTCCACCCGCCACTGCTGTCCTCAATGACCTGCGCTCGCCCCGAGCTCAGAAGATGAGCGCAACAGGTATGATCCGCTTCCAACACTCATGCGCGCTTGATACTAACGTCATTTACAGCCTGGCATTTGGCAATGACAGCTGGAAGCCATCGTAGCGACCCCTTTGACCTCACTCTCAGCGAGTCCGGTAGCAACAACCAGCTCAAGGCCATCGACGCAGTCCTCAGAGAAGATCGCAACGCCGAGTTCGCGCCAGCCTCTCCAGAAGAGGCCAAAGGTCTGGGCATCACAGCTTCAGACCATGGTGCTGATACTCAAGCGTATGTAACTTCCTCTCGTCGATCCCGTCTAAAGAGTACACTTACGAGATGTTTTTCTTCACAGGACATTGGAACAAAGCACAGACCCGACAATCAGAGAGATCTTGAACGGGTACGACTACACCAGAGTCCCAATCTCCTCAGAAGGAGAAGTCGACATCACAGACAGCCCAGCGATTGAGCGAGCTCGCAAGGCCAGCCTTGAGCCGGCATTCGACTCCTCTCATGGACTCATCTCACCACTGCAAACTCCGACTGCAGACCGCAAGGATTCTGCACAAGATCTAGATGCCAAGCCTGTGCAGGCCACCCCGATTGGCATACCAGCTGCTCTGCCAACGCCGCCAGCACCAGTCTACAATGGCACAGGCTTGCATTACTACTCTGGCTGCTCGGAGCTCCCAACTACTGATCAGACTTATGGCGAGACCAATCAGCTGTTGCTCATCACGCCGGAGAATGCTCCAGAGTACCCACCATACTCGCCAGGCACGCCATGCAACCCAAAGACTTGCGACCACCCAGCGCACATTCATATCCGTCCTGATCCAGACCCAAGAACCCCAGTCTCACCCTGCGTGCTGCCATGGTATCACGACAACAAGGAAAATATCCCGCCGAAGAGTGAGGACAATCTTGCAGAGCTTGCCGCTGCCGCTGAGCGCTTCAGATTCTTCGATGACGATGATGACGATGGTAACGGCGACTTGGCGAGAGTGCTGCAGCGTAGTTCCAGCTTCTATCCCGAGGACATTGAAGACGACTGGGAGACACAGTACTCTGATTCGCACTATGACCTGCCACGCAACTATGGACGCATCAGTCTCGAGAGTTATGCCAACACAAGCTTCTATGACAGCCGAGTGCGATTGAGTGCCGGCCCACATCAGCTGGAAGGCCACGTCCTTACTCCGATCACCGACTTGTCGCCAGCTGTGTCTTCTCCAGATGCTGTCGTCACACAAGAGTTCGAGCGTCGTCGTCAAATCAAGAAAGCCATCAAGGAGCTAGAGGCAAAAATCGTCGAAGATGACTTAAATGTCCACTACGGAAGCTCGCCTCTTGACAAAGCTCAGCGCAAGGCTGATATGGATGAACTCGAACGCTTGCGTCAGCTCTACCCATCAACGTCCGATCGCTTCGCTCTGAAAGCCTCGGAGTCGCTCATCTCTCTCAAAGCAAAATCGACCAACAAGCTGCAGAAGGTCAAGCCTTTCCGTCCGAACTACAACCCAAGAAACAGCTTCAACCGCATCGCAGCTCTTGGCAAGCTCAGGCCAGATGCCGATGCAGCCTCTGATCGCCGAGCTCTGCTCGATTCCCCAGTGACTCCAACTCCACGTCGTGGCGAGCTAGTGTGGGATGATAGGGAGGCCACCTTCACTACTCTTCGCGCGGACTTCAGCATTCCAAATCACTCTCCAGCTTCGCTTCGCGGCCCCGCGACCGAGCTTTGGTCGCCTTTCGTGAGAGATCCTACTGTCAAGGCCATCTATGGTGGATCCCACAGCAATAGCGCCACCACTACCAAGGCCAAGGTGACGGAGGTCGAGTTGAAGCCACTAGGTGGCAAGACCAAGCGATACAAGCCGGCTGCTATGAGCAACCAGTACGAGCCACGCCAATTGCATCTGCTGAAGTCGAAGCGCCTGAATGATGCGCAACTTACTGCTCGTCAACCGGGCTGGAGAATGAAGCCCCAGGTGACTGCAAACAGTCCTCTGGGCAAGCACAACGACTGGTCCTTCGCCGCCCACGAGCCGATGCTGGTAAAGCCCGAGACCGACCTCGAGAAAGCGCTTCGTGCCGATCAGGAGGCCATCTCTAAGCGCTACCTCTGGTCTTGCGCCGCCTTTCCTCCATTGACGCTCGCCTTCGGTCTTGGCGCCTTCGACAGGGCCATTCAGAAGAAGGTGGGAGGTGGCATCCGGGGTGCATCAGCTCGAGGCAAGCGCAACGCGCTGCTGATCTATTTCCCGCTTGGCTGTATGTTTTGGGGCATCCTGATAATTGCATTGTACCTTATGGTACTGAGCAGCAAGGGTGGTCTGTATGAGGACGAGAGCAAGAATAGCGCTCCAATTCGTGGATAGGCGCTGTGCCTCCGAATGAATTTTGAGTAGCTTCAAACGTTGCATAAGAGTTGGAGCTAGTAGCGAGCACAGAAGCCGCCAAATGTAGTATAAATAGTCAAGAATGATCAACCAGTGCTCCCAAGCCGCCTACCTGGGCAAGTCTCTTTCGCTGTCCTAGGCCAAAACGTGGTGTCGCGCTCCGACTAAAAGGCCTAGCTACATTCGTGGACTCTGTTCTCGGCCTTCCTCATGGAAATCATACTTCTGAGCGTGCCTGGCTGCCACCGATGTTATCGGGGTTGATCGGTGCACTCAAGCCGCTTCCATGCACAAGTTTCGTCGCGGTTCTGAAGTCCATGCCGCCGAGCGCTCCAATGGGAACACCTGGCTACGCTCATAGACTCAATTCTATGGACTTTGCATGAAATCCCGTTATCCTGAGCGCGTCCTCGTGGTTCAACACTCGATGTCGTCGAGCGCTCCGACAGGAAGACCTGGCTGCGCACTGAGGCTGCTTTCTCGGACTTCTCATTAGATCTCATAGCTCTGAGCGTGCCCTCATGGTTCTAGATGACATGTCGCCGAGCGCTCTGACGGAAAGGCTTGATGGCGCTCGTAGACTCAATTCTCGGACTTTCTATTAGACTCCATAATCCTGAGTGCGTACCCGCGATTTTAGATCAGATGTCGTGACACGCTCTGATGAAGAGGTCTGGCCACGCTCATGGACTCTCTTCTTGGGAACCCTTCATTGGACTTATGCTCCGGAGCGCGCGCGATGCGCTTGTGCTGATAATGAGCTTTCGGTCAGCTTTAAGCGTAACGTATGGCTCAAAGCTGGATCAATTGTGGTGAAACGCTCCGGTAGCAGGGCCTGGCTGTGGCCGTGGACTCCCTTCTCGACGTTTCCCTGGAGTTCATACTCCTGAGCGTCCCCGCGTCTGGATCAAATATCGTAATGCGCTTCGGTGGCAGGGCCTAGCTGCGCTCATGGACTCTATCCTTGGACCTCCTAGCAGATATCTGTATCAGAGCGCACACGTCCAGCACGATACAATTGGGCTCAAGATGAGCTTTCCGCCGAGCTCAATTGCAGTGCACCGCTGAATGCTGGATCAATTGTGGTGACGCTGTTCTGCTGCACATGCGTAGCCACGCTCTGCGACTCTCTTCTCGGGCCTCTTATCAAGTCAATCTCTCTGAGCAGATGTAGCCCGCACGAAGGCTGTCAGCCGACAAAGAGTTTCCCACCGGCTTCAATCGCGATAGCCGACTCGATGCCAAGCAGACAACGGAGTTGCTCAGTACAATCTTGACAGCCTTTCGAGCATTCGCAATATTTGAGTTGACAGCTCCACTCGCGAGACGTGAAATGCCGAGATACACCTGTATTCCTCGCACCATGATTCTACGCCATTGCTCCCGCTACGCTCCTAGCTTCAGGTCTCGAGCCTTGTCATATCAACCGTTCTTCAGGAGGCGCACAGGTAGCACAAGAAGAGTGAGCCGATGAAGAGATTTTCGCCGGCTTCAATTGTAGCACGTGCCCAACTTCAACTACAGAGCCAAGCTACTTGATGGAACCTGGGTGCTGTTCGAAGCACTCGCAACTTTTGAGTTGACTACACTGTTTGCGAGCTGAGAAACACCGATACTTCGCTTTACGTCAACGGTCCTCACGCATCAATTCCACATCTAAACAAGACTGACTCGTCCAGCATATGGCCGCCATCTATGCTGTCATGAAAGATCTGCGTATAAGGGAGTAATGCAGCCTCGCTGAGGTAGCAGCATGAATGCAGCAGACCCCAAGATGAATCGGCATTGTTAGATTTTCAAAAGAATCCCTGCCGCTTTCGGCGAAGACAAAGGAAGTGGGCACAACATGGTCGAGGATTCGAATAAGTCTCTGGGAGAAAGGCTTCGCAGGAGCAATACATGCATTGCAACTTCCACTATCAGATATAGTGTCATTAGAAAAGACCATGACGAACCCTCCCAGGACCAGACAGCGCGCAGAGAATGAGAAGCAAGAGCAAAGAACACAGCGGCCTCGACGTACACCCGAGCCTGAGGACAGGGCAAGCACTCGTCAGCAGGCCAGTCCTGGAGGACAGAAACGCCGAAAAGATGGACATCAGCCGGAGGAAGCAGTGAAATCTCCGCCCTTAACCAAAAGCGAACAGGCTCAACAGAAAAAGCTACAAAAGCAAGCTGATGACTTGGCCAGGAAGGAAGAAGAGAAGAAAGCTAAGAAAGCTGTGGAAAAAGCAAAGAAAGATGAGGAAGCCAAAAAGAAGAGGGAGCAGGCAGCTAAAGCGAAGGCTGATCTTGAGGCCAGGAGCAAGGATCAAGCTGAAGATGCCGAATCTGAAGCCGCCAATGCTGAGACCAATAAGCCGCTAAGAAGAGCTGCTACAACGAAAGCAACTAGTAGTACCAAGACCACGAACGACAATACGAAAGTCGGCAAGAAAGGCAAAGGAGCAGCGAAGGGCGTTGCGAATGATGTCAAGGGTGTAGAAGAGCCTGAGAAGCCGAAGTTCACAAGCGAAAAACCTACAGCGAAGAAGCTAAATCTCAAGAAACGCCGGCGGCTGGCAAATTTATCAAACATTGCTACTTCCCTCGCCAACTTCGTTGACGACGAGGTAGAAGAAGACGAAGAAGGGGTCTACGGAGAAATTAACAAGCAAGCTCGGGCACTTGCCGACGCGCTCAAGGCGCTCTTTGACTCTCAGTCTGCACCAAAGCCTAAGCCAAAGGGCACGAAGCAGGATGAGGAGGAGAAAGCTGCACCAGCCAAACGAAAGCGACCACGAAGGAAAGTTGAATCCTCTGAGGATGATGAGAAGAAGGACGAAGAGCCTGAGGATGAGGGTGAGGATGAGGATGATGAGCCGGTTGCCAAGCGGCAAAAACGCACAAAGAAGAAGGATTAGTGGGTTCTGTTCGACGATCCTTCTTTCTCTGGTGTAATAATTCTCAATTGTAATGACTGAATGCATGAATGCTGTTCTGCGGTGGACTTGCGACGAAGATGGCTGACTTGCCATTTCCGGGTTTGACAAAGAGAGTCTGTATCAAGATGGGATGCACCACAACCGGACAAAGGACGTTCCGGCTACTGCTTTCTGTCAGCTTTTCAGCATTTCCCGCAGTACGTCTGAATGGCAAACGATCATCGTCTAAGACTCTCGACTGAAGATGCCTCCAAAACGCAAGAAGACTGCTGCGGCTAAGGCTGCAATCGCGAAGGCAAAGCCGTCATCCAACAAGACGACCAAAACCTCACCCAAGCCAGCCGCCAAACCCTCCCCAAAACCCTCAACAACCAAACCGTCCTCCCCAGCCAAGCCAAATACACGCTCCTCCCCAGCACCCGAATCAGAAGATGACCTCCTCCCACCCAAGACCCCTACGAAACTCAAAGACAAATCCCAGCCCAAAGCCCGTGCATACCAATACTATCTTCTCTCCAGAATTCTGGCGAATTTGATTGAGATCGAAAACCAGGATCGGAAAGGCGATGGTTTCTATGAGGAAGTAGCGGATGCGACCAGAGCTGTGGAGGCCAGTCTGATTGATTTGTACGAGAATGGAAAAGTGATTGATGAGTGGATTCACGAGGGCGAGGAGGTGGAGCAGGAGGTGTCCAGTCCGAAGAGTAGGGCAGGCGGTGGGAGGAGAAGGGGAGGAGGTTGAGGTGCAGTCGTTTGTGTTCGAATCGTCGAAGCTGCTCGATGAGCTCTTTGGAGAGACCTCATGCTCGAGTGTTGCGGTAGGAGCCAGACAGCTTGGACCGATGATCATAGTGGAAGCGAATGCTGCACATAGATTTCAGGTAAATCTATTCTGTCCGATCACCTCATTGAACGCTCTTCGAAGAGACATCATCGTTCAGGGCCGAAATGAGAGCTAAAGAGCTTTAGAACTACGACAACCGTGGAAGCGGACGTCGAACATATCATATCAGGTGGACGCACACTATTTAATCACTCTATGTCTCGCTCTCCCTGGCGACCTTATACTCAGAGGTTGCAGTAGAGGCTTGAAAGCTTAGAACTGTGATGACCACGGAAGCAAGCCTGTTAAATCATCTCTCGCGTAACAATCCTACTCATTCACTCGGTGTCTCGCTCTCTAAAGAGACCTTGTGCTTGAGAAGCGCAACGAGAGCTGACTAGCTTAGCACCCTGATCACCGCGGAAGCGAACGCCAAGTACATCATTCAGGTGAACTTGTTCAATTCGATCACTCCATGCTTCGCTCTCCGAAGAGACCTTACGCTTGACTGTCGCAATTGAGCCAAGCAGCTCAGATTCACAACCACCATAGAAGAGAACGCACAATGTGAGCTTTGTGTCTCTATTTTATCTAGATCACCCCATGTCTGAGTTCTTGTTACGCTCTCCGAACAGACCTCATGCTTGTTTGTCGTATTGTGAGTCAGGCAGCTCGGAACCATAATCGTCGCGGAAGCAAACGCCCAATGTGACCATCTCGCCTCTATTCACTTCATGCTCTCCGAAGTGACCTTACACTTAATAGTCGTGTTGAGAGCTCGACAGCTCAGAATCGTGATCAAAGCGGAAGCGAACGATCAATGTGAGCCTGGTGCGCTCCTTCTTCCCATCCACTCCATATCTCACCTCTTAATCCGCTCTCCGATGACACCTTATTCTTCAGAGTCGTACTAGGACACAGGTACCTCAAATCTATGTCAACTGCGGAAGTAAACGTCCAATGTATGCCTTGTACCTCTATCTAGTTCACCTACTCCATGTCTCACCCCTTGGTCCACTCTCCGAATAGGCATCATGCTTGATAATCGAGCTAAGAGCTGACCAGCTCAGAACCATGGCCACCGCGGAATCAAATGCTAAAATATGCCTCAAATTCATCGATTTTTGGGTATTAGTAAAGACAAATCCTGATAACGCCAAACTCCACGCTGATCAATCTGTCCTCCGTAGACTAGCTCGTGCTCCTATCTCTACTCAAGCAGATCCATCTCCCCTCCATTCGAGTCAACTCCATCCTCTCCTGGCTCCTGAGCAGTAGAGCCAAGACTTCCGATGCTCGCTGGGTTGAATCTCTCTGAAGGTAGCCTGAAGCCTCGAGCCACTGTCTTCCGCTTGCTCTCGGAAACCTCGTTCTTCTTGCCCTTAAGTAAACCCTCGAAAGCTCTGACAAACTGCCTGTTATCCTTCTTGTCGGATTTACTGCCACCCCATCTCCCACTGCACTTCTCAACACGGCCGGATCCCTGTAGTCGAGCTTCGTGCTTCTTCGCAGCTTTGTTCGCTTTATACCTAGCTCTCTTCTCGGCCTTCTTGGATCGTGGCTGCGACACGTCCATTGCGTCTTCGGCAGCAGCATTTTTCTCGCTCCGCCTAGCATCATTAATGGTCCGACAAGCCTTGCGGACATCGATGAGCATCAGGCCATCTGTAATTTCCCAAATGCGAGGCTCAGCATACTTGCGAACTCTGTCTTGCTTAATTGTCTCGGGGTCGGTCCACGCAATACGAGCTTCGCCAGACTGTGGGACAGCACCCGAGAGACGGCTGCTTCTGGCCACATCCAAGGCAGCATGTGCGCCAACCATGTCTTTGGGTGAGAGACTTGCGAGGCGATGAAGGTGGAGGAGCATCGTTAGCGAGTAGGGGGTCGAAGCTCGGAGATGCGTAGGCATCGCCTCGACAATGGTACAATTCCAGTATGTCTCGATCTCGTGGCAGAATTTCTGGATCGGCTGAACAGATCCCGTGGTCGCCTCCCTGTCGACGCCTTGAGGCGGCTGCCACAGCTCATCTGTAGCTCGCATGGCATCGGGAGGGAGTTGGTGCCATTGCCGAATTTCATAGGTCGCACCGACTCCGTCTCCCATCGCTGAGTCTATACCGCTAGGCTCTTCCTTGGTAGTGATGTCTTGGCCTGGTCGCTAGTGCCTGAAACTGTCTTGGAAGGTGTGGATGTCTGGAATTGTGACGAAAGAAAAGCCAACGGAACGCCGCCCATGAGGGTGGTATGACGGCTAGAGGTGGCGAATGCTGTGTTGCTGTTCTCGCCGATTGATTGCAGTGACGGAGCTGTTCGGTTTGGTTCCGCCTGACCCAGAGCGACACCGCCGTTGACATCTGTCATGTCGGTGTCTTCGGACACCATGGAAGTCGACTTATAATCTTCGCCGCTGTTGTCGCCAGCTCGGGACATACGTGCCTTGCCCTTTGCTCGAGCCATGCTGACGTTGATTCGGCGTATACTTCTGTGATGTCGGTATACTTGTATGTTGCTCTGGTTGTTGTATTGGTGTTGAAGGTAAGCCTTCGTGTTGTTGTCGCTATGCTGGTGCTGGTGTCTGGTGTAAGTGTCAGGATAAGGTGCAGTTGGATTTTGAGGTCGGAGATCGAGCTAGTGTAAAGCTAGCCGCCTTAGGCAGCACTGGAAAGTGAGAGAGCATCACATGCAAAAGCCAGCTCACATGCAACTGGTAATATATGATAGCAATGTCAATGTTTGCTGATCCTATGAACTTACAAACGAGAGCTCGACAGAGCTGGGTATCATAAAACGTCAAATCGTAGCCCATCAAAGATAGATCCAGAAGTTCCTTCCCAAAATCAATTTCCTAATGCGTTCTTGAGCGCGTTTGAATCGAGTCGCTGCATGATCGGCGAATGCTGTAGCTTCTGCTCAGGGCCGAAGCCCGGGATCGGGCCACTCGTATTGATGCCAGGAGGACGATATTTCGGTCTTTTCGGTGTTGCGTTGGGGTCCTCGCCAGACTTGGCTGTGCTGCTCGAAGTGGCGCTTGCTGTGCGATTCATCTTTGGTGTGACAGCTGGTTCTGTCGTCGATGTCGACGGAGCCGGTGTGGCGCCCCACTTTCCAAACATCCACCCGCCTACTCTACTGCCAATACCCGGCTTGCTTCCACTTGTTTGCCGCGGAGTCGGATATCCACTCATGCCACTCAGAATGCTTTGACCAGAATTCGACGGACGGGACATTGCAGCTGGACGAGCGGCATGAGCAGTCTCTTCGCTCACCACGGCTTGACTCGAGACTGCTCTTCCAGCGTATGGAGTGAGCAGCTGAGACGGTCTAGATTTGAGGGTGTGGACGTCCATGCCGCGGCAGGACAAGATGGATTCGTGTGATGTAGCGCGACGTATCGTGCGCGGCCGAGTGAGGGATTGCGTTATTTCCTCATCAAGTGGTGATGGTGCATCGAGAGGTTCATCTGGGGATATGGAGTCTGTATTCTCCCATTCTTGTTCCTCCTCTTCTATTATTATCGGTGCTGCTGCTGAAGACTGCTGCTGCTCGATCTGACGCAGGTCTTCCGTACTCATGTCCAGAATAGAGTTTAATGAAGGACGTATCCTGTGTGATGCAGCGGACTGATGCCGCGAGTGGAATGAAGCGCTGGACGATCGCTTAGAATTGACAGGAAAGAACATAGGCGAGCCAGGATCCTCAGTGTCGGGAGTAGTCGGACGAGAAGAGTCCTGACCAGCATCGCTGAAAACTCTGTCGAACATCGAAGATGCGCGATTCGTGGATTGAGGAGAGCTAGGCCCCGAAGAATCTTGCAGCGACTGGTATGTCAAGTTGGACTGAACAGACCATCGCTTATTGTTGGGCGTAACACTGTCAGGCAAACTTGCTGCAGTCTGCGAGAGGATAGCCGCAGCATTCGATGGAGAGGAGAATGAGTAGCGTGGTGTGCTAATTCCCGACATTGGTGGTGTAAAGTGTCCTGGCGTTAGAGCACCATATCGTTTCTTCTTTGGACGTCGCAATGCTGGTGTCTTCGGCGCTGGTGAAGGTGCATGGTAGTGGTGGTGTACATGCAGTTCCTGTGCTGTGGCTCTTCTCATCTCCTCGTTAAGGTGCGGTCGCTTGGGTGAGGGGGTAGTCTGGGCGACATCAACCGCATCGACGACAGGTTGGTGGACAGAAAGCTGCTTTCTCAGATTCTCCACCTCCTCGTTCGACGTCTGCAACATGTCGCGCAGCTCGACTATGCCCATTTGCAGATTCGCATTATCCTGGAGAATGTCTTTCACAAAGTGTGAAACCACATTCGTTCCCGTTCCGGCAGTTTTCGCTGCGGCAGCGCCCTTCAGTCGTCCAGCAGCGTTGTCCAGCTCTCTCTCCACAGCATGCCTTCGCTCCATGCGACCAACGACCTCAACGTGGCGCTCCTTCTCATCCTTGGCCTCTTGTTCAATATGGTCCATCTGCTCCTGCAGCGCTGAAAGCGTGCGTTGCGCTTCCTGCCATCTTCGCAGGGCAGATCTTTCGGACGCTTCCTTTTCTTCGAACGATGAGTGCCATGCCGCTTGCTCCCTCTCAAAGTCGGCGATCTGTTGTTCAAGCTTCTCGGTGCGCGACGCTAGGTACGATAGCTTGTGGAGTTCCTGTTGTGTTGCTCGTAGAGTCGCTTGGAGGTTTGTGACTTGGGTATCAGACTCGGCGACAGCTCCATTCAGCGATTCCAGTTGGTCCAGCAGGTTCCGGTTCTCCTCGATCGCCTTCGCATTCTGCGACTCGAGGGTGTGCTTCTCCACCTCTAGCGACTCGATCTGCGCGGCCATGGCTTTGCGTTCTTTCTCCGAATCCGCAATGTACGTCTCATGCCGTACCAGCAGTGCCTGCAGAGAGAATGTTAGCAAGGACATATTGCTACTCTGCACCACCATGGTTGGCTGCATGTATCGACGTTCGCGGCGGACGCCCACTGTGCCTGGTTCCAAGGTCCTCGCACAGCTTCGCGCGTATACACACCGCCGAGCCGCCCAGCTGTTGCTATGCTGCTCTGGCGCGCCAAATCAAACATCAACGCAAGAAAACGGCTCACCTTGCCGATGCGACTGGCCGTACACACGTCGCGCTCCAAATCTGCCAGTGCAGTCTGATTGTGCCTCAGGAACGCGCACTCTTCGCTGCCGCAGCAACATTTGATTGAGTGCCGCTCTGGAATGCTGTCGTTGCCGGATTCGCTCAGAAATCGTGTAATCGCGTCGTCGCCTTCCATGGTTGCCCCGGCGCGTAGAAGGTGCAGAGCGCCGTCATTCCTGCTTTCGTAGATTCAGGGTGCGTTTACCTGCCGCAGGAATAGGAATTCTCAACCGGAATAAGAACAGATCTTCCTAATGGTCGGAATAATGTAAAAACCGGGTTTTACTAGTAAACGAGTAGGAATAGGTTTTTCCGCGGCATCGGCAGTGTCCGTATTCGTTCCAAATTGGAACGCCAATTTGTCGCGTCGCGTTACCTAGTATCTCGCTCTTTCTACTACTATTACTATTACTATCGCTATATTATTTCTAACTCTTATCTATTATTATATAATAGCGAAGATACCTATAAAGAAGGCTTTAGCGGCGAATATAAGTAAAGTAGTATTATTAGTAAAGAAAGCGAAGAAGAATAAGGTCGTTAGGTCGTAGTTTCCGAAGATTACTAGATATAAGTTAATATATATTAAAGTAATACTAGATACTCTTAAGAAGCTTAAAGATAGAAGTAAAATAATTAATAACTAGATCTTTAAAGCGATTAAATAGTATATTCTTACTATAACGCTATTATTAAAGTATAAGCTATTCTTTAAATAGGAGTCCTTAAAGAGTAAATAGCGCGAGTTAAAAAAGGACTTTAAGCTATATACGAAATACTTAAAATATCTTAGTAGTTAGAATAGTACTTATCTACTAGCGCCTAATAATCTAGCTATTATATAGATATACTTCGAAGTATACGAAGAGTATCGAGATTATAAGTTTATAGTATTCGAGTTTATAGTAGAAATAGAAGAGATATATAGAAGAGATATAGTAACTAGCGATAATACGGTTAATAGATAGACGCTTACTAATACGGACTCTAGAAGTAAGATAGACGAGGTAGAAGAATCTAAGAAAGAAGAAGTTAGCTTAAATAACGAGATAGAAGAAGATAAGGATATTAACTTAAACGACCTCTCTAAATATAAGAAATAAGCTATTATTACTATATAGAATATTAAGTACTATAAGAAGATAAAGGCGAAGGCGTAGGCTACTTAGAAAGTAAGTAGTATCTCTACTAAGGAATACGAAGCTTCTATAAAGAAGGTTATACTATTCTTCTAATAGATATTAGCGACTTTTATAAAGTGTATTAAGAAGTCGAATACTATAGTAGGATTAGCTATTTCGAGAATTAGTAATCGACTAATAGACGAGGCTATACTTCCGAATATCTCCTTCGAGAATAAGATACTTATTCTTACTAAGATTAGTAATAAGAAGGGCTCTATCTAGTATATATAGCTTACTATTAGTTAGCTTAAAGATAGTAATAAGAATAAGCTATTCTCGAAGTACTTCGTCGCTCTTCTTAGATAGATTAAAGTAGTATAGAAGGCTCGAGATAAATAAATACGATAGTAGTAGTATATATAGTCTTAGCTTATTAGAGACTATCCGCTATAGTAAAGTAACTAGTAGTAAAGAGGTTATTATAAGAGATTAAGTTATAATAGCTAGAAAGCTAAAGTTAAATTTATCTATATCTATATAAAAGCTAATTTTCTATAATTAGATATATAAAAAGTAAAGGACTTATCTAGTAATAATATAAGTATTTAAATTAATTAGACTTTATTAGTATTCGATTAAGCTTTAATAAGTTATATATAACTAGCTTTTATATAAATATAAGTTCTTTACTCTTTAAAGCCTAAACTTAATTCTACTAAAGCTATATAAATATAATATTAAGCTATCTTAGAGAGGATTAAGAAAGGATAGGTAATATTATTAATAGACTTAGAGAGGAAGAAATAGTAGATTCGTCTAATAAAACGCCTATTAAATCCTCCGAATAGTACGCCTATATACTACCTAATCTCCGCTCTACTCCTCTAGCGCCTTCTACGATCTATGTATATCTAAACCGTTTTCTTTATAGTATTTTATATAAGATACCTATATACCTTATACTAATTCTTCTCGAAATATCTACTCTTTACTACTAACGATATCTTCTTCGCTCGGTCTATCTTTAGGCTTAAGAAGGCCCTTATAAAAGTCTTTATTTAAAAGAGTATCGTCTAAGTCGTCGAAGTTATATAGGTAGCTCTTACTCTCTAGTAGCTATATACTATAGTTTAAGATAAAGTTATAAAGGATAAAGTAAGAGGTAATAAACCTAAGCTAAGTAATAAGTAAGTAACTAGTATATATATCTTTAGCGAGTATTTTAAACCTCTTTTTTAGTATACTAAAGAGCCTCTTAATAATATTACGAAGCTAAGAATACTATAGGTTATATAACTCTTCCTTATTCTTAGGCCGTAGCTCCGCCTTAATAGTCTCTTTATAAGAGTAGGTTATAATACGTAGGCTAAACTATCCTAAGTATAAGATACTCGAATCGATAAGAAAGGGAAAGAAGAAAGTATAAAGAAGCTATAAAAGCTAGAATAGTCTAGAGTAGGCTAAGCTAGACCCTCCTAAGGCTTAGTATAGCTAATATATAGTATACTACGTATAGATCCTTATAACTACCTCCCTTTTAGGGATCGTTATCTTTAAGATCCTAAGTTTCTATATACCCTTACTTCCTAGGTTTTTTTATATATAATCTAGACTACTATATTTTTTAGTATAGCGTAGATTTAAGTACTTATCGCGGAAGTAAGGGATACGATTAGTTCTTCCGCTAATCTAAATTCCTTTCTATAACCTTAATAAATAAGATAAGCTAGAAATACTATTTTTAGTAGTATAGATAGAGATACTTATACTAGCCTATTCTAGATTAGTATATACTAACCTAGTATAGTAAGTCCCCTCCGCCGCTATTATACGCTTCTCTTAGTTAATCTAGACCTATTTTAGCCTATTCCGCGCCGATCTATACTATAGCGGCTAAGTAGCGTAAGGAATAGGCTAACGCTAGCGCCTATAATAGTAATCTATATATTAACTACGTCGCTCCGGCTAATATTACTATAGTTAAGTAGCTCTAGATATAGCTCCGCTCTAAAATATCCTATTTTAGCCTATTCTAACTTATTTAGAACTTCTATAAGATAGCGAACCTCTAGAACGATAAGTATAAAGACGTCGATAGCTCTAGGTTCTATATAAAGTACTATACCTACTACCTCCGTACTAATAGCGAGTACTATAAGGTAGATATACCTATCTTAGTCTATTTAGGCCTATTCTAACCTATTTTAGTTCTCCGAGTCCTATTAAGACTATATCGATATCTTTAATACTACTCGCCGTACTACTATCGCTCTAAATACTAATAAAGATATCGTTAAGGCCGTATAAGAGGCTACTACGGAGCTCTACGATATAATTAGATAGTATATATACCTAGCTTAGCCTATTCTAGCCTCTACTAATATATTTCTAGCGATAAGCCCTTCTTCGCTAGTAAGGATAGCCTATACTTATATATAGGCGCCTCTACGCTCTTCGAGACTAGCCTACTTATAGCTAAGTATATCCGTAATAACTATAGCTTTAAGGTATATAAGCCTATTTTAGCCTAGTTTAGCCTAGCTAACCTTATTATAGCGTAAGGTAGATAATAATAAAGAGAGTACTCTCTAGACTCTAGCTAGTTCGAGTAGAAAGAAGCGTCTAATACCTACTTCTAGTATAGTAGGTAGCGCTACGGATACTACTACCCTCTATAAGGTAAGCTTAATCTATCTTACCCTAGTTTAGCCTATTCTAACCTATTCTAGCGTATTAAGACCCTTAGTACTACCCTCTATACCGTTAAGACTACTATCGCGACCTAGACTAGAGCTACTACCCTTTCTCGCGCCCTTTCTAGCCTATTAGATAATATTATAGTCTCTTTTAATAAGATTAACGCTAAGGAGGACTAGCTTAGTTTGTTTATATATTATATAGGCTCTATAGGGGTATTCTAGCCTATTTTAGCCCTTTTCTTAGCCCCTTTAGTATAGTATTTAGGAAGATATCCTAATTAATAGTATATAAATATATCTAATAAGACTTCTAGTCCCTTTTCTAAGTTAAAGGATATCTCTATCTACCTATACTAGCCTATTTAGGACTATCTTAGCCTATTAACGCTTTCGGCGTCTCTTTATACCTTATCTAATCGACCTTTTATAAGCGCGTATTACCGACCTACTAATATCCTCGATATACTTCTAGATATCTTTCTTAGAATTATATCCCTACTAGGATATCCTATAAATCTACCTTCTATCCTTATCGCGATCTTATCCCTTTATCTTCTTAACTATATAGATATCTAGATTATCTAGGATAGGCTCTTCTAGGTTATTCTAGGCCCTTATAGCTTTATCTACCTCCTTATATAGCTCGAGTAATAAGATATAGAATATTAGGTAGATTAATATTATTTTTAGTAGCTCTAGAATATATACTATATCGCTAATAATCTTCGAGATCTAGTATAGACTAATATACTTATAGTCTAACTTCTTTAAGGCTCTATTAGTAGCTAGGTTTTAGGTAGATAGATATACTATATTCCCTACTACGTACTTCTTTAGTATATAGTAGCGGTTATAGTACTTCGCTTAGTCTTCCTTAGCTTTTAGTAGTCTCTACTTAAGAGAAAGCTACGTTTCGACTACTCGTTTAGCGAGCTACTCTATATTAGCCGAGTTACTATTCTTCTAGGCTATTTCGGGCTATCTCGCGCTTAGTAGATCTCGTACCTAATATATCTAGAATAGAGTAGCTCTAGTAGAGGAGTAACTTAAGTTATTATATACGAACTCCGCTATACTAAGTAGCTTTATCTAGTTATCCTACTTATAGTAATAGTATACCTATAGGTATTACTCTATTATCTAGTTCTAACGCTCGGTCTAGCCGTTAGTCTAAGGATAGTAGACCGTACTAAGGGCTCTATATACTCTAAGATAGTAGTAAAAGGAGCTCTAGTACTTAGATATTAGAATTAGCTCTCTATTAGAGGTAATTAACTTTAGTATCCTATATAGACGTATAACTTCCCTTAGGAACGTATCTATAAGGCCTTTAGCTAAGATATCCTTCTTTACTAGAATATAATAAGCTATCTTAGAGAATCTATCTACTATTATAAGGATTAAGTCGTATACCTAGTCTAGATATACGCTTAGTAGGAGGTCTATAATAAAGTCTAGTATTAGATCCTTCTAGGGTACCTCTAGTAGAGCTTCCGTATAGAGTTTACTATACGGCTTATAGCGTCTAGGCTTCGCTCTATTATAAGCTTTATAGCTCTTAGTATAGTCCTTAATATATCGTCGGATACCTAGCTAGTCGTATATTCTCTATACTAGCTCTATAGTTCTTTTAAACCTAAAGTAGTCTATAAGAGGGTTATCGTAGTAGATTCGGAGTACCTTAAGTCTATATAGATCTACTAGTACGTAGATACGCTTATTAAGCTATAGTATACTACTCCTATCCTCCTATTTCGTTAGCTAAAAGTCTTTCTACTAATCCTCGATCGCTTTATAGATCCGTTAGACTATTAGATCTTCCTACTAGGCTACTTAAATTCTCTAGAGGATATTAGTCTTATTTTCTATCTCTATCCGTACTATCGAGATATACTTAAAGGATCCCTCTAGCTTCGCTACTATCTTTATAATATTAGTAGTAATACCCCTATCTATTATTAGGCCTCCTAGCTCTAACTAGGCCTATAAGGCTTTTAGAACTAGTTTAGAGTCTTCTTAGGCTATCTAGCGGCTAGAATAGTCGATATCTATATAGTCCGGCCTCCTATTCGCTATATCTACTATACTATTAAGCTTGTCTAGGATATACGTAATTATAAAGTTAAATATAGAGAGCTATTCTATCTATCTTACTTAGTATCTTAATAGGGACTTAGTAGTTATAAACTATTATAGGTTATTATAGTCTAATATTAGCTCTACCTAATATCTTATATCTTCGAAATAGTATCGATAGTACTTAAATATCTCGACTATAGCTAGTAGCTTAATATCGTATATATCGTAGTTCCGCTCCGCTATATTTATCTTTCTTAAGAAGTATATAACTAGGAACTACTATATCTTAGCCTTAAACTCGTACTATTAGTATAGGATACCTAATACTATATATCCCGATATATTAGTTTCGACCTATATAGGCCTTTCTAGGTCGAAGTACTTTAATATAGGCGCCGAGTAGAACGCCTCCTTTAGGTCTTAGAACGACTTAAGTATATTAGGCGGAATATAGATTTCCCGAGATTCCTCTTTCTACTACTTATAGCTACTATAGACTATATTAGGCCCCCTCTCTATTAAACGGTTTAGTAGCGCCGCGATATAGGAGAATCCCTTAATAAAGCGGTAGTAGTAGTTTATAAAGCTAATAAATATACGGATATCGTATACTAATTTAGATACTAGCTAATCTCGTATAGTATTAATCCGCTCTAGCTCTATCTCTACCTCTTATAGACTAACCTTATATCTAAGAAAGGATACCGAATCCGTATAGAACTCGTATTTAGACGGTTTATAGTAGAGCTTATATTATTCTAGATACTTAAGAACTACTAAGATATATTACTCGTATTCCTCTTTATTTTTAGAGAAGATTAGTATATTATCGAGATATATAATATAGAATATATTAATTAGGTTCGATAAGGTACTATTAATATATACCTAGAAGGTTCCTAGGGTATTCGTAAGCCTAAATAGGACTACTATATACTTAAAGAGGCTATAATAGGTCCTAAAGGCTATTTTCTACTTATTACTATCCTTAATATAGAGCCTATAGTAGGTATTACGTATATCGAGCTTAGTATATACGTTCGAGCCCGCTAACCTATTTAAGGACTTCTAGATAAGTAGAAGAGGGTAGCGATTCTTAATAGTAATAGCGTTTAAGGTCTAATAGTTAATATATAAGTATAGACTACTATCTTTCTTCTTCGCGAAGAGGATACCTATACCGGCTAGTAATCTCGAAGGTCTAATCTAGTCCTTCTTAAGGTACTCTTCTAGGTACTTCTATAGAACCTCTAGCTCTATCTCCGAAAGGTTATATAATAGGCTCTATAGGAGTAACTTACTATCTATAAGATCGATACTTAATTCGTATAGCCTATAATCTAGTAATAGTAATATATCCTTATTAGAGAAGATCTTCGAGTACTTCTTATACCGCTCTAGGATAACCTTTATTAATAAGAGGTTATTTAGTACTAGCGATCCTATATATAGTATAGTCGAGGGGTCTAATATATCTTATAGTATAGTTACTACGGTAACGAGAGCTAACTTATACTATTTTCGGCTATTTTATTTTCTCTATACTACTATATAGTAGTAGAAATTAATAGTAGGATTCTATTAGGATAACTAGGATATATCTAGAACTATATCGAAACTATAAATCCTATCTATAGTAAAATTATCTATATATCCTCTCGCTATACTATTTATATCTAGTACTAAAAACTTTACGTAATAGTAGCTATTAATAGATAGGCTCTAACTATTAAGAGTCTTATATCGAGTACTAGGCTTATACTCTAGATATAAACCGAGCTCTTTAGCTAGTATATTACTAATAAAGTTATCTTAGGCGCTATAATTAAGTAAGCCCTTTATCTTCCTAGATCTATCTAGCCTAATAAACTCTAGATCGAGTCTAATTAGCTCCTTACGAGGCTTTAATATCTTAAAGCCTAGCTTTATAGATTATCTCTACTTTTCTATATATAAAACTTCCCTAGTCGCGATAAGGCGTTCTATAGTATAGAGCTATCGTTTTCTAACCTCTTCTATTTTAGAGCTAGATATTCTAGTCGCTTATAACCTATCTCTTAGTAGTAGTAGTAACGAATCTAGTTATCGTTAGCCCTTTAGGATAGTCTATAGTCTAAATTAGGTCTCGATAGACTATTAGGCTACTATTAGGATCCGGATAGTCGTTTACGATCTAGCGTATCCTTATCTATATTACCGTAGGTTATATTAGAGTATAGGCGATCCTTTCCCTTTACTCTACTATCTTCTACTAGTTTTATATATCTCTATTATTTATATACTCTATCCTCTACTTCTATTAGAGTAGCTAGTAGCGACTTAATAAGACTTAGTCTCTTCTAGAGGTCGTTATATAGTACTACTATAAAAGTATATATCTATTAGGACTATCTATTCTTACCGATCTCGTCCTACTAGATCTTTATATACTCTATAAGCTCTAATAGGTCTTAGAGGCCTTATTTAGCGTAACGAAGTCGTATATAGGCCTATTAGGCCCTCTCTTCTATAGATCCTATCGAGTCTAGTATATATAGCTTTATTTCTTCCTACGTAGATTAGGTTATTCTAAGCGACTTAGTATAGCGTTTCTATTTCGACTAGTATTTATAATCGATCTATTCCTCGCTAAAGTCTATCTTAGCGAGCTTAGTAATATAGATAGTTAGGTTTCTATAGAAGATTCTCTCTATCGAGTCGGCCTATTACTACTATTCTATTCGGCTCTTATCTATAAAGACTATTAGATTATAAGTCTTAGGGATTATAGTCGAGATTAGTATAGTATAGTCTAAGATAGGCCGACTAATAATAGCTAGCGGTCTCCCGGCTACTAGTTCCGTAATCGTCGCGTTCGCTATAGTAGTCCTAGTCTTAATTTTAGCTAGTTTAGCTCGTTATTCTACCTTCTTAGCCTCTTTCTTAGCTACGAGGATCTATCGCTCTAGATTATCGTTATCTAAGCTAGATTAGTTATCGACCGGCCTTCTCTAGTCTTCTATAGGCCCGTCCTTATTAGGTAGGGCTAGTTCTTTATCTTTATCGTCTTCTATAGATATATTACCTCTCTCTTTAGAGATAGTATCTAGTATTACTAAGCTTTCTAGCTCGTCTCTAGATTAGGCGGTTTATTTACTAGCCTTCCTCGAAATAGGAGTTATTACTAAATAGTTCGTTATATATTAGAAGATCGATTTATATATAAGAGTAGGTTATAATATATAGGCTAAACTATCCTAAGTATAAGATACTCGAATCGATAAGAAAGGGAAAAGAAAGAGTATAAAGGAGCTATAAAAGCTAGAATAGCCTAGAGTAGACTAAGCTAGGCCCTCCTAAGGCTTAGTATAGCTAATATATAGTATACTACGTATAGGTCCTTATACTCTTAAAGATAATATCTCGTCTACTAGTAT
>JABCIY010000272.1:0-42096 GCA_014298035.1 Pseudocercospora fuligena | reverse complement strand
AGCTAATTATACTTAGAAGTAACTATATCTAGGATTAGTATAGTTCTATAATAAGAGTAAATCTAGTTACTTTAAAATAGTATTTATTAAGCTAGGAGCCTCTTCTAGTAACCTATAGCCTAGTATAATATTAAGGGATAACTATATAGTTTATACTAGTACTAAATAGTATAGCAGAAAACTATAAAAACTAACCTATATAAAAGCTAAATATAATATACTTTACTAAGAGGTTATAATAATAATATAATAGATAGTTATATAATAATAATATCTAAATTAGCTAAGGTTTAGTCTTATATTCTAATACTCCTCTTAAGACTATATCTATATATATTATATTACTTCTTAATCTAGTAAGGTTCTCTATCTTATCTATCCTATTACTCTTCCTTATTATAGTTATATACTATAAAAGTACTCTTACTTCCCCTAATTAAGCTAAGTAATAAAGAGGCTAACTTTAGGCTTAGATAGTTAATTACCTTATAAGAGTTAGCTATCTTATATAGAGTATATCTATAATACTAAGTAGATAAGTAATATCCTCCCTACTTTAAATTATTATTAGGATTCTTCTTATCTTATATTATCCTCTAGATTAGGATTATCTTATCTTTCCCCTTCCTATTCTTATATTCCCTTATAGCTAATACTATACTACTATTAGAAGTTTCTATAAAGCTCTACTTCTTATCCTTAAGAATTAAAAGGATTGTCGAGCTGAGGAGGGCCGACAGGTATAAATGGATCATAAAGTGCAACAGAAGCTACAAGGAGTAGTAGGGGCCAAAGTAGGAACAGCAAGTGTGTTGTTGTTATCTACAGGTTGGAGCTGAACCTGAAAGGTGTCAGCTTGGACTAGTCACATGACCATTATCATGTAATCCAGTCTGCCTTGGCATCCGTTGCCAGGTTACCAACTGGACTGTATATTCTAACACTCCCACTCAGAACAGTTGGTCTCTGAGTCCAATCCGAACAAACATATGCAATTCAGAATTTCAATCAGCCAATCAGATGCAGTGGTCTCCTGGTTGGCACAGTGTATCCAACCAGCAAGGTTCAATTCCTTGATCTGGAATCAATGTGGTAGAACAAATCCCAATGATCTGTTTCTATCACATTCTTTTGTCTTTCCTTTTGAACCACTGTATCCTGCTTGCATTCATATTCAGGAAAGATTCCAGGTCAGCCAATCAGGTGCAATGGCTTCCAGATTGGCACAGTGTATCCAATCTGCTGAGTTCAATTCTCAGGCCTGGTATCTTGTTTGCTCAACGGCGTTGATCGCCTTTGAGCAGGCACTTTTGTTGCCTTTTATGCAAGTTGTAATTGCCTTATGAATTGCTGGAACTGTGGCCCTGTCTTTGGCTTAGTCAGGCCATCAGCTACCATCTCTTTTGTTGGAGTGTATTCCACTGCAATCTTTCTTTGCCACCAAAGATTTCTGACCTTGTTGAAGCTAATATCAATATGTTTTGATCTCTCATGGGTATGAGCATCTTTGACAAGAGTCAAAGCTGCCTGGTTGTCACCCATAATCTGAACAGGTCTGATTTCATTCACTGTATCAGAATTTCCTTTGATCAGTGGTTGAAATGAACATTCTCCCACTAACCATGCACAGTCCATCTCCCTTAGGAGTGCTGCAAGGAACTGAGATTGCTTTGCACATGCATTCATTGCCATGTACTCAGCTTCCATAGTTGATGTAGCAACTGACTTTTGCTTCTTACTCATCCAAGAAACTGGTGATCCACAGAGAAAGAAGATGCTCCCAAGGATTGAGACTCTATCAGCTTTGTCCATTGCATAATCAGAGTCTGAATATCCAATCAGCTTTCCTCCTCCCCTTCTGAACATCAAACCCAGGCTTGGGAATGATCTCAGGTATCTAGCCAGTTTCCTGAGTGCTTTTAGGTGTCTCTTGGATGGATCTGATGCATATGATCCAAGTCTTCCAAGGGCAAAAGCAATGTCAGGTCTTGTCATGGTCATTGGCCACATCCATGTACCATTTTGGCTTTGGTACTCTGTCTTGTCACATCTCTCTTCATCTGAGTCAGATTTCCTCAGACTCTCATAGTTGTTAAGAGGTGACAAGGTTGGGTGGGCCATTTCTTTGGTCATTCCAAACTTTGCAAGGCTTTCCTGGATATAATGTTCTTGGTCAAGCTTCAGAGTACCATTCTTTCTGTCTCTGGTGAGCTTCATCCCAAGAATTTTGGTTGGTTCACCCAGGTCTTTGATTTTGAACACCTTGCCCAGTTCTTTCTTGAACCAAAGAACATCTTCCAGTTTTGGTGCTGCAATGGGAATGTCATCCACATGGGTTAAAACCATCAGGTTCCTGCCCTTGTGAATGAGCAAGCATGGGTCTACCTCTGATTGGTAAAACCCCATTTTCTCCAGCTTTGAGACACATAGCTTGTTCCAGTCTCTTGCTGCTTGTTTCAGGCCATACAAGCTCCTCAGGATTTTCAGAGCCATACCTTGTGGGATTTCCACTCCTGGTGGGGAATCATGAAGATATCTTCCTGTAGGGTACTTTCAGTGAATGCATTGTTCACATCCACTTGGTGCAATTCCAGGTCTTTCTCACATACAGCAGCCATAAACACCCTGAGTGTGTCATGCCTTACTGTTGGTGCAAATGTCTCCTGAAAATCTACCCCAAATTTCTGGAAAAACCCCTTGCAACCAGTCTTGCTTTGAACTTGTCAATTGCTCCACTGATTAGTCTCTTCACATCAAACACCCATTTTGAGGTAACCAGGTTTGCTCCTTTTGGTGGAACTACCTGATCCCAGGTATGGTTGCTTCCAAGTGCAATCAGCTCTTTCTGGATTGCCTCTTCCCACATGTGACCCCATTTTGGATCTTGTATTGCCTCTTGGTAGGTTCTTGGAATTGGAACCTCCTGTCTTTGTGCAATCCCTGGTGCAAAAGCAGGGAATGCAACCTCACAAACACACTCCAGAAGTTCATCTGCCCAATCCATGCTTGGATCTAGATCTTTCATCAGGCAGATGAAGGCTCTGTGATGTTTGGCCTCAGGGAAATCATCATCCTCTGATTCTCTTGGTCTCTTCTGTACAGTTGATCTTGTAATCATACTGTGAACTCTTTCTTCTCTTGACCCTTCATCAGAGATTGATCTTCTTCTCTTTGAATTCCCCTCCTGAGCATGGACATTCTGGTTGTCTTGCTGAGGTTCCTCTTGGCTCTGATTTGGAGCCTGCTGTTCATGTTTTTCTTTTTCTTCTTCTGGATCATCCATCACCTGATATTGGTCCTTGTCCTTTGGTGGTGGAGGTAGCTGAACTTGTAGTGGTTTCAGGTCCAGTTTCTCCTTTCTTGCTGGTCTGCCAACTGGGTTTCTAGCTGGAGCATGGCTTGGCTGGTTGAGTCTGGGAACATTCAAAGTCATATCCCCTCCTTTCTCATCCTCAAACCAGACAGCATTGTTGTGTGCTCTCACAGCCTTCATGTCAGGCTCCCAGAACAGCCACATCTTGGATGTGTCAGGTACATATCCAATGAACACAGCATCCTTTCCTCTGTTCATTAGTTTGTCTGACCTCCTCCCAACTGGCTGAGATTTGGCATCCATGTACACAACTGCTCTGCATCCCCAAACCTTGAAGTGTGATGCAGAAGGTTTCTTTCCAGTAAAGGCTTCATCAGGTGAAACCTTGAGTCCATCTACATCTGGCCCATTTGGAAGGGCATTTCTCATAACAGTGCAGGCATCCAATGCTTCTGGCCAGAATTCAACTGGCATGTTTGATTCCTCAAGCATTGCCCTAACATGTTCCTCAGATGTCTGGATTGACCTTTCCACAACTCCATTTTGGATTGAGTTGTATGCTTCAGTTGTGTGGTAGGAGATTCCAGATTCCTTCTCCCACTGCTTGAGTAATGCAAGCAATTTCTCTTGCCCCATCACTTCTTACTGCCTGAAGCGGATTCCCTGATTGTAGTTCAGCTTTTCTTTTCCATTCCTGCAGTGTATCTGCTGCATCTTCTCTTGTCTTTAATGGGAACACCCACTTCTTTCTTGAGAAGTTGTCAACAATCTCAAGCCACCATTTGAAACCTAGCCTTGAGACAGGCAAAGGTCCACAGATATCAACTGAAACAAGGGAAAGTCTGGCTGGCTTTCTCTCTGTTTCCTTTCCTCTGTGTTTCTTCATTTTGGCCAAAGAACATACTCTGCAGGGCTGGTGTCTTGCAGGGACAGGAATTTTTCCTTCAGGTCAGTAACTTTGTGAAGGTCTCTTAGAAGTCCTTCTCCAAAGTGTCCAACTCTTCTGTGCCACAGCTCCCACTGATCCTGATCAGTCTGGGCTGCAAAGGCACAGGTGTCATTTTTCATTAAATCCTGGGAAATGCACTGGTATGCAAATTCATCCAGGTCTTGGCTGATTTCTTCAATGAATGGTACTCCTCCTGAAAGCCTTGTCTGGACAACTGGCTTCCCATCAGGTGAATGAAGTGTGAATTTTGGTGGTTGAACACCAAACTGCTTGCTGAATTGGTTCCAAGAGACGAGATTGACTCCAAGCCCAGGTACAAAGAGAACACCTTTCAATACAATCTGTTTTCCTCTCCTCCCACCCATAACTGCACTCCCAACATGTGTAGCTATCAGATAGCCACCTCCAACCTTGATCCACTTCTTCCTTTCAAGAGGTTTCATGTCTCTGAAGAGTGATTCCTGGTCAGTCATATGGGCAGAAGCACAAGAGTCAAGCAGCCATTCAGATGGCCTGTACTTGCCTTTTGCTTCAACAGTTGAATGAGCTACCTCATCCACATCTTCCTCCTCAGAGGGAGAAGATGGTTCAGAGGGTGCCTCTGCATCTTGTGCTGCATAGGCCTTTTTGGAAGATGGTTTCCTGGTCCTCTTTTCCAGGGATTGTATTCTCAGGCTCAGTTTCTTCACCATTTCTTTGAGTTGCTCTTTGTCTGGTGAAGATCCCCTCCTAGCTCTAGATGGGGATTGTTTCTTTGCTACCCTGTAGCTCTGCTTTGGCTTGACAGCTGCTTTTGCCTTGTCCAGGTTGGGGCATTCTCTGATCCAGTGCTTTCCTTCACACAGGAAACATAATGAATCCCCACCTGCCTGATTTCTTTTCTTGGCAAACATAGCTGTCTCCTGTCTTGTCATCTGTTCCTGTTTTTCTCTCAGGACACCAAGAATATCTTGTGGGCTTAGGTCCTGTCTCAGATCTATTCCATCCCTGATGGTGCTGAATGATTCTGGAAGGGCTGCCAGAAGCTGTTGAATCCTTCTCTCCTCAGTCTTGATTTCCTTAAACTGTGGAGAGATTGACACTGCCTTCCTAGCTATGCTGCTCAGGCTTTGCCATGCTTCATCAACTGTTTGGCCTTCTTCCATGCTGAAATTGGTGTACTGTTGGAGCAAGCTTCTTCCTGTTGCCTGAAGCTTCCTCTCATATTTTCCTTTTGCCCACATCCACAGATGCCTTGCATGTTCAAGCTCTTGACATTCATCCTGGTCATCTTCTGAAATGCAGATGAACATTTCATACAATGCTGTTGCATTGTGAACCTTGTAACTTGCTCTTCTGATTGACCAGTCCAGTGATTCTGATGATGTTGTTGAGACATGCTCAGATGGTGTAGATGCTAGGGTGCTAAGGACTGTTTCATCCAGTACCCATTCAACCTTCAGCTTTATCAGGTGCATCCTGATTATCTTGAACCATAATTCATGATTCTCTCTTGTCAAGATTGGTGCAGCCCTTCTTTTGCCAATTCCTCCTTCTTGATCCATGATTTCTTCTGTAAATCAAATCCAAACAAACTCCAGAAACAAGCTCTTTCTTCAGTCTGAAAATGACAGTTTCTGGATAGCTGTCTTCCTTGGTTGCAGATCCCTGGCTCTGCTAAGCCTCTCAGTTTTGAAGGTTACTGAAAACTTGGTACAGATTCCTGCTCTGTAGGGCCAATGACTTCCTCAAGTCCTTCCTAACTGTCACAACCTACAGGTCAGGGTATTGGCAGTACTGAGTGCTGAATCTGAGGCTTATCTAATGGTGCTCAAGACCCAGGCTTATCTGTTCCCTTTACACTCTAAGCGATCCAACACGCTTCAAGCAAGTGTGCCTCACTAGGTTCTTTCACAGCTTATATACACAGAGCTTCTTTGTGTAATGTGTGTGGGTCTACCTCGAGTCTCCCTCTCCTGTTTTGCCTCTTCCTTCTAGGACTGGACTTATAGGTTTAGGAGTAACCTGTACTGCTTTGGTCTTCTACCTTGTAGTTGCAAACCCGGGCTCATAACCTGTCGAGCTGAGGAGGGCCGACAGGTATAAATGGATCATAAAGTGCAACAGAAGCTACAAGGAGTAGTAGGGGCCAAAGTAGGAACAGCAAGTGTGTTGTTGTTATCTACAGGTTGGAGCTGAACCTGAAAGGTGTCAGCTTGGACTAGTCACATGACCATTATCATGTAATCCAGTCTGCCTTGGCATCCGTTGCCAGGTTACCAACTGGACTGTATATTCTAACAAGGATCTCTTTAAAAAAGAGATATAGTTATCTATTAATAGTATCTCTAATAGATAACTATTAGTTAGATAGACTATTTAGAAGAACTTAGATCCTATTCTCTAGTTTAGTTACTTCTAGTATAGCTAGCTATATAGTCCTTATTCTATTTCCTAATATATAGAGATATATCTATATCTAGCTAATCTTCTCTCTATCCTTTATCTTATAGTTAAAGTACTAGATAGCTAGTCTTCTACTAGAAGCCTTATTATCTATATACTTCTTCTTTAGTAGTATCTATACCTTCTTTAGGCTAGATATATTAGATATTAACTATTTATTATTATTATTAAGGGAGATAGTAATCTAGTAGATTATTATCTCTATTATATACTTAGTAATTAGTTTGTTCTCCCTTAGCTTAATAGTATAGAAAAGCTCTTAGCCTTTTAGCTAGTAGGATATCTTCCTAAACTATTACTTAGAATTCTCTTTAGTAAGAACTAGATAAGGTCTCTTAACTCTAGGTTAGTTCTTAGAAGATAATAAGTCTATAGTAGCTTTTCTATATATATTATTATTCTAGTAAAGGTTTAGTAAAAATAATCTTAGTAGAAGAAAGTATAAGATATTATAGATTAAAAGTCTCGGTATTATAGAGAGTCTAGTCTAGAATTTTAATCCTATAGAATCTACTAAGGATCTATATTACCTAACTAGCTATATAGCCTTACTAGGTTTTACTATAAAATAAAGTCCTCTAGGTCTAGAATAAGTAATAGATCTAGGAGGTCTAGATACTAGGTACTATATAGCCTAGCCTAGTATCTAGGCCCTAAGATATTTAGTACTATATAGCCTAGCTAACTACCTTAGAAGAGAATTCTAGTAAAGGGAATATTTTATCCTAGGTAATATCTAACTAGGGCTCTTTATACTTAAGTATATAGCCCTTATACCTATTATTTTTGCTTCCTATTATATATACTATAATAAGTAGTATCCTAGAATACCTCTATTCTATTATTTTAGCTCCCTAAGCCTAGCTTCTTTCTAGTAAACTCTTATATATAATACCTATATAGGTAGATAAAGGGAATCTTATTACCTAGCCTTCCTTAATACTTAGCTATAGTAGGTTTATAAAGCCTATATATCCCTTAGATATCTTCTATTTAAAAGCTCTTATCCTACTAGCTTCTAAGAGTACTAAGATAGCTTCCTCTAGAGCTATTAACTCTCTAGAGGTAGATATAATAAAGTATAAACCTAGGCTTATAACCTATTAAGCTAAGGAGGCTCTCTAGTAACCTATAGTAGATAATATTAAGGGATAACTATATAGTTTATACTAGTACTAAATAGTATAGAGAAGAACCTATAAAACTAACCTATACGAAGCTAAATATAATATACTTTTACTAAGAGGTTATATAATAATATAATAGATAGTTATATAATAATATATCTAATTAGCTAGGTTTAGTCTTATATTCTAATAGTATTTAATATAAAGAGACTAATTAGAAGAGTAATTAATAAGTTTAAAGTAAGACTAGTTATAAGAGGATTTTCTTAGAAGTTTAGGATAGATTTCTAGGAGATATTTATACTAATTATCGAGTTAAGGAGGGCCGATAGGTATAAATAGATTATAAACTATAATAGAAGCTATAAGGAATAGTAGGGGCTAAAGTAGGAATAGTAAGTATAATATTATCTATAGATTAGAGCTAAACCTAAAAGATATTAGCTTAGATTAGTTATATAACTATAGTTATATAATCTAGCCTACCTTAGTATCTCCTACTAGGTTACTAACTAGACTATATATTCTAATACTCCTACTTAGGATAGTTAGTCCTTAAATCTAATTAAAGGTATAAGATTAATTAAGAATTTTAACTAGCTAATTAGATATAATAGCTTCTAGGTTAGTATAGTATATCTAACCTACTAGATTTAATTCCTAGATCTAGTATAGAATATAAAGGAATACTCTTAGAGAGTATTCCTTTAGTTCCTTTTACTTTTATCTTTTAATTACTATATCCCTTTTAATTATTTGTCCTAAAGAGATTAAACTAATATAAACTAATAAGAATTTTAGATAGCTAATTAGGTATAATAGCTTCTAGATTAGTATAGTATATCTAATCTACTAAGTTTAATTCTTAGGCCTAGTATCTTCTATCTAGTATCGAAAGACTCGATATTAGATAGGACTTTTACTCCCCTATTAGTTACTATCTAAGCTATAGTTGTCTAATAAATTCCTAGAACTATAGCCCTATCTTTAGCTTAGTTAGGCTATTAGCTACTATCTCTTTTATTAGAGTATATTCTACTATAATTTTTCTTTACTACTAAAGGTTTCTAACCTTATTAAAGCTAATATTAATATATTTTAATCTCTTATAGGTATAAGTATCTTTAACTAGGGTTAAAGCTACCTAGTTATCTCCTATAATCTAAATAGATCTAATTTTATTTACTATATTAGAATTTCCTTTAATAAGTAGCTAGAATAAATATTCTCCTACTAACTATATTATTATATATAGTCTATTTCCCTTAGGAGTACTATAAGGAATTAAGATTACTTTATATATATATTTATTACTTTATACTTAGCTTCTATAGTTAATATAGTAACTAACTTTTACTTCTTACTTATCGAAGAAACTAGTAATCTATAGAGAAAGAAGATACTTCTAAGGATTAAGACTCTATTAGCTTTATCTATTATATAATTAGAGTCTAAATATCCTATTAGCTTTCCTTTTCCTCTTTTAAATATTAAGCCTAAACTTAGGAATAATCTTAGGTATCTAGCTAGTTTCTTAAGTACTTTTAAATATCTCTTAGATAGATCTAATATATATAATCTAAGTCTCCTAAAAGTAAAAGTAATATTAGGTCTTATTATAGTTATTAGCTATATCTATATACTATTCTAACTTTAGTATTTAGTCTTATTATACCTTTCTTTATTTAAGTTAGATTTTCTTAGACTTTTATAACTATTTAGTAGTAATAAGGTTAGGTAGGCTATTTCTTTAGTTATTCTAAACTTTATAAGGTTTTCCTAGATATAATATTCTTAGTCTAGCTTTAGAGTACTATTCTTTTTATCTTTAGTAAGCTTTATCCTAAGAATTTTAGTTAGTTTACCTAGGTCTTTAATCTTAAATATCTTACTTAGTTCTTTCTTAAACTAAAGAATATCTTCTAGCTTTCGTACTATAATAGGAATATTATCTATATAAGTTAGAACTATTAGGTTCCTTCCTTTATAGATAAGTAAATATAGATCTACCTCTAACTAGTAGAATCCTATTTTCTCTAGTTTTAAGATATATAGCTTATTCTAGTCTCTTACTACTTATTTTAGGCTATATAAGCTCCTTAGAATTTTTAGGGCTATATCTTTTAGAATTTCTACTTCTAGTAGGAGAATTATAAAGATATCTTCTTATAGGGTACTCTTAGTAAATATATTATTTATATCTACTTAGTATAGTTCTAGATCTTTCTTATATATAGTAGCTATAAATACCCTAAGTATATTATATCTAACTATTAGTATAAATATCTTCTAGAAATCTATCCTAAACTTCTAAAAGAATCCTTTTATAACTAGTCTTACTTTAAACTTATTAATTATTCTACTAATTAGTCTCTTTATATTAAATATCTATTTTAAGGTAACTAGGTTTACTCCCTTTAGTAGAACTACCTAATCCTAGATATAGTTACTTCCGAGTATAATTAGTTCTTTCTAGATTGCCTCTTTCTATATATAACCCTATTTTAGATCTTATATTACCTCTTAGTAGGTTCTTAGAATTAGAACCTCCTATCTTTATATAATTTCTAGTATAAAAGTAGGGAATATAATCTTATAAATAAATTCTAGAAGTTTATCTATCTAGTCTATACTTAGATCTAGATCTTTTATTAGATAGATAAAGGCTTTATAATATTTAGCTTTAGAGAAATTATTATCCTCTAATTCTCTTAGTCTCTTCTATATAGTTAATCTTATAATTATACTATAAACTCTTTCTTCTCTTAATCTTTTATTAGAGATTAATCTTCTTCTCTTTAAATTCTTCTCTTAAGTCTAGATATTCTAGTTATCTTACTAAAGTTCCTCTTAGCTCTAATTTAGAGCCTACTATTTATATTTTTTTTTCTTCTTCTAGATTATCTATTATCTAATATTAATCCTTATCCTTTAGTAGTAGAGATAGTTAAACTTATAGTAGTTTTAGATCTAATTTCTCCTTTCTTACTAGTCTACTAACTAGGTTTCTAACTAGAGCTTAGCTTAGCTAGTTAAGTCTAGGAAGATTTAGAGTTATATCCCCTTCTTTCTTATTCTTAAACTAAATAGTATTATTATAAGCTCTTATAGCCTTTATATTAGGCTTCTAAAATAGCTATATTTTAGATATATTAGGTATATAGCTAATAAATATAGTATCTTTTCCTCTATTTATTAGCTTATCTAATCTTATTCTAACTAGCTAAGATTTAGTATTTATATATATAACTACTCTATATCCCTAAACCTTAAAGTATAATATAGAAGATCTCTTTCTAGTAAAAGCTTTATTAGATAAAACTTTAAATCTATCTATATATAGCCTATTTAGTAGAGTATTTCTTATAATAGTATAGATATCTAATACTTCTAGCTAGAACTTAACTAGTATATTTAATTCTTTAAGTATTATCTTAATATATTCTTTAGATATTTAGATTAATCTTTCTATAACTCTATTTTAGATTAAGTTATATATCTTAGTTATATAATAGAAAATTCTAGATTCCTTCTCCTATTACTTAAGTAATATAAGTAATTCTCTTACTCTATTACTTCTTACTACCTAAAACTAATTCCTTAATTATAGTTTAGCTTTTCTTCTCTATTTCTATAGTATATCTACTATATCTTCTTTTAATTTTAATAGGAATACCTACTTCTTTCTTAAAAAGTTATTAATAATTTCTAGCTACTATTTAAAACCTAGCCTTAAAATAGGTAAGAATCTATAAATATTAATTAAGATAAGAGAAAGTTTAGATAGCTTTCTTTCTATTTCCTTTCCTCTATATTTCTTTATCTTAGCTAGAGAATATACTTTATAAGACTAATACTTTATAAAAATAGGGATTTTCTCTTTTAGATTAGTAACTTTATAAAGATCTTTTAGTAGTCCTTCTCTAAAGTATCTAACTCTTCTATATTATAACTTTTACTAATCCTAATTAGTCTAGACTATAAATATATAGGTATTATTATTTATTAAATCCTAGGAAATATAAAGATATATAAGTTTATCTAGGTCTTAGCTAATTTTATTAATAAATAGTACTCCTTCTAAAAGCTTTATTTAGATAACTAGCTTTCTATTAGGTAAATAAAGTATAAATTTTAGTAGTTAAATACTAAACTACTTACTAAATTAGTTCTAAGAAATAAGATTAACTCTAAGTCTAGGTATAAAGAGAATATCTTTTAGTATAATCTACTTATCCCTCCTTCTATCTATAACTATACTTCTAATATATATAGCTATTAAATAGCTACCTCTAACCTTAGTCTACTTCTTCTTTTTAAGAGGTTTTATATCTCTAAAGAGTAATTCTTAGTTAGTTATATAAATAGAAGTATAAGAGTTAAGTAGCTATTTAGATAGCTTATACTTATCTTTTACTTTAATAGTTAAATAAGCTATCTTATCTATATCTTCCTCCTTAAAGAGAGAAGATATCTAGAAGGTACCTCTATATCTTATATTATATAGGCTTTCTTAGAAGATAGTTTCCTAGTCCTCTTTTCTAAGGATTATATTCTTAGGCTTAGTTTCTTTACTATTTCTTTAAGTTATTCTTTATTTAGTAAAGATCCCCTCCTAGCTCTAGATAGGGATTATTTCTTTACTACCTTATAGCTCTACTTTAGCTTAATAGCTACTTTTACCTTATCTAGGTTAGGGTATTCTCTAATCTAGTACTTTCCTTTATATAGGAAATATAATAAATCCCTATCTATCTAATTTCTTTTCTTAGTAAATATAGCTATCTTCTAGCTTATTATCTATTCCTATTTTTCTCTTAGGATACTAAGAATATTTTATAGGCTTAGGTCCTATCTTAGATCTATCCTATCCTTAATAGTACTAAATAATTCTAGAAGGGCTACTAGAAGCTATTAAATCCTTCTCTCCTTAGTCTTAATTTCCTTAAACTATAGAGAGATTAATATTATCTTCCTAGCTATACTACTTAAGCTTTACTATACTTTATTAACTATTTAGCCTTCTTCTATACTAAAATTAGTATACTATTAGAGTAAGCTTCTTTCTATTACCTAAAGCTTCCTCTTATATTTTCCTTTTATCTATATCTATAGATACTTTATATATTTAAGCTTTTAATATTTATTCTAGTTATCTTTTAAAATATAGATAAATATTTTATATAATACTATTATATTATAAACCTTATAACTTACTCTTCTAATTAACTAGTCTAGTAATTCTAATAATATTATTAAGATATACTTAGATAGTATAGATACTAGGGTACTAAGGACTGTTTTATCTAGTACCTATTTAACCTTTAGCTTTATTAGGTATATCCTAATTATCTTAAACTATAATTTATAATTCTCTCTTATTAAGATTAGTATAGCCCTTCTTTTACTAATTCCTCCTTCTTAATCTATAATTTCTTCTATAAATTAAATCTAAATAAACTCTAGAAATAAGCTCTTTCTTTAGTCTAAAAATAATAGTTTCTAGATAGCTATCTTCTTTAGTTATAGATCCCTAGCTCTACTAGGCCTATTAGTTTTAAAGGTTACTAAAAACTTAGTATAGATTCCTACTCTATAGGACTAATAACTTCCTTAAGTCCTTCCTAACTATTATAATCTATAGGTTAGGATATTAGTAGTACTAAGTACTAAATCTAAGGCTTATCTAAAGGTACTTAAAACTTAGGCTTATTTATTCCCTTTATACTTTCTAAGTATACCTTACTAGGTTCTTTTATAGCTTATATATATAGGGCTTCTTTATATAATATATATAGATCTATCTCGAGTCTCTCTCTTTTATTTTACCTCTTCCTTCTAGAACTAGACTTATAGGTTTAGGAGTAATCTATACTACTTTAGTCTTTCTACCTTATAGTTATAAATCTAGGCTTATAACCTATCGAGTTAAGGAGGGCCGATAGGTATAAATAGATTATAAACTATAATAGAAGCTATAAGGAATAGTAGGGACTAAAGTAGGAATAGTAAGTATATTATTATTATCTATAGGTTAGAGCTAAACCTAAAAGATATTAGCTTAGATTAGTTATATAACTATAGTTATATAATCTAGCCTATCTTAGTATCTCCTACTAGGTTACTAACTAGACTATATATTCTAATAAGTTATAGATTATCGACCTACTATCTAAGTTAAAGTATAGTAAGTATATAAAGAAGTAGGCGCCCTCGTCTCTATATATACTAGCTATATCTAGGAAAGGAGACGATTAGTAGCGTAGCTAGATTAAGTAGTCTTCTATAGACTATATTAGTAGTATATCTTCGGTTTAGTACTATAGAGGCTTCTAAAATATATCTTAGATACTATATTAGGTACTATACTAGCTATATATAGTAAAGTCGTTAGTTTTAATATCTAACTATAGCTAAAATTAAGAATATATTATTATTAGTAAGACTTTATTATACTACTTAGGATCTATCTTACTTCGTTATTCGAGTCTCTTAGATAGAATATAGAAAGAGTAATACCTATAGATCCTCGCTCGCGATTAGTATTATTTTCTAAATATTAGTAATAATATTATATCTATAGATAGCTAAGTCTTAAGCCTTACCGGCGTTCTTATAATCTTATATCCTCTTAACTCTATATCTAACGAGCTTCTTTATACTAGACGTAACTAACTATATAGATATAAAGGAAGGAAGATATATATATATTACGAAAGTAGTAATATACGATTAAGATTAGTACTATAATACTTCTCTTAAAGAAATATATTATAATCGGAAGCTTAAGAACTATAGATATTAAACTATTCTTCTTAATTATCGAAGTATACTACTACTACCTAAAGTTAGATCTAGATAGTAAGAAGATAGTTATAGTTAATATATTAGAGAAAGGTACGATAGTATACGACTCTAACTAACTAGTATTATATTAAATACTATATAAAAGTAGCGCGGTCCTATTTAGAAGTACGAATATCTAGATCGATAAGCTTAGATTATAACTAGCTCTTATACTAGTTATAGAAGATACGAATACGATAACTTACTCGATTAGTCCGCTCTTATAGTCTTTCTATAGAAGAATATCGATAGCTATTAATAAGCGACGACGATCTTTAGATATATTAAAAGTAGCTAGATAATAGTAAGCTACTAGAGTAGCTATATTCTCTAAATCTATTCTCGTAGCCTAATAGTATTAGAAGGAGTCTAAGTATTAAGAACTAGAGTACTATCGATATCTTTCTTCCTTTTTCTCTTAATTCCTTTCTATAGAGAAGATTAGACTAATTCGAGATTAGAGCTAGTAATCGAAGTATCTAATAGTATATCTATATATAGCGCGATTAGTCTAGAAAGTATCTAATCTAATTCCCTAGCTATAAACGTAGATAGTACTAATTATATACTAGATTAGTATCTAGTATAGATAGTATTATATAGATCGTTAAGCGTATCTAGTTTTAATCGATTTATTCTTACTAACTTTATACGATCTATATCGCCGTTCTATTTCTATAAGAAGCTTACTTAATTAAGTCGTAATACTAGATCTAGTCCTCTTATAGCGTACTATTTATTCTAACGTTCTATATCTATATTATATACTAAATCTATAGTTATCGTAATAAAGTATATCTATTTATTAGTATATATAATAAGAGAGGCTATCGGAATAATATACGTCGGATAGGTCGCGAAGTAAGTATACTATATAGTATAGAGTAGTATTATAGTTAGTAGCGGATTAATTAAGAAATTATATACTAGATATTAGGCTCGCTATAGAAGGATATCGTATTTACTCTACTAGACTAGAGACTATTTCTATCGAAGGTAGAGAATATATAGATAGCTACTATCTAGCGGTTCTAGTATATAGCTAGTAGATAGAATATTCTCGTCCTTATTCTTCTTCTAGATATCGCGAGAAGATAGGTAGTAGAACTATCTCTTACTATACTTACGAGCTTTCTCTATTAAAGCTATAATAATAGTTTTATTCTTAGATAGTATCTACTTAAACCTATTTAGATCCTTATCGATAAACTTCTCTAATTCTTATTCTACTCTTAACGTTTTCTAAAAGAACTACTAGCTAAGCGGCGTATTATATAGTAAAAGTAGTATAGTCTTAAATACTAGATATCTACTAGTATTAATAAAAGCTATTAATCTCCTCTACTTAGATCCTAGTTATTTACTTAGAAAGCTATATTAAAGCGCGTTTAGTACTACTATTCTAGAAATCTACTATTCTTTATAATTATAAAATCTAGTAGTAGCTAGACTATTATAGGCTTCTCGAGCCTTCTACTACTATAAATAGTATTTAAAAGCTCGAATAGAGGCTAAAGATTTCTAACTAGATAGGTAAAGTCTAAGACTTCTATAAATAGATATAGAAAAGCGCGGAGTAAGATATATTATATACTTTTAATATATACTACTTTATTATATTCTTAAACGACTAAGACGTATTCCTTTTTATATAAATAGTTATCCTAGAACTTAGAATATCTAGTAAACTCCTATAAAGCTTAAATAGTATATAACGAGATATTCTTAAAGATATATATTAGACTAGATAGTCTATAGATTTAATATAAAACTTAAGATAGATAGACTATAATACTATTCTATACTAAGCTAAAAAGAAGGCGTTCTATAATATAGACTTATATCGTATACGGCTTTTTTTTCGATAGATCGAGGCTTTTATTCTAGAGAAGGAAGATATAGTAAAGAGATAGTTAGATAAGTATCTAGTAAAAGATAAAGATAAAGATAAGATAAAGATAGAGTTAAAGAAGTAAACGAGGATATACGAGTAGAAATAAAACTAGTATATAAGAGATCGCGGAGGTACTATATATTTATATATTAGATTTATACTAATAGTAGGCTAGGCTATTCCGAGGCAAAAGCGGAGTAGCCTTATCTATATAAGGCTGTCTTACTCTCTCTATAATAATACAAAACACCCTACGGGGAGGTACGGTTTATATCTAAGATCTTGTAACCCGGGCTTCTAATTAGATAGCTTAGATTCTTATACGTATATATCCTACATAATTTGGCCCTAGAAATGAACTTGAATTGCAAATGAATGCCTAAAACTCCCCAAATAACAACTCATTACCCAGACTAAAGATCGGAGATTGTCAAACTACGCCAAATGCTGACATGAAGAGAGGAATAGGTGTCATCGGCCGTTTACCCACTCCCGCCTGTCCAGATCAAACTCCAGCAGAAGATATATATATTGTGAACGTAGAAAACCTTTCAAGCTCAGCTCTGTCTGCAAGTAGAGCACCAACGGCAGCAGATATCTTTCATTGCCCGATCGACGTTATCCAAGGTGTCACAATCCCAATAAGTCTTTCTAGACTAGATTTTGTCTTGCAAGAACGTACGGAGATCTGACGCTACCTTGCTACTCAAGCTGCAACGTAGAGTCATCGCGCCTTCTCTTCTTTAGGTACTTCATATTACCTACAGAGGCTAATTCCTCCCCCTAGATCCAAATAAAGAACAAAGTGCTTATCGCTCTAGACGAGCCGTACCTTGCTTTTTACGCGTTCGGCCTGTTCAAGATTGTAGATCGCATGAAGTTGCTTGCGTCCCGTGATAGTGGTCCTTTCGCTTTCGAGACTTAGTGCTGACAGTCCACCGTCCCAATAGAGCTGCAAATGTCGTCGGACATTCCTAATCTTTCTTTGTTCCTCGAAGAACTCTTGATTATGTCGTATTGTGCTTAGCATGATCAGGTGCGAAGACGTCAATAACTTGAACTCATCGACACGACAGAATTTTGGGTTGAAATTATTTCTCATTTGGTCTCACGGAGCTCCTGCTCACAGGCTCTCACCATAGACTTTCTACGTTGCAGCTACTGTACTCAGAACGCTGCGCTCTCCTCTTCCACCCCTTCTTCACACAGAGACGACCTCGGCGCTACCTCAATCGTAGATACAATTCTGCGGCTTGAACGTGCACTTGTTGCATGGCTGCCCGCCGTCGCACTTTCTACCCCCAAGTCGACAAGGCTTGCACTTGCCCCCAATGCTGGCCAGACTGGAACGACCGGCGCGACGTCCAGGTCTCCGAATGGGCTGGTCATCCTCGTCATCATCTTCTTCTGGAGCAGCAGCAGGAGCGGCAGCCTTCTTCTGCTTGCGACCGGGCTTGACTGGCATGTCGTCCTCATCCTCGTCATCGTCCTGAGCAGTCGCGGCGACTTTCTGCTTCTTCGATTTCGGCTTGTCGCCAGAGTCCTGCACCTTACCAGACTCCTCCTTCTTCGGCGGTGGCGCTTTCGATGTCCTCGCTGCAGCTCGGGTCGACTTACGCGGAGCTTGAGGCTGGTCACCTTCATCCTCCCCCACGAGCGTTGGCAAAATGCCGCCTGATGGGATGCTAAGACCTGGCGTAGTGCTGTGTGTACGCTTTTGGCCAGCCTTAGTACTAGAAGTCTTGGTTGCGCTTGCGTTTCCCGTACTGCTGCTCTTGCCAGCAGTCGAAGCCGCTGCTTTCTTCCCGGTATATCCTTCTGGAGGCGGTGCGCAGCCCTTGGCAGCCTTCTTGCAATGGCTACATGGACGCTTGCCATCGCAAGTCTTTCGATCATCGATACAGCGCTTGCAAGGGTTCACACCTTGATCGAGGGCGAAGGTGTCGTTGAAGTTCAGATCAGTGTGGAACTCCCAGAGCTCGGCGCAGTCTCCCATACCAGCCTCATCCATCTTTTCCAAGAGCACGCGGCCAGGAAAGGTCGGGTTGATGAATTCCCTCTTGTATCGCTTGTATCGGATGGAGTTTCCAGCCGCGTCGCGAATATCAATGCCCTCGGGGACGAAGTGGATGAAACGATCCTCTGCGACCCCATTTACCTTCTTCGGTGCGATTCCCTTGTCGCGGCCACCTGCGATTGTGATGCGAGAGTGTTTGCCGTTCGGCTTGATCCAATAAATCTGAGCAATACCACTCTGATTGACCTCCAGCTTGGCCCCATTCCATTCTGGCTTGTGCTGTCGAGGATCCTGCTTAGACCACTGAGTCTGCTTTGAACCGAAGAACTCTTGCAGGTCCTGGCGAGCCTTCCCAAGAGCGGCGGCACATCCACTTCCCTCCCAACGGCTCTTGAATTCTACCATAATATCCTCAATGAACTCAATCCTAGAGGTTCCAGCGTCTCTTGGCAGCATCTCAGCAACAACTTCCATCAGCAGAGGGATCTGGAAGGAACTGATGTCGCAGAATCGCCGGAAGGCTCGCGGCTGCGACGTGTGCTTGTCTGCGCCTGGATGATATAGCGGAACTTGAATGAAGGAGTCGTTCGGATCGACATCGAATTCCACGACCTTCGCTTTTGATCCTCCGCCTGTGATGTCGCCGCGATGAGTATGATATGAAATCTTTGGAATGCCTGCGACATTGTAGAACTTGCGCTCTGCATTGTAGGTCCCAGCGAAGTCGCCATGAACGATCAGCGAAGTCTGACGCTCGTACGTGACCACGATGTACGGCTTAAATTCGTCCAAGAACTGTCGCATGAACTCAGCGCTCTCTTCGCGGAAAAAGTCTCTCTTTGGAGTATATTGGTAGTCGATCCACGGGAAAACCTGAGCGTTTGTGAGTTTGTTGAGGTCAGATCAGTCCCAGGCAGGGACAACGGCTTGATGATCCTCCAGCGCGCGGAGGCGGGCGAGAGTGTCTCGGAGGTATTGCACTGCCCTCAGAGGTTGCTTCCAGAACTTGTCCGGCTTCAGCATTGCCTCGACTGGGCAGTAGTCGCCGACGAAGACAATCAAGACGCCTCCCTTGATGGTCGGAGGATAGGCCTGCTTTGCCCACTCCAACTCCATGCTGTCACTGACAGGAATCGCACCCGTTCCCAGCTCGTCTGGGTGATCTCTGCCAAACTGAGCTACTCTCGCCATCCAACCGTTGACGATAGTTCGAGCACCTTCGCCTGGCGAAGCGAAGCCGTCTTCAGAACCATCGACCATTTCTTCAAGGAGAGAAAAGACCTTTGTGCCCAGCTTCTGAAAGAGCGCCATATCCTCGTCACTAGGCAGGTAGGATCTATGGAAGCCTCCATGCTGCCGATTCAGCAAAGTGTCCTTGCCAAAAAGCGCAATTAGTGCACTCTCCTTGATGTCGATTTCGGAAGAGTCCTGCAAATGGAGCGCGCCTGTAGCCGGATTCCGAAACGGCCGAGTCGCAGCCACTGGGAACGTATAGACACGCGTAGAATCTGCTACTGCAGACGGATTCAGTTGCATCAAGGTCTTGTAGAATTGGCCATAAACACCATCCTGTCGCTTGACAAGATCGTCTGCGAAACGGTGGAAGGCAGAGACACTCGAGCTCATGCCGACATAACGGATGAAGACAGAAGTTTCCCCGTCCCTAACATGCGCGGTCATAGCCTTCCAATGCCGGAACTCGTCATATGTGATACCCTTATTCTCCAAGGCCGTGATCACGGACAGGAGTTGGCGGATCGTAACTTCAGTGGAGCGCACGTAATACTCTGTAGTGCCTGGATCTGGGCCGGCGGAGTCTTTGGTCGACACGTACATCTTGAGTATTGATCGGACCCGCGTGTCGGTCAGTAGCATAGGATAATGCAGAAGTCTACAGACGTTAGCAGCTGGTATAGGAGGATTGCAGGGCGACTTACCGGTACCAATTCTCTCTCGACTCCTTGGTCAGTTCGCGTGGTAGCAGAAATGCTAAGCCCGCCGGAGACACGGAGGACACATTCATATTGAGCTCTCGCAGGCGATCGATTACCGTGTCGAAGATACGGCGTAAGAGGTGCTGGAGATCCGCTTCGGCACTGTAAGGACCGTCACCTTCTTCTCCTGGGAGGCGCTCGAAGTCGGCGGACTTGATGCGCTTCGTCTTTGCAGCATTCGATGTGCTCGATTGGCCGCTAGGCAGTGATGCCGTACGGAACGCGAGGACGCTGTTGTTCGACATGGCCGCCGTGTTTCTGGGGTGGTGGTGGGAAAGTGTTGCAGGTGTCGAGGGTCGGGCGGAATTTGATGCCCCTCGAAATGTGTCTTTCGATTGTGCATGTGAGAGCTTGGCAAGAAGTTTCCGAACTTCAGGCGCAGCTTCGGCTTGACCTGCCAAAGGGTCAGTAATAGTATATCGCGGAGCACAACACACCATACTGGAAATGTCTGTTATGAATGCATGGATGAGATGGTGCCCCGACAGCGCAGTCAATTGGTATCAACATTGTACGGGCTGCGCTGTCGGAGCACATGTGCTGATGCACATTGCTGCTTGAGCAACGACTGCAGTGGATGTTGTTGTTGGAATGTTTGAAAAAGAAGGGCTACTGATATAGGAACCTGCGAGCCTCGTCACATGCGCACGCCACGTCATCTGGCTCTGAACGTGACAGTGAAGTCACAAGGCGTGTATGTGGCCTCACCGTGACTTCACAGAAATGACACAATCCGAGCGCGACACGCATGCGATATTGCTCACATTACTAGACGCAGGGTCAAATAACCTGGAAAGGGTTCAGGTCCCTTAAGGGCCGATCTGCCTTCACACTGAGATCAGATTCACAGGCATGTGCAGTCTCGAAGACCCCTAGGGTCCATTCTTGGAGAGAAGCCAAAGCTGTCCATCCGGGAAAGGGGAGAGCTGTACACAAAAGCCAGAACATATTTTCAAAGGTCTTGGGAGTGCAAACCTTGCTCGCCCAGTCTTGCATTCAGAACACTACGGAAACGATGTCGAGGTGCGACTGGAAGAGCATAGATCGTCAAGCGAAGCCTGTGGAACAAGAGAAATGTGTGTAACCCCAGAGCGAAATCTTGATCGGAATGCACTCGATATGTTTGCATGGATTATCAACCACGATGCCGAACGTATGCGCCGAGAAGAAAGCAAATTCAGCAAATAATGCCCACGCCAATGCTCGCTGAAAGTCAGAGCAGAAACATCCTCTAATCATCATCCACAAGCCAGGCCAAAAACTCCGATGTGCGTGGGTCAGTGTGTGGACATATCAGAGCAAGAGAAAGCGTTAACCATCTCTGCCATTACAGTCGAATTCTGTCAATCCAGTCCTCGATCTGTCCTCGATCTCTGGATCATTCCAGAGTTTGGTAGACTCAACTTTCTTCTAGAAAGTCTCAGAATCTGCACGATTGTGACCGTGTCGTGCTGATGCGTCCATGTCACCGACAGCGTGCCCCACGAGGCTGCGGTCTATACGATCTCGATCGTCGAAAATGAAAGGCCCAGCATCGTTCCTCGGTGTCATTGGGCCATCGTGTACGGGACCACCAGGCGACAGCGCGAACTGCGTGTGAGTAGTAGGTGTTGCGGACCTTGCTCCATGGAGCTCGTTGGGTGTCCGCGATCCAGATTTGGGCGGAGCGATGTCTATTGGTCGTGTGCCAAGAGCTCCAGAGCTGGCTCGAGATCGATGGTTTGGTGGCCTGGAAGCGCCTGGCTCAGCTTGCCGTGTCGGTGCTGGAACGTGGCGAGCTGGTGGTGAAAGCGTAGATTCCTGAAGAAGCCGAGATAGCTCTGCTTCCATGTCTGACTCGCGGCTGTCGCGTTCAGGTGGAGGAGGTGTATGGTATCGTTGGTGTTCGTCACCATCGCTGTTGCTGTAGCTGGGATTCTCTTCTGATGATGCTCTCGATTCGACTCTGCTATCCCCGTGCCCTTGTGAAGACGCTTCGAGCTCAGCATGTTCCTCTATCAGGTCGTCAAATTCAGCATCCATCACAGGCTCCACATCGACATCCGCATCCAGGTCGGACACCAATCTGCAGTTCGGACAGTTGAAATTAGGCCACGCTGGGCCGTTAATGTAGTTTCGCACGCACTTGAAATGCCACACGTGGCTGCACGGCGCGACGAAAAGGGCCTGGCAAGGTGCCACGGGATTGAGGCAGATCGAGCACTCCGAGCTATTCACACTCGCAGCATCTGAATCGCGACCAGCTCCACCCTTTGACTTGAGCGCATTCTTAAAGAGCTTCTTGTGGGCGGAGGTGTTGAAGCTGTTCAAAGCCTTCTGCCAGCCGCGATTGCATTCTATGCGAATCTTGACGCAGCGAAACATGGCCTCCTCTCCGCCTTTAAAATCGATACCGAGCTGTACCACGTCGCCATCGTTCACTGGGTATGGTCGACTTTCAGCACCAGGGCTTGACAATCGGACGTGGTTCAAAAATGTGCCTGAACTGGATTTTACATCCTTGACATACCACTGCCCTTCATTGCACCAGAACTCGCAGTGCCTTCTGCTGACCACCTTGCTCTTAAAGCCCACCACGTCGCCAGCAGCATTGTCTCGTTCACTATATCGACCAACGCGGACCACGCTATTCGGTGATTTGAGTTGACGAGATACTGCCGCGAATTGTAGTGAGGGCCGATGATTGGCACGTGTTTCGACATGCGGTATAAAGCGGATGGTGGGAAGTTGGTCTTTGCTCTGGCCAGCAGGCGGTGTTGAAGACTCAGGCATAGCGCTTGACGAATCTGCCGGTCCATTGCCAGTCTCAGTCACAGAGGCTCTCCGCACTGTGGTGTTAGCCATGGCAGTCGGGCCCTGTGAGCTGGCAGTGCGACTCCTCGTCATGTCGGCAGCGGTGGTACTCGGCTCAGGCGATGCCGACTCGGTGGAAGTCGAAGTTGGGTGCGGCGACTCCCGATTGAGGCCGCTTCTGCCTTGTATCGTCGGTATCCAGCCGTTCTCTGCAGACTGAATTGTCGACGGCGCCGCAGGTTGGCGATTACCCCGCTCTGTGCTTGCACTTGATGGCGGCTGTGGTGATGGCGCCTCCCTTCCGTTGCTCGAGGTCCCTGGATTTGAAGTCGAGCGCAATAACGGCGGGACGGGCGGCGGAGGTGTTTCTGCTCGGTGCAGATGGTTGTGCGTGTAGCTGCGCAGATAGGATAGACCTCGCAATCGGCTGGGTCGAGTGGGCGAAGATGGGGTCGCGCTAGTGGTAGCGGTATATACGGAGGCAGTAGCAGGGCCGGCGGAATTCAGCATCTCTGAACGGCTGGTTGCATGTAACAAGGCGTCGGGTATATGTGCTTCTGGTAATGCAGTGTTTGTTCGCAGCGGCGTGTGGCAGCTGAGTGCGCCTCCTTCAGCCTCTGTCTTGACCGGTGACACTGCAGCGGGTTACGTTGTACACATTAAAGTCCAATTCGATCGAGCCTGGCGTTCCAATGCCTGGTAGAAGGTGTAGAAAGGGAAATGCTGTCGTATCTGCACCGGACTGTCAGGGAAAAGAGGACAAATCGATCCTCGAGGGAATGTTGTGGCGGAAGTGTGGAAAGGCCAGGGTCGGGCAAGGCTTGGTTGGCGAGAGATGGGGCCGACGATCGTGCCTTGAACTGTTCGATATTGTGCTGATTACACAGCAGATTGCAGCCCGCAGCAGATGGAGATGGAGTCGACCACCGCGGCCTCACCGGATGAGCTGACGTCGCCGACGAGCTCTCAAAACACAACAACGGCTGGGGGACTTGTCGAAGATCTATCATGGAAATTGCAACAACAGGCACATGCTTGTTTTGATAGCAGAGGGACCGTTATACGGCCGTTCTACGGAACTCGGCTCGCTGTCAGGACGATTGGCAGTTGTCTGTTATTTCCATAACCCATCCTATAAGACTTGGATCGACCGTATGTAGGCCAACAGTAGTCGATCTTGAATCGTAGGTGTTCATCGTGAAATGTCGTAACCCTGCTAGGAGGACCGGGAGGCTTGCCGAGCCGCCGATTAAAGTTTGCGCGTTCGGATCAAGTGAACGACAGCCGAACTCGCTCAAGGCCGAAACATCAGTCGTGAAATCTTGTCATCGCCAGCGCTATCAATTATACCATATGCTGCGGCTGCCGACAATGAGCAAATCGCTGTCACTGCCGCGACAGATATCGAGAAGCGCACAGTCCACATTGCGCAAACCGAATCGATTGCGGCAGTACGCGACCGCATCGAGAACAGCGCCTAGCGAAAAAGAGCCCACCGAGCTTGATCAGATTACTACTCTGCCTAATGGAATCAGAGTAGCCACAGAGGCGCTGCCAGGCCACTTTTCTGGTATTGGAGTATACATAGACGCGGGATCACGATACGAAAATGACGCTCTCCGTGGAGTGTCGCACATCATCGATCGGCTGGCCTTCAAGTCGACGACAAAACGGACATCAGACCAGATGATAGAGACCATGGAGTCACTTGGCGGCAACATACAGTGTGCATCGTCTAGAGAAAGCTTGATGTACCAGTCTGCGACGTTCAATTCAGCAGTGCCAGAGACTGTCGCATTACTGGCGGAGACGATAAGAGACCCAAATATCACGGAAGAAGAGGTGGCAAGGCAGCTCGAGACAGCGGACTACGAGATTGGCGAAATCTGGGGCAAGCCTGAATTAATACTTCCAGAATTGGTGCACATGGCAGCATACAAGGATAATACCCTTGGTAATCCGCTGCTTTGCCCGAAAGACAGATTAGACCAGATCAACCAGCGAACTGTGGAAGCATATCGCAGAGCCTTCTTCCGGCCTGATCGGATAGTTGTTGCATTCGCGGGTGTACCGCACAACGATGCCATCAAGCTGGCCGAGCAATACTTTGGCGACATGACCGATCCTCTAGCGACCAACGCTTCACCACTCGAGACACAAGCACAGCAGGTGCAGCCTCCATACCCAACATCGCAAACACCACATCAACAAGATTCGCGACTCATGTCGAAAATACCATTCTTCAAGAACCTATCTACATCCGCCTCGCAACAAGCCACAGTATCTCCTCTCGACCCATCGCGAATCATTCCGCACCCGCTCGAGCAACCGATTGACTATAACGCACCAGCACAATACACCGGCGGTTTCCTCACGATGCCACCTCTGCCCATCCCACCAAACCCATCTCTCCCACGAATATCACACATCCACCTCGCATTCGAATCGCTCCCGATCGACTCTCCTGATATCTATGCACTTGCCACACTGCAGACTCTCCTGGGCGGCGGCGGATCTTTCTCAGCAGGAGGACCTGGAAAGGGCATGTACAGTCGATTATACACGAACGTCTTGAATCAGTACGGCTGGGTGGAGAGCTGCGTCGCTTTCAACCACGCCTACACCGATTCTGGTCTTTTCGGCATTTCGGCAAGCTGCGCGACTGCTTTTGTACCGCGTATGCTTGACACCATGGCTCGCGAATTGAGCCTCCTCAGCACAGAGACCGGACTTGGCAGGCTATCGGAGATCGAGGTGAAGCGTGCCAAGAACCAACTTCGCTCGTCCCTACTCATGAACTTGGAATCAAGAATGGTCGAATTGGAAGATCTTGGAAGGCAGGTGCAGGTACATGGCCGACGTATCCCTGTCAAGGAAATGATCGCAAACATCGAGAACGTGACCATGGCCGATCTCCGACGGGTAGCAAAGCAAGTCTTCGGCGGGCAAGTGCATAACCGCGGACAAGGCTCTGGAGCACCCACAGTCGTGCTTCAGCAAGGCATGGAGGAAGGGGTACAGCTTAGAGACATCCCTTGGAACGACATCCAGGATAGAATAGCGAAATGGGGTCTCGGAAGGAGATGAAGAGTTGCATATACTGTACAGGATTTCAAGCGGCATGATGAAGCGTGTATGGATATCTTTACTCTCAAGCATGAGGCTGGCTCGCAGCAGAGCGCCATTTGTGACACAATAGAAGCAATTGTACAGTAGATATGGCAGAATTCGAAGAATGTTCAGCCGTGGCCACCCGGCAACTCCCTGTTCAAGCGGGAGACGGATAGAAGAGGATCTGCTCGCTTAGCTGGATCGCGACCGCAAGAGCGCCGGAGGACTGGCTTGACTTCTTTCAGCCTTTCCTACTTGAATCCTGCATAATCACGGACAAGCTTTCACATCAAGACAACGCCATGCGTCCTCGGCCAATGCTTGCGCTCTATGTGCGTAGACAAGACGACCACACCCTCTCCAAAAGACGCTCCGTGGATTCCTTCGCGCTATGTCCATCACACTATTGAATGCAGATGGCGCTTGACGTTTTCAGCCTCAAGGCATCAGCACTATGAGGCAGCACTCCAATAGCATTCCAATATTGCTTTTCAATGCAACTCACCGGCTGCGATGTTGCACGCTGGTAACTGAATCAACGAGATTGCATTCTTTCAGCCGCCCTCTTCAGCCGCATAGATGGAAGACTCTACATCAACTTCGACCAAAGGCGAAAGCATAAAAGGTCGGCCAAAGTCCCTCGAAGACCTCATAAATCACAGCGATACTATCGCTTTCGCGACACCATACAACATGCAATCAACGACCACAGTCTTGTTGGCTCTCTGGTATCTCGGCTCGCTGGTCACCAGCCGAGCGACCTGTAACAAGGCTCGCAGCACCAATGACACATCCGTTGCGTCTACTACCGACGATAGCGACGACGGTGACGACAGCTATGCGAATGCCATGCTGACGTGCGACGAAGCGGTCAACTGCGAAGTCTATTACGACCCAATATGGCCTGGATATCTGGCACGCTTCAAGCCTGGAATGGAGCCGGGCTCAGCGTGGTATGAGGAAAACGTCGCACCTTTCGATGATTACTTGCAGACGCCAAACAAGACCGATGACGAGTATGAAAGACAATTCGACGAAGACATGACCAAAATGGAGAACGACGAGGATATTGAAGAAACCTCTTCCAACTCAACCGCTGTCATGCGGCGTCAACCCAGCCAAGACGATAGCGATGATCAAAGGAAGAAGAAGAAACGCAACGTCTACTTCAACCTCACCCGCAAAAAGCGCAACACCCACTACGGCCACTTGAAGCCCACCACCGTTTTGAAAAAGGCCGAGAAGCTTTGCACAACAACCCAATGCTCCGGCCACCACACTTGGAAGAACATCCGCTCCCAAAAAGGCGGAGACGTAGTCACCGGCAATCTCATCCTCAAAGTTCACGGTTTCTTCTCCCCAAAGCCAGGCCATGCAGGCCAAAAATTCCACTTTATCAAAGCGGCTGCCCACACAGCTTGGAAACGTCACACTCTCACCACGGACATGATTATCAGGATTGTACCATCCCTCCGTGTGGGACGAGCGTTTGTCCTCCGCCGATTTGTGAGAGTAAGCACTGCCGCGACAGCATCGGAGCGGACAGCATTTCGCGCTTGATAGACATGTCAGGGGCAAGGGTGTTCAGTGGGCTATGAGCGGACTGTTCGTTGCGAAGGTCAGGATGAGGTATCAGAATGAGGAGGTTTGTGGGACGATTTTGAATGATCTTGGATTGGCGCTGGGGACTGTGCCTGGTGCGGGAGCATATTTTGGGGGTTTCTTTGGGGTGTTGAAGCAGTTTGCTTGTTAGAATGTAGTATCTGAATTGAGGACTATTTCGCAGTGGCCGTCTGGCATCTGGTCTCTTCCTGGATTTTGTCTGGTATGTGAAGGCAGTGATTGGCTTTGAACTCTCGGACACTAGTGGAAGGCTCTGGCGGCCACTCGACCCACATGACATCCCGCATGTCAGCACGTGTTTCACGAGGCTGTTGTAGCTCCTGTGAGAGGAAGTGCCGAGCTTACTGAGGACAGCAAGGTCGATGCTTGGAAGCCATTTGCTATGTCCTTCCGGCGAGCTCTTCATTCAGTATCGATTCTTTCCGATCTATGCTCTTCTCTGGACTTCTGGACATTGGCCATCAGTCTCTTGGGCTCCGCAAAAGGTTTCTACTGGATATATGAAGTACATTCTTCACGCTTCATCGACTTGCGCTTTTACCATCCACAACTTGGCTATGGGTTTCTGAGTTACAGATGGTGTCCTTCGTACAGCTTTGGGCAGAGTTGTGCTCTGTATATCGCAAGATGTGGTCCTCGGAGTACCCATCAAAGGCGATGAACGAGGTCGATGATGGAGTCCTTGGATCGCATGCGGTCGATATCGCTCACAAGGAGTCACGGTCCTTTCACTGACTTCGGCTTCGATTTGCGATCCAGTCTGGAAGGATTAAATGTCCTTCTGCCATGACGACTGAGCAAGTGGATCGGGATATGAAGATGAGTCTGTATCGAAATTGATTGCTTGAGGCCACGCACCAAAGAACGAATTTTAGTGGTGAGCTGTTTATGCGAGACTGCTTATCGCTCCCCATCGGCCGCGACGGACCGCAGCATGTGATCAGGACCACGCAAGGACCAGTCTTAGTCATTCTGGTTCACAGTCGCATATATCAACTGTTGGCCCGCGCATGGGGCACCAGCAGAGATCGTTATTCCTCTTTGCAAGCCTGCGAATGTTCTTGGCGCTATCGCACAATCAAATTGGTTGCCTCAAGTTCGCGAAGTTGTTCATTGAAGCTCAAGCCCACGATTTTCGAAAGTCTATCACGGCTTCCAATACTCAAGCCGAAAAATTCAAGATTTGCAAGAAAGCTTTAGGAAAGCTTCTGATCTCGCCACATCTATTTGCATCGTATCTACTTGGATATATTTGATTTCCACAACAGCAGCAAGAGCAGTTGGTCTTTGCTTCTCTATCGACGACCGCATTTCGCACTGGGCTTTCGCATTCTGCATGAAGCAGTACTTCGCTCGTGCTGAATAGCTGGATTTAGGCTACCTAAGCGAAGCTTTATGGAGTGTGGTCCTATGATAAAATGTCAAGTGGTCCATCAATTTTGGTAAGCCAAGACGATTCTGTGATGCTATATTCATTTTCACATAAATTCCTACCATACATATTCTCCACTACTCTCCATACAACCTCACCTCCGACTTGCACATCAAGACAGATACTAAGGATCTCTCTGGACCAGCGAGACACTAAGTCACATCAAGATCGCGACGACAGCGAACCAAGGCTACCGAATCAACGAAATCACTCCTAGAAATGCCTGTCGCAAGATCATCGAGCCGGAACACGAGAAGCTCGGTGGACTCAGTCCGTCGGAAGGCAAAGCATGAGTATCACAGAGAACGGCGCCGCAAACGGCTGCTTGAGAGAAGCCAGAAATCAGCCCGCCGACTCGAGGTCGATGGAGGCTCATCTGAACCTCCATCCCTGGCTGACAGAAGTCTTGCCGCCTCCTCTGCAGGCTTGACGTCAACTGCTTCTGAAGACACACTCCATAGCAGGCTGCCTGTAGAAATTTGGAGTGCCATTCTATCCTATCTTGATGTCGCACAACTCAAGGAGCTCAGGGCCCACTCTGGTCTTCACGACCTCATCGATGCCAACCAAGGAACTATCGTCAAGGAAACAATAGACACAGAGCTGTCAAGACTGGGCAAAGACACTGAACAGGCCAACTCTCAACCTCCTGAATTCGTCAGAGCTTTACGCAAATGGCTGGACAGATACGGCGTCTGTGAAAAATGCTACAGTGCTGCACACTATGACGATTTGGCTGCTTTTGTCTGGCACTGGTTCAGTAGGAGAACTTTCACCCGAATGACCGAGCAGCCAAAGAGGGAAGACTTCAACCGCATGAGCACTGCCTGCCGGTACATCATAGCGCTGGAAGTGATGCCTCTGGAGCCTGACCTGGTGAAGAGGATAGCACTCACCAGGCAGTACAGTGACCAGCTACACAGAATTCTGCTGCATCGTCAAGATTGGTTCGCCTTGCAAGGGATGGACCAAGTCAACGCTCTTCTCGAACGACTCGAAGATCAACCTGACCCTTACCCAGCCGATAAATGCTGCGGAGGCAAGCACTATGTGCAGCCGATGGCCCATCTCAGAAGGGAAGTGCTGAATTCTGAGCTGCTCTCGACGAAGTTGCATACTGACGTGTCTGCTGCATATAGGCCTCCCAATTGTGTTCCTCTTGTACCGTTACGAAACGAAGCAAAGATTTCAAACTTTGAGCGCGACGCGGATCGCGAGCAAGCACTTCAGAGAATGCACGACGTACTTGGCATACCTCGCCTTATGGAAAGCACGTTGGCGACATACTATGCTCCGATAGACGCAAACTGGGTGGAGGAAATCATTGATCGCATCCAAACGGGCGAGGTCTTGAAGTTAGAGCCATTGGAAAGAGCCCAGATATTGGAAGCCATTAAGATTGCCTAATGGCTCATAGAAAGAATAAATCGCATTTGGATGTATGCTAGCATTACCCTCCGTAACTGTTTGGCAATCCTTATACACGATCTGGTCAGCAGTCATGGAACCTTCGCGAGACGTAACTCGACGAATCGGTTCGAGTAGTGGTCGTTGTGTCACAGACAGCGCTGAGGGTAGAGCGTGGATAAGGCTGTTACACGTGCACGCCCCCTTCGCGCAGTTATACATATCTCGGCCCATCTTCAGTGCCGCACCCTCTCTCAAATCAGGCCAATGGCTGTAGATATAGATGCACTACGACGAGGACATCGTTGGACAATATGCAAAAAACCTGTATCAATTGAAGATATGGCACTGGATGTAATCTTCTCTAGACTCATCAATAAGTGTTCACCATCCTGTAAATTGCTATGCCGTGTGGCTACCAGTCTAGATTGTGATACGTGTCTCGATCTTCGAGCCTTGCCCGAATCAGGCTGCGTTTGCAAAGCTTCTTGGCAACATGGGTCCGAGCTTGCTGGCCCTTTTCGTTCCTGGAACCGAATTTCTCCTCTTCTTCCTGTGTGCCACTCTCCACATCCTCCGACGGGCAAGAGCTCGTCGGTACGCCATCACGAACAACATCTGGCTATGCTACCACCACACTGATTACCCAACGACTCTTGGAACTGTTGGCTCCACGGCATTCAAGCGCATAGTTTCTGCACTCTTCGCCGCCGTTTTCATCGCATTCGAGATTGCAACAGCTCGGCTCCCGCACCAAAACACTCAACTTCTACATTGACTCCACCCAGAGTGGCACGAAAAGGCCTCTAATGCTTTGTACATCCTTCTTAACATTACGGAACTCTGCACATACCTAAGATCACTCATTCATAGCAGCACAACAAAGGACTCCACACTCAGACATTCGAAGAGACTTCCACGCATAAGAGAGTGCCGAACACCATGGACTTCATCGCACATGGCAGCCATGTGTGTCACTTGTACAGAATGCCGCTCGAGATCAGTCTGATGATACTGAGCTATCTCAAGATCAGCGAGATCTTTGTGATCTCAAGGTGCTCGAAGCACCTCAGAGAGATAGCGGCGGACGAGACACTTGGCAAAGCCACGGTCAAATCGCACCAACTTCGACTACAGCGCCAGGTTGCAAGTCTGTGCAATTTCGACGTCGACAACCAGAACGAAGCAGATTCTGCGTTTATGAGAGCCTTCATCAATGTGGTCGAGATGCAAGGTCTTCCTCTGGACAGTCCAGATCAGGCTGCATGGCCTCATCAGGAGTATTCCGATTTCGCCAAGCAATGGCTGCGACGCACGCACAATGCAGCAGACACGCAAGCAAATGCATCTAGCGCTGAGCAACAGATTCAGACTGTAACAATCGCATGCCTTGATCTCATCGCCATACACCTGCACTATCATCAGCCAGGTTTCACCCTTCGCGAACACAGGGCCATGAACATACAACGGAGATTGAAAAAGGCTGGCACGCTTAAGCTATTGCGCATGAACAAAGCGCAGCTCGAGCAAGTGCTGCTACTAGCGGAAATGCAAGGTCTTTTCACGGCTGCAGGCAGCCGGTCTCGAGCTTGGTTTAGGACAGCCGATCTCACCAATTACCAGATCTTGGACTCCTCATGCGACACGATCACAGAATATCTCAAAGACAGCCTAGGGGTGACCAAGCCGTCGCAACTCGATCCTTATTCGTTTTCGGTATCCTCGAAGAACATTTATGGTGGATTTCTATCGATCCTCAGCGATCCAAAGAGGACTGTAACCACATTAGAAATGGCCCTACTGCTGGAAAATGTGCAAATATTGCCATCGAGGCCGCACACATGATCTGCTTGTCGTGGTAGGAGACCTGGCATTGTCACTTTGTCCTCAGTCCTTTCAAACTGGTCCCGAAGCCCGACACTTCAATTTTGGCGACCTCTAGGAATATCTCTCATCGTTCGCCAAACATCGCGGCAATCGCTTACCAGATAGCAATGAAGGACCGTCCGTTGATCCGGTTGTCGAGTAGTCGCTATAAGATGTAGGCGTCCAACCGCGACGCAGATGTACATATCCAGGACAGGACGACAGCCAGCGCCAGCGCCAGACCCCGGCGGCCTAAACGTAGCACTAGACGGATACCTCGGTATTTGGAAACCTCGCGATTTCTAGTTTCTTAGTATCTCAGAACCTCGCGATTTCCGGTTTCTTAGTATCTCGTATTCTGATATATATATATCCTTTAAATAGTAGTATTTGGCTATAGTACGTAATCTACCGTACTATACGTAATTCGGCGTATTACGTTACCTCTATATCGCCGATATCGTAATACTTAGTAGTAGTAAGTATTAATATTAGCTATTAATATTCCTTCTAATTTCTATATAGTATACTATAGACGTACTATAGCTAAAGCTACTCGAACTAAATAAGATATAGGTCGAACTATAAATCTAGAATAGGGACGATTTATATATTTAATAGTAGCTACGGCTCCTTATTCTATAGTAACTATAGCTTAATAACTATCTCTTTATCTATAGTATAGCTATTATATACTATAGCGAAATACTAGAGGTTTCTAAGCTCTTTTACGATATTAAAATACTAGAGATATTAAGCTCCTAGAGTAAGTAAGTATAAATAATTTCTTCTTTATCTATAGTACGCCTATTATATATTATAGCGAAATACTAGAGGTTTATAAGTTCTTAGGATCTAGGACTATATCTATACTTTACTAGACTATCTATATACTAGTCTAAGGTACTCGATAGGAAGGAGAACGTTATAGTAGTAGCGTATTTTACTATAGTATACGTTCTAATATACTATAGTAAAAGACTAGAAGTATATATATTTAAGGCTAATTTAAACTATAACGTAGGCGCGATATATAGTTATTAATAGTAAGAAGCTAGTTCTATAAAATATCTCGGTAATCGTAATCTATTTAGCTATAGTATATAGTATATATACTATACGGAAAAAGTAAAAGAACTAGATATCTAGTAAAAGAATATAGCCCTTCCGAGATTCGAACTCGGATTACTCTAGTATAAAAGAGATATTCTTAATCGAGTATAACGTAAGTATATAGATTATAACCGCCCTTATATATTATAAGCTTAGGACTCTCGGCCGCTACTTAGTAGCGGCTATAGATCCGAGCCTCGAGAGGTAAGCCTATAAGATAGTCCTCGAATAGCTACGCTCTAATACTATACTATAGAGCGTAATAAACTACTATACTAAAGAGCCTAGTTAAACGATAGTAAGGCTATAGCCTAGTTAGATAATAGTAAGGCTATCTAGTCTATATATTAATAGTTATTATTTATAGTATCTTAGGCGGCTTAAATAGGGCTTAATATTCTAGTCTAATACGACTTAGTCGAGTTAAGTCGATTAAGCTACTTTCCGCTAAACCGCGCTAGTAAAAGTATTTAATACGATAACGACGGCTTAGCCTTAGTATTATAGGGTTTATACTCTAAAGAGAGCTTCGCTTTAGTTATAGTACTTATATAAGCTCGGTATTAGAGCTCTTTAGAGTAATAAGATATCTTAAAAGCTTTTACTATAGTATATAGGCCGTATACTATAGCTAAATACCGCGAGATAGTAAATATTTAATTATTATCCTCGCGTAGCTCTTAGGACTAAATTTAGTTAGTATACCTCTAACCTCTTACTAATTTCGATATAGTATATAGTCCGTATACTATAGCTAAATACTACGATACTATAGGACCGCTATCTCGAATATATCCTTAAAGATTAATAGCTAGCGCTAATCTAATATCGATATATAGCGCTATTAGTATAAACGATAGTATAGCGTATAAGATACGAATAGTATCTCTCCTACTCTATTCGACTAGAAAGCGTTTAACTTTATACTAAAGCTAGATAATAACGAATCGAAGGCTAGTATATAAGGTAAGCCGCGCCTACCGCGCCTAATACTAAAGAATATATCCGGTATTTCCTCGATATCTTAAAATCTTTTAGTATAGTATCTATTTAGTATACTATAGCTAAATACTACGAGACTAACTACTTCGAGTCCGGTTCTAAATATCGCGTTAGATAGATCTTTAAAGACTAAACTCGCGTAAAAGTTAATACTAAGATAGGCTTATAAATTCTTAATCGCGTCTATTAGGACTATTATACTAGTAGTATCTATAACCGTCGCTATTATAATACGTAAACTAGCCGACTTTACGAAGGTCGATCTCGATAGCGCTTCGCTAAAGTTAATATTAGTAAGTACTATAAAGGAGATTATAAGAAAGATCGATCTCGATAGCGCCTTACTAAAGTTAATATTAGTAATTACCGTAAAGGAGATTATAAGAAAGATCTACTAGCTCCTATTAGTAATTACTATAAAGGAGATCGTAAGAAAGATCTACTAGCTCCTATTAGTAATTACTATAAAGGAGATTATAAGAAAGATCTACTAGCTTATTACGGTTTCGCTAAAGTTAATATTAGTAAGTATTATAAAGGAGATCGTAAGAAAGATCTACTAGCTCCTTATAGTTTTACTTTCTTATATAAGTAAGCCTACTATAAGAGTATTCTCTAAGGATTATTATCGAGAAGGAAGCCTATAAGAATAGCGATCTAAGTAAGATACTAACCTCTATTTAACGAAGAGTAATATAAGTATCGAGATTTAGCTATAGTATAGTATAAGCTATACTATAGCTAAATACTATTATCTCTACTACTTACTTAATTATAAGTAGTAAGTTAGGCTAAAAGTTATATACTTCTTCCTATTAGTAATAGATAGATAGATCTATAGAGTATATAAAGAGAGATATAAGAGTAGTATAAAAATAAGATCTACTATAATAATATCGAGCGATTACGGTTAATAAAGGATAAGATCTACTATAACGATATCGAGCGATTACGTTAATAAATAATAAGATCTACTATAACGATATTAAGCGACGGTTAATAAAGATAAGATCTACTACGACGATATCGAGCGATTATAGTTAATAAAGGATAATATCTATTATAACGATATCGAGCGATTATAATTAATAGAGATAAGATCTACTATAACGATATCGAGCGATTACGGTTAATAGAGATAGGATCTACTATAACGATATCGAGCGATTATAGTTAATAAAGGATAATATCTACTACGACGATATCGAGCGATTACGGTTAATAAAGGATAACGTACCCGAGTCTTCGTAGTTCGAGGTTATTTATATCGCTATAGAGTATAAGAAGTATAATATAGCTTAGTAAGCGTATCCTAATAAGGATATACTCTATTATAGTATATCTACTACGAATCTTAAAGCCGATACCTTTATAAGTATATATATATACGCCTACTACGAGCTAGTAATAATCGGATTAGTCTACTACTAGGCCTTAATATATAGAGTAGATAGACTAGCTTCCTATACTCCGCTAATCGCTAGCCGCGTTATTATAAGTATATCTACGATAAAGAGTCTACCGCTAGAAGTACTCGTTATCGTATTAAGTACTTTTACTAGTATAGTTTAGCGGAAACTAGCTTAATCGACTTAACTTAGTAGTCCTTTATCCTTCGCTTCTATCTATAGATTTATTAATTAAGCTATCGTTAGTATACTATAGTAAACTAAGAAGGACTTCTACCTATTTATTAGTACGCTAGCGAGCCGAGGAATAAGAATACTAGAAGTAGAAGTAGAAGATTAATATAGTAATAAGATTAGTAGAGCGAGAAGAGAGTTTATTTATAGTAGTAGCGCTACTATACCTAAACGCTAAATAGAAGATCTACTAAGAGTATAAAAACAAAGTAAAGAATATAGCCTATTATACCTAAAGGCTAGTAAATAGTAAAGTAAAGTAAATAAAGAAATAAATAAAGAAGTAGACTAGCTACTATATCTAAACGCTAAATACGAATACCGAATACTATTAGTAAGTATCGTACGTCTTACTACTATATTTTAGATCTTACTACGCGAAAAAGTAATTAGTCGTAAGTCTAGTTTACGTAGCGATACTAACCGTAACGAGTAGATATTAGAGTACTAATAGTAGTAGTATCTACTATAGAGTAGCGGCGATAATTATCGACCTAACGATAGTCGTTCGTAAGCTACGACTTAGACGTAGCGGTAGTAGTAGGTATATAGAGCTTACTAAGTCTACGAGCCGGATCTTAGATCTAACTAGTATAGTACTAGTTTCCTAATATATCTATAGGCCTAGATATACGCGCGTTCTCTCTCTACTAGATCTATATACGATAATTAGCTATTCGTTTATTAATCGATTAGTAAGTATAAGGATTAAAGTATACTATAGGATTAACCTCTACTAAACTACCTAGTATTAGTATAATATATTAAAGGCCCTATCTAGTAGGGCGGCTATAGCGGCGAGGAGTTAGTACGGTAGTAGTAGCCTTATCGTCGTTATCGTTATCGTTATTATTATTATCGTCGTCTTCTTCTTCGTTATTATTATTATCGTCGCTATCTCTATATAATTATTAGTATACCGCTTAACTACTCGATAGGACTACTAGATAGATATACTACTCTTAGGCGGGCTCGTAGTACTACTCGTATTATTATTATCGCTATATATATATTAGTATCTAGATTTAAGCTTAGCGATAAGTCGGACTTATATAATAGGTAAGACGCTTATATTCTCGTCCTCGTCCTTATTATCGTCGTCGTTATCGTCGTCGATAGCGGCGAGGCTATTAAAGTAGTTAGTATATTATTTATCGATATAGATTAAGGAAGAACTTACGCCTATAGTAGCGGCGGAGGCGGTAGTTATACCTACTATCTACTATATAAGTTAGTATCTTAACTCGAAGACCGATTAAGGATTAAGGATTAATATACGCTTACTACTACTATAGTAGAGGAGGTAGCGGAGGTATCCTCGTATAAGTTAGTAAGTTAATCCTATAAATAGAATAATCGAAATACTCTTACTATACTACTACTACTAGCTATATCTATAGCCTAACTACTACTAGTACTATAGTAACTCGTACTACCTTCTCTTATATAGCGGTAATCTTAGAGCGCTTAATAGCGCGCGTATATCGATATAGTAAAGACTAGGAGCTAGTTAGCTATTAACTACCCTTAACTACTATTAAGTACTATCTAAGAATATATATACTCTATTATTTAGCCGGCGTAGCCGGTTCTAACTCTATATAGAGCGTAGATCTTTACGCCGACGACTAGACTATAAGCGTATTAGTATTAATCTTACTAAATACTGCTAGTAGCTAGAATATATAATATTACTTATAGAATCCGAAGAAGGACTAAACTAAGGAGCTATCTTTATTACTTTCTATACCGTTAATATAGTTCTTATATTTAAAGTACTATTATAGACGAGGATAAGAGAGTATATATAATATAGAGAAAGAAGGAAGAAGAAACGAGAGAGTATAGCGAAAGATATATAGTTATAAGAGCCGTAAGGATAAGGTTTAGGATTATCGAGTAGCCGTACCGCTCGATAATAGTAATAAAATAGAGTAGTAGTAAAGTTAGGATAATAAAGTCTCCTTCTAAGGTAAACCTATACCGTAAAAGTAATAGATAATAACCTATAGTACCTAAATTTAGGTACTATAGATAATTCTAAGTTAGCTACTAGTATAAAGTTTATTCTAGCTAGAGAGTAAAGCGGAATATATAAAAGGCTTCCTAATTAGGCAACGACGATAAGTATAAAGGTAATACTAAGCGCCTAACTCGGACTAAATACTAGTTACTAACGAGGTATACTATAGCTAATTCGAGGATTATCGGGCCTAATTCGACGTCTATATTATAGGGCTATCCTCTAAGGCTAGAAGGAAGGAAGCTTATTCTATAATATCGGTAGGGCTTTAGCTATAGTACGTAAAGTATATACTATAGTAAAATACTATTAACGTCTCTTAAACTAGAAGGAGTATTATAGTCTTATATCGTATCGCTAATATATATTTACTAGAGATATCGAATATCGACTTATCGTTAAGCCGAGTATTACCGCTACGGAGATCTCCTAAGCTTAAAAATAGTTAGATTAATACGAAAGTTAAATAGGAAGAGAGTACTCGATATATAGAATCTCTACCGTCTACTATATAGATCGGTACCTTATATCGTTATATTATCGTAGTATATAATCTATACTAGTATACTAAAGCCGGATTTAGTAGTTTATTCGAATACTCGATTAGAAGCCGTACTATATATATATATTATATACGGTACCTATTTAATTATATAGGTAGTCTATTATAAGGTATACGCTACTTACTATTACGATTATCTAGTTATTCGGCTAGTATACTATACGGTATATACTACTTACTATAGTAGTTACTTAGTTACGCTTACTATATAGATAAGTATATACTTATAGGTAATAGAAGTAAACTTCTAGTCGAAGAGTAGTACTTATTAAGGCTCTATCCTTATCTTTAGCGAGGCATACTATAAGATATTAGTAATATACTATTAACTAAGTCTATATACTATATACTATATACTATATATTAAGTATAATCGCTATAATCGCTACGATAAGCTCTTAGAACGATAGTAAGAAGGCCTCTAAGAAGCTAGCGCCGCTTAACCTATAGTAGCTATTATTTACTAAGCGAGTATAGCGGCTTAATAAGGAAATATAGCGGCAAGTCTACTAGTAATAGGTATAGCCGACGAGTACTAGATCTTAAGGAATAGCCTAAGTAGTAATCGAGCGAGAGGCTACCGGTATAGAACGAGAGAAGTTTAAGGTAGTATAGGGATATTATCTAGAGTAGATACCTCTACTAATATTATCTAGTTCCGTAGGAGGTAAGAAGGATAGTAAGAAGGGCTAAGTATCGAGGGTTAATACGGAATATAGTATTTTCGGTATTAGTCTTATTATTTAAATAGTTCTAGTTTTAACTTAGTTATTTAAATAGTTCTACCTTTAATATTAGTTATTTAAATAGCTTAAGTAGCTCCTAGTTTAAAGTAGCTCCTAGTTTAAAATAGCTTCTAGTTTAATAATTATAATAGCTTTAAATTTAATATAATACGAATAGAATATATATACTTAGTACTTAAAATAAGGCTCCTTCTAGGTATTAGTAATTACTTAGCTAGGCTAATAGTTTAATTCTTATCGTTTAATTCTTATTACTTAAGCTTATTACTTAAGCTCTAACGTATCGGTTAGTATTATATATAGACTATTACCTTATCTATATAAGTTAATAGAGCTTAGTTATCTAATAAAGTAGTATAAGTCCGTATAGTATAATAGCTAGTATACTAGGTAGTTATTAAGTAAAATCTTTATTATAAGATAGGATTAAGCTCCTAGCTAGGACTTAGCTAGAGATATAGGTTCGAATCCTATTATAGGTATTATAACTACCTAGTAGTTATATTTTTGCTTTTTTTAATATAGCTAGTACTATATAGGTAATACTATAGATATTTCCTTTTACTTATTAAGCTACCTAGGCTAAGCTAAATAACTTAGTACTTAAACTAATAGTATAGTTATAAACCTATATAGAAAGTAGCTATATATTAAAGATTCTTAGTAGAAAGTAGCTATATATTAAAGATTCTAGTTAAAGTAGCTATATATTAAAGATTCTAGCTTCTAGGCTAGCTATATATTAGAGATTCTATATAGAAGCTAGCATATATTAAGTATTCTAGCTTCTAGGCTAGCTATATATTAAAGATTCTATATAGAAAATAGCCGTATATTAAGCTCCTAGCTTCTAGGCTCGCTATAGGTAGAGATTCTAAATAGAAATAGCCGTATATTATATATTCTAGCCTCTAGGCTAGCTATAATATTAATACCCTACTTTTAGGCTAGTAGTAGTATCTAGATTTTAAGTCGATTAAGATACTTTCTAGTAAACGGCGCTAGTAAAAGTACTTAATATAATAACGAGTATTTCTAGTAGTAGGTATATCGGTACTAAGTACTTAACGATAGCCTTATATAGATATACTTTATTAGTATTACTTAGTAATAATACGGTATTACTAAGATTACTTTTAGTAATATCGGCTACTTAGTATATAATATTATATCGTAGAGAAGTTTCTAATAGAGATAATATATATAGGATTTAGCTATAGTATAGTATACTATATACTATAGCTAAATCTATTAGAATTATAGTCTAGTTAGTAACCTAGTAAGAGATACTAAGATAGGCTAGATATATAATATACAATTATATAACTAATCTAAGCTAATACCTTTTAGGTTTAGCCTAACCTATAGAAAAAATAATATACTTACTATTTCCTACTTTAGCCTTACTACTCCTTATAGCTTCTATTATAGTTTATAATCTATTTATACCTATCGGCCTCCTTAGCTCGATAGGTTATAAGCCCGAGTTTATAACTATAAGGTAGAACTAAAGTAGTATAGGTTACTCTAAACCTATAAGTCTAGTCCTAGAAGGAAGAGGCAAAATAAGAGAGGGAGACTCGAGGTAGATCTATATATTTATATAAAGAAGCTCTATATATATAAGCTATAAAAGAACCTAGTAAGGTATACTTACTTAAAGCGTATTAGATCGCTTAGAGTATAAAGGGAATAGATAAGCCTAGGTCTTAAGTACTATTAGATAAGCCTTAGATTTAGTACTTAGTACTACTAATACCCTAACTATAGGTTATAATAGTTAGGAAGGACTTAAGGAAGTTATTAGTCCTATAGAGTAGGAATCTATACTAAGTTTTTAGTAACCTTTAAAACTAATAGGCCTAGTAGAGCTAGGGATCTATAACTAAAGAAGATAGCTATCTAGAAACTATTATTTTTAGACTAAAGAAAGAGCTTATTTCTAGAGTTTATTTAGATTTAATTTATAGAAGAATTATAGATTAAGAAGGAGGAATTAGTAAGAGAAGAGCTATACTAATCTTAATAAGAGAGAATTATAATTATAGTTTAAGATAATTAGGATATACTAATAAAGCTAAAGGTTAAATAGGTACTAGATAAAGTAGTCCTTAGTACCCTAGTATCTATACTATCTAAGTATATCTTAATAATATTATTAGAATTACTAGACTAGTTAATTAGAAGATA
>JABCIY010000271.1:0-20870 GCA_014298035.1 Pseudocercospora fuligena | reverse complement strand
CGCAACTCGATCCTTATTCGTTTTCGGTATCCTCGAAGAACATTTATGGTGGATTTCTATCGATCCTCAGCGATCCAAAGAGGACTGTAACCACATTAGAAATGGCCCTACTGCTGGAAAATGTGCAAATATTGCCATCGAGGCCGCACACATGATCTGCTTGTCGTGGTAGGAGACCTGGCATTGTCACTTTGTCCTCAGTCCTTTCAAACTGGTCCCGAAGCCCGACACTTCAATTTTGGCGACCTCTAGGAATATCTCTCATCGTTCGCCAAACATCGCGGCAATCGCTTACCAGATAGCAATGAAGGACCGTCCGTTGATCCGGTTGTCGAGTAGTCGCTATAAGATGTAGGCGTCCAACCGCGACGCAGATGTACATATCCAGGACAGGACGACAGCCAGCGCCAGCGCCAGACCCCGGCGGCCTAAACGTAGCACTAGACGGATACCTCGGTATTTGGAAACCTCGCGATTTCTAGTTTCTTAGTATCTCAGAACCTCGCGATTTCCGGTTTCTTAGTATCTCGTATTCTGATATATATATATCCTTTAAATAGTAGTATTTGGCTATAGTACGTAATCTACCGTACTATACGCAATTCGGCGTATTACGTTACCTCCGTATCGCCGATATCGTAATACTTAGTAGTAGTAAGTATTAATATTAGCTATTAATATTCCTTCTAATTTCTATATAGTATACTATAGACGTACTATAGCTAAAGCTACTCGAACTAAATAAGATATAGGTCGAACTATAAACTTAGAACGGGGACGATTTATATATTTAATAGTAGCTATAGCTTCTTATTCTATAGTAACTATAGCTTAATAACTATCTCTTTACCTATAGTATAGCTATCGTATACTATAGCGAAATACTAGAGGTTTCTAAGCTCTTTTACGATATTAAAATACTAGAGATATTAAGCTCCTAGAATAAGTAAGTATAAATAATTTCTTCTTTACCTATAGTACGCCTATTATATACTATAGCGAAATACTAGAGGTTTATAAGTTCTTAGGATCTAAGACTATATCTATACTTTACTAGACTATCTATATACTAGTCTAAAGTACTTAATAGGAAGGAGAACGTTATAGTAGTAGCGTATTTTACTATAGTATACGTTCTAATATACTATAGTAAAAGACTAGAAGTATATATATTTAAGGCTAATTTAAACTATAACGTAGGCGCGATATATAGTTATTAATAGTAAGAAGCTAGTTCTATAAAATATCTCGGTAATCGTAATCTATTTAGCTATAGTATATAGTATATATACTATACGGAAAAAGTAAAAGAACTAGATATCTAGTAAAAGAATATAGCCCTTCCGAGATTCGAACTCGGATTACTCTAGTATAAAAGAGATATTCTTAATCGAGTATAATGTAAGTATATAGATTATAACCGCCCTTATATATTATAAGCTTAGGACTCTCGGCCGCTACTTAGTAGCGACTATAGATCCGAGCCTCGAGAGGTAAGCCTATAAGATAGTCCTCGAATAGCTACGCTCTAATACTATACTATAGAGTATAATAAACTACTATACTAAAGAGCCTAGTTAAACGATAGTAAGGCTATAGCCTAGTTAGATAATAGTAAGGCTATCTAGTCTATATATTAATAGTTATTATTTATAGTATCTTAGGCGGCTTAAATAGGGCTTAATATTCTAGTCTAATACGACTTAGTCGAGTTAAGTCGATTAAGCTACTTTCCGCTAAACCGCGCTAGTAAAAGTATTTAATACGATAACGACGGCTTAGCCTTAGTATTATAGGGTTTATACTCTAAAGAGAGCTTCGCTTTAGTTATAGTACTTATATAAGCTCGGTATTAGAGCTCTTTAGAGTAATAAGATATCTTAAAAGCTTTTACTATAGTATATAGGCCGTATACTATAGCTAAATACCGCGAGATAGTAAATATTTAATTATTATCCTCGCGTAGCTCTTAGGACTAAATTTAGTTAGTATACCTCTAACCTCTTACTAATTTCGATATAGTATATAGTCCGTATACTATAGCTAAATACTACGATACTATAGGACCGCTATCTCGAATATATCCTTAAAGATTAATAGCTAGCGCTAATCTAATATCGATATATAGCGCTATTAGCGTAAACGATAGTATAGCGGTATAAGATACGAATAGTATCTCTCCTACTCTATTCGACTAGAAAGCGTTTAACTTTATACTAAAGCTAGATAATAACGAATCGAAGGCTAGTATATAAGGTAAGCCGCGCCTACCGCGCCTAATACTAAAGAATATATCCGGTATTTCCTCGATATCTTAAAATCTTTTAGTATAGTATCTATTTAGTATACTATAGCTAAATACTACGAGACTAACTACTTCGAGTCCGGTTCTAAATATCGCGTTAGATAGATCTTTAAAGACTAAACTCGCGTAAAAGTTAATACTAAGATAGGCTTATAAATTCTTAATCGCGTCTATTAGGACTATTATACTAGTAGTATCTATAACCGTCGCTATTATAATACGTAAACTAGCCGACTTTACGAAGGTCGATCTCGATAGCGCTTCGCTAAAGTTAATATTAGTAAGTACTATAAAGGAGATTATAAGAAAGATCGATCTCGATAGCGCCTTACTAAAGTTAATATTAGTAATTACCGTAAAGAAGATTATAAGAAAGATCTACTAGCTCCTATTAGTAATTACTATAAAGGAGATCGTAAGAAAGATCTACTAGCTCCTATTAGTAATTACTATAAAGGAGATTATAAGAAAGATCTACTAGCTTATTACGGTTTCGCTAAAGTTAATATTAGTAAGTATTATAAAGGAGATCGTAAGAAAGATCTACTAGCTCCTTATAGTTTTACTTTCTTATATAAGTAAGCCTACTATAAGAGTATTCTCTAAGAATTATTATCGAGAAGGAAGCCTATAAGAATAGCGATCTCGAGTAAGATACCGACCTCTATTTAATCGAAGAGTAATATAAGTATCGAGATTTAGCTATAGTATAGTATAAGCTATACTATAGCTAAATACTATTATCTCTACTACTTACTTAATTATAAGTAGTAAGTTAGGCTAAAAGTTATATACTTCTTCCTATTAGTAATAGATAGATAGATCTATAGAAGATATAAAGAGAAGATATAAGAGTAGTATAAAAATAAGGTCTACTATAATAATATCGAGCGATTACGGTTAATAAAGGATAAGGTCTACTACGACGATATCGAGCGATTACGATTAATAAATAATAAGATCTACTATAATAATATTAAGCGACGGTTAATAAAGATAAGATCTACTACGACGATATCGAGCGATTATAGTTAATAAAGGATAATATCTATTATAACGATATCGAGCGATTATAGTTAATAGAGATAAGATCTACTATAATAATATCGAGCGATTACGATTAATAGAGATAAGATCTACTATAATAATATCGAGCGATTATAGTTAATAAAGGATAATATCTACTACGACGATATCGAGCGATTATAGTTAATAAAGGATAACGTATCCGAGTCTTCGTAGTTTAAGGTTATTTATATCGCTATAGAGTATAAGAAGTATAATATAGCTTAGTAAGCGTATCCTAATAAGGATATACTCTATTATAGTATATCTACTACGAATCTTAAAGCCGATACCTTTATAAGTATATATATATACGCCTACTACGAGCTAGTAATAATCGGATTAGTCTACTACTAGGCCTTAATATATAGAGTAGATAGACTAGCTTCCTATACTCCGCTAATCGCTAGCCGTATTATTATAAGTATATCTATAATAAAGAGTCTACTACTAGAAGTACTTATTATCGTATTAAGTACTTTTACTAGTATAGTTTAGTAGAAACTAGCTTAATCGACTTAACTTAGTAGTCCTTTATCTTTTACTTCTATCTATAGATTTATTAATTAAGCTATCGTTAGTATACTATAGTAAACTAAGAAGGACTTCTATCTATTTATTAGTACGCTAGCGAGCCGAGGAATAAGAATACTAGAAGTAGAAGTAGAAGATTAATATAGTAATAAGATTAGTAGAGCGAGAAGAGAGTTTATTTATAGTAGTAGCGCTACTATACCTAAACGCTAAATAGAAGATCTACTAAGAGTATAAAAATAAAGTAAAGAATATAGCCTATTATACCTAAAGGCTAGTAAATAGTAAAGTAAAGTAAATAAAGAAACAAATAAAGAAGTAGACTAGCTACTATATCTAAACGCTAAATACTAAATACCGAATACTATTAGTAAGTATCGTACGTCTTACTACTATATTTTAGATCTTACTACGCGAAAAAGTAATTAGTCGTAAGTCTAGTTTACGTAGCGATACTAACCGTAACGAGTAGATATTAGAGTACTAATAGTAGTAGTATCTACTATAGAGTAGCGGCGATAATTATCGACCTAACGATAGTCGTTCGTAAGCTACGACTTATAGACGTAGCGGTAGTAGGTAGGTATATAGAGCTTACTAAGTCTACGAGCCGGATCTTAGATCTAACTAGTATAGTACTAGTTTCCTAATATATCTATAGGCCTAGATATACGCGCGTTCTCTCTCTACTAGATCTATATACGATAATTAGCTATTCGTTTATTAATCGATTAGTAAGTATAAGGATTAAAGTATACTATAGGATTAACCTCTACTAAACTACCTAGTATTAGTATAATATATTAAAGGCCCTATCTAGTAGGGCGGCTATAGCGGCGAGGAGTTAGTACGGTAGTAGTAGCCTTATCGTCGTTATCGTTATCGTTATTATTATTATCGTCGTCTTCTTCTTCGTTATTATTATTATCGTCGCTATCTCTATATAATTATTAGTATACCGCTTAACTACTCGATAGGACTACTAGATAGATATACTACTCTTAGACGGGCTCGTAGTACTACTCGGTATTATTATTATCGCTATATATATATTAGTATCTAGATTTAAGCTTAGCGATAAGTCGGACTTATATAATAGGTAAGACGCTTATATTCTCGTCCTCGTCCTTATTATCGTCGTCGTTATCGTCGTCGATAGCGGCGAGGCTATTAAAGTAGTTAGTATATTATTTATCGATATAGATTAAGAAAGAACTTACGCCTATAGTAGCGACGGAGGTAGTAGTTATATCTACTATCTACTTTATAAGTTAGTATCTTAACTCGAAGACCGATTAAGGATTAAGGATTAATATACGCTTACTACTACTATAGTAGAGGAGGCGGTAGAGGTACCCTCGTATAAGTTAGTAAGTTAATCCTATAAATAGAATAATCGAAATACTCTTACTATACTACTACTACTAGCTATATCTATAGCCTAACTACTACTAGTACTATAGTAACTCGTACTACCTTCTCTTATATAGCGGTAATCTTAGAGCGCTTAATAGTATAGCGTATATCGATACGGGCAAAACTAGGAGCTAGTTAGCTATTAACTATCCTTAACTACTATTAAGTACTATCTAAGAATATATATACTCTATTATTTAGCTAGTATAGCCGGTTCTAACTCTATATAGAGCGTAGATCTTTACGCCGACGACTAGACTATAAGCGTATTAGTATTAATCTTACTAAATACTACTAGTAGCTAGAATATATAATATTACTTATAGGATCTAAAGGAGGACTAAACTAAGGAGCTATCTTTATTACTTTCTATACCGTTAACGTAGTTCTTATATTTAAGGTACTATTATAGACGAGGATAAGAGGATATATACGATATAGAGAAAGAAGGAAGAAGAAACGAGAGAGTATAGCGGAAGATATATAGTTATAAGAGCCGTAAGGGTAAGGTTTAGAATTATCGAGTAGCCGTACTACTCGATAATAGTAATAAAGTAGGGTAGTAGTAAAGTTAGGATAGTAAAGTCCTCTTCTAAAGTAAACCTATATCGTAAAAGTAATAGATAATAACCTATAGTACCTAAATTTAGGTACTATAGATAATTCTAAGTTAGCTACTAGTATAAAGTTTATTCTAGCTAGAGAGTAAAGCGGAATATATAAAAGGCTTCCTAATTAGGCAACGACGATAAGTATAAAGGTAATACTAAGCGCCTAACTCGGACTAAATACTAGTTACTAACGAGGTATACTATAGCTAATTCGAGGATTATCGGGCCTAATTCGACGTCTATATTATAGAGCTACCCTCTAAGGCTAGAAGGAAGGAAGCTTATTCTATAATATCGATAGGGCTTTAGCTATAGTACGTAAAGTATATACTATAGTAAAATACTATCGACGTCTCTTAAACTAGAAGAAGTATTATAGCCTTATATCGTATCGCTAACGTATATTTACTAGAGATATCGAATATCGACTTATCGTTAAGCCGAGTATTACCGCTACGGAGATCTCCTAAGCTTAAAAATAGTTAGATTAATACGAAAGTTAAATAGGAAGAGAGTACTCGATATATAGAATCTCTACCGTCTACTATATAGATCGGTACCTTATATCGTTATATTATCGTAGTATATAATCTATACTAGTATACTAAAGCCGGATTTAGTAGTTTATTCGAATACTCGATTAGAAGCCGTACTATATATATATATTATATACGGTACCTATTTAATTATATAGATAGTCTATTATAAGGTATACGCTACTTACTATTACGATTATCCGGTTATTCGACTAGTATACTATACGGTATATACTACTTACTATAGTAGTTACTTAGTTACGCTTACTACGTAGATAAGTACGTACTTATAGGTAATAGAAGTAAACTTCTAGTCGAAGAGTAGTACTTATTAAGGCTCTATCCTTATCTTTAGCGAGGTATACTACGAGATATTAGTAATATACTATTAACTAAGTCTATATACTATATACTATATACTATATATTAAGTATAATCGCTATAATCGCTACGATAAGCTCTTAGAACGATAGTAAGAAGGCCTCTAAGAAGCTAGCGCCGCTTAACCTATAGTAGCTATTATTTACTAAGCGAGTATAGCGGCTTAATAAGGAAATATAGCGGCAAGTCTACTAGTAATAGGTATAGCCGACGAGTACTAGGTCTTAAGGAATAGCCTAAGTAGTAATCGAGCGAGAGGCTACTAGTATAGAACGAGAGAAGTTTGAGGTAGTATAGAGATATTATCTAGGGTAGATACCTCTACTAATATCGCCTAGTTCCGTAGGAGGTAAGAAGGATAGTAAGAAGGGCTAAGTATCGAGGGTTAATACGGAATATAGTATTTTCGGTATTAGTCTTATTATTTAAATAGTTCTAGTTTTAACTTAGTTATTTAAATAGTTCTACCTTTAATATTAGTTATTTAAATAGCTTAAGTAGCTCCTAGTTTAAAGTAGCTCCTAGTTTAAAATAGCTTCTAGTTTAATAATTATAATAGCTTTAAATTTAATATAATACGAATAGAATATATATACTTAGTACTTAAAATAAGGCTCCTTCTAGATATTAGTAATTACTTAGCTAGGCTAATAGTTTAATTCTTATCGTTTAATTCTTATTACTTAAGCTTATTACTTAAGCTCTAATATATCGGTTAGTATTATATATAGACTATTACCTTATCTATATAAGTTAATAGAGCTTAGTTATCTAATAAAGTAGTATAAGTCCGTATAGTATAATAGCTAGTATACTAGATAGTTATTAAGTAAAATCTTTATCGTAAGATAGGATTAAGCTCCTAGCTAGGACTTAGCTAGAGATATAGATTCGAATCCTATTACGGGTATTATAACTACCTAGTAGTTATATTTTTGCTTTTTTTAATATAGCTAGTACTATATAGGTAATACTATAGATATTTCCTTTTACTTATTAAGCTACCTAGGCTAAGCTAAATAACTTAGTACTTAAACTAATAGTATAGTTATAAACCTATATAGAAAGTAGCTATATATTAAAGATTCTTAGTAGAAAGTAGCTATATATTAAAGATTCTAGCTTCTAGGCTAGCTATATATTAAAGATTCTAGCTTCTAGGCTAGCTATATATTAGAGATTCTATATAGAAGCTAGCTATATATTAAGTATTCTAGCTTCTAGGCTAGCTATATATTAAAGATTCTATATAGAAAATAGCCGTATATTAAGCTCCTAGCTTCTAGGCTCGCTATAGGGTAGAGATTCTAAATAGAAAATAGCCGTATATTATATATTCTAGCCTCTAGGCTAGCTATAATATTAATACCCTACTTTTAGGCTAGTAGTAGTATCTAGATTTTAAGTCGATTAAGATACTTTCTAGTAAACGGCGCTAGTAAAAGTACTTAATATAATAACGAGTATTTCTAGTAGTAGGTATATCGGTACTAAGTACTTAACGATAGCCTTATATAGATATACTTTATTAGTATTACTTAGTAATAATACGGTATTACTAAGATTACTTTTAGTAATATCGGCTACTTAGTATATAATATTATATCGTAGAGAAGTTTCTAATAGAGATAATATATATAGGATTTAGCTATAGTATAGTATACTATATAATATAGCTAAATCTATTAGAATATATAGTCTAGTTAGTAACCTAGTAAGAGATACTAAGATAGGCTAGATTATATAATTACAATTATATAACTAATCTAAGCTAATACCTTTTAGGTTTAGCCCTAACCTATAGAAAACAATAATATACTTACTATTCCTACTTTAGCCCCTACTACTCCTTATAGCTTCTATTATAGTTTATAATCTATTTATACCTATCGGCCCTCCTTAGCTCGATAGGTTATAAGCCCGAGTTTATAACTATAAGGTAGAAGACTAAAGTAGTATAGGTTACTCCTAAACCTATAAGTCTAGTCCTAGAAGGAAGAGGCAAAATAAGAGAGGGAGACTCGAGGTAGATCTATATATATTATATAAAGAAGCTCTATATATATAAGCTATAAAAGAACCTAGTAAGGTATACTTACTTAAAGCGTATTAGATCGCTTAGAGTATAAAGGGAATAGATAAGCCTAGGTCTTAAGTACTATTAGATAAGCCTTAGATTTAGTACTTAGTACTACTAATACCCTAACCTATAGGTTATAATAGTTAGGAAGGACTTAAGGAAGTTATTAGTCCTATAGAGTAGGAATCTATACTAAGTTTTTAGTAACCTTTAAAACTAATAGGCCTAGTAGAGCTAGGGATCTATAACTAAAGAAGATAGCTATCTAGAAACTATTATTTTTAGACTAAAGAAAGAGCTTATTTCTAGAGTTTATTTAGATTTAATTTATAGAAGAAATTATAGATTAAGAAGGAGGAATTAGTAAGAGAAGAGCTATACTAATCTTAATAAGAGAGAATTATAAATTATAGTTTAAGATAATTAGGATATACCTAATAAAGCTAAAGGTTAAATAGGTACTAGATAAAGTAGTCCTTAGTACCCTAGTATCTATACTATCTAAGTATATCTTAATAATATTATTAGAATTACTAGACTAGTTAATTAGAAGAGTAAGTTATAAGGTTTATAATATAATAGTATTATATAAAATATTTATCTATATTTTAGAAGATAACTAGAATAAATATTAAGAGCTTAAATATATAAGGTATCTATAGATATAGATAAAAGGAAAATATAAGAGGAAGCTTTAGGTAATAGGAAGAAGCTTACTCTAATAGTATACTAATTTTAGTATAGAAGAAGGCTAAATAGTTAATAAAGTATAGTAAAGCCTAAGTAGTATAGCTAGGAAGGTAGTATTAATCTCTCTATAGTTTAAGGAAATTAAGACTAAGGAGAGAAGAATTTAATAGCTTCTAGTAGCCCTTCTAGAATTATTTAGTACTATTAGGGATAGAATAGATCTAATATAGGACCTAAGCCTATAAGATATTCTTAGTATTCTAAGAGAAAAATAGGAATAGATAATAAGATAGAAGATAGCTATATTTACTAAGAAAAGAAATTAGATAGATAGGGATTTATTATATTTCCTATATAAAGGAAAGTACTAGATTAGAGAATACCCTAACCTAGATAAGGTAAAAGTAGCTATTAAGCTAAAGTAGAGCTATAGGGTAGTAAAGAAATAATCCCTATCTAGAGCTAAGAGGAGATCTTTACTAGACAAAGAGCAATTTAAAGAAATAGTAAAGAAACTAAGCCTAAGAATATAATCCCTAGAAAAGAGGACTAGGAAACTATCTTCTAAAAAGGCCTATATAGTATAAGATATAGAGGCATTCTCTAAACTATCTTCTCCCTCTAAGGAGGAAGATATAGATAAGGTAGCTTATTTAACTATTAAAGTAAAAGGCAAGTATAGGCTATCTAAATAGCTACTTAACTCTTATACTTCTATTTATATAACTAACTAGGAATTACTCTTTAGAGATATAAAACCTCTTAAAAGGAAGAAGTAGATTAAGGTTAGAGATAGCTATCTAATAGCTATATATATTAAGAGTATAGTTATAGGTAGAAGGAGAGGAAAATAGATTATAGTAAAAGATATTCTCTTTATACCTAGGCTTAGAGTTAATCTTATTTCTTAGAACTAATTTAGTAAGTAGTTTAGTATTTAACTACTAAAATTTATACTTTATTTATCTAATAGGAAGCTAGTTATCTAGATAAGGCTTTTAGGAGGAGTACTATTTATTAAAGAAATTAGCTAAGATCTAGATAAACTTATATACTAGTATATTTCCTAGGATTTAATAAAAAATAATACCTATATCTTTATAGCCTAGACTAATTAGGATTAGTAGGAGCTATAGTATAGAAGAGTTAGATACTTTAGAGAAGGACTTCTAAGAGACCTTTATAAAGTTACTAACCTAAAGGAAAAAATTCCTATCTCTATAAGATACTAGCCCTATAGAGTATATTCTTTAGCTAAAATAAAGAAATATAGAGGAAAGGAAATAGAGAGAAAGCTAGCTAGACTTTCCCTTATTTTAATTAATATCTATAGACCTTTACCTATCTTAAGGCTAGGTTTTAAATAGTAGCTTAAGATTATTAATAACTTCTTAAGAAAGAAGTAGATATTCCTATTAAAGTTAAGAGAAGATATAGTAGATATACTATAAGAATAGAAAAGAAAAGCTAAACTATAATTAGGGAATCCGCTTTAGATAGTAAGAAGTAATAGGATAAGAGAATTACTTATATTACTTAAGTAGTAGAAGAAGGAATCTAGAATCTCCTACTATATAACTAAAGTATATAACTTAATCTAAAATAGAGTTATAGAAAGGTTAATCTAGATATCTAAGAAATATATTAAGGTAATACTTAAGGAATTAAATATACTAGTTAAATTCTAGCTAGAAGTATTAGATACCTATACTATTATAAGAAATGCCCTTCTAAATAGGCTAGATATAGATAGACTTAAGGTTTTACCTAATAAAGCCTTTACTAGAAAGAAACCTTCTATATTATACTTTAAGGTTTAGGAATATAGAGTAGTTATATATATAGATACTAAATCTTAGCTAGTTAGGATAAGGTTAGATAAACTAATAAATAGAGGAAAGGATACTATATTTATTAGATATATACCTAATATATCTAAGATATAGCTATTCTAGGAGCCTAATATAAAGGCTATAAGAGTATATAATAATACTATCTAGTTTAAGGATAAGAAAGGAGGGGATATAACTTTAAATATTCCTAGACTTAACTAGCTAAGCTATACTCTAGCTAGAAACCTAGTTAGTAGACTAGTAAGAAAGGAGAAACTAGATCTAAAACTACTATAAGTTTAGCTACCTCTACTACTAAAGGATAAGGACTAATATTAGGTAATAGATAATCTAGAAGAAGAAAAAGAAAAACATAAATAGTAGGCTCTAAATTAGAGCTAAGAGGAACCTTAGTAAGATAACTAGAATGTCTATACTTAGGAGGGGAATTTAAAGAAAAGAAGATTAATCTCTAATAAAGGGTTAAGAGAAGAAAGAGTTTATAGTATAATTATAAGATTAACTATATAGAAGAGACTAAGAGAATTAGAGGATAATAATTTCTCTAAGGCTAAACATTATAGAGCCTTTATCTACCTAATAAAAGATCTAGATCTAAGTATAGATTAGGTAAATAAACTTCTAGAGTATATTTATAAGGTTGTATTCCCTACTTTTATACTAGGAATTATATAAAGATAGGAGGTTCTAATTCTAAGAACCTACTAAAAGGCAATATAAGATCTAAAATAGGGTTATATATAGGAAGAGGCAATCTAGAAAGAACTAATTATACTTAGAAGTAACTATACCTAGAATTAGGTAGTTCTACTAAAAGGAGTAAACCTAGTTACCTTAAAATAGGTATTTAATATAAAGAGACTAATTAGTAGAGTAATTAATAAGTTTAAAGTAAGACTAGTTATAAGGGGATTTTCTTAGAAGTTTAGGGTAGACTTCTAAGAGATATTTATACTAATAGTTAGGCATAATATACTTAGGATATTTATAGCTACTATATATAAAAAAGATCTAGAACTATACTAAGTAGATATAAACAATATATTTACTAAGAGTACTCTATAAGAAGATATCTTTATAATTCCCCTACTAGGTATAGAAATCCTATAAGGCATAGCTCTAAAAATTCTAAGGAGCTTATATAGCCTAAAACAAGTAGTAAGAGACTAGAATAAGCTATATATCTTAAAGCTAGAGAAAATAGGATTCTACTAGTTAGAGGTAGACCTATATTTACTTATCTATAAAGGAAGGAACCTAATAGTTTTAACTTATATAGATAATATTCCTATTATAGTACTAAAGCTAGAAGATATTCTTTAGTTTAAGAAGGAACTAAGTAAGGTATTTAAAATCAAAGACCTAGGTAAACTAACTAAAATTCTTAGGATAAAGCTTACTAGAGATAGAAAGAATAGTACTCTAAAGCTAGACTAAGAGTACTATATCTAGGAAAACCTTATAAAGTTTAGAATAACTAAAGAAATAGCTTACCTAACCTTATTACTACTTAATAGCTATAAAAGTCTAAAGAAATCTAACTTAAAGGAAGAAAGATATAATAAGACTAAGTACTAAAGTTAGAATAGTATATAGATATAGCTAATAACTATAACAAGATCTAATATTACTTTTACTCTTAGGAGACTTAGATTATATATATTAGATCTATCTAAGAGATATCTAAAAGCATTTAGGAAACTAGCTAGGTATCTAAGATTATTCCTAAGCCTAGGTTTAATATTTAGAAGGGGAGGAGGAAAGCTAATAGGATATTTAGACTCTAATTATATAATAGATAAGGCTAATAGAGTCTCAATCCTTAGAAGTATCTTCTTTCTCTATAGGTTACTAGTTTCTTAGATAAGTAAGAAGCAAAAGTTAGTTACTATATTAACTATAGAAGCTAAGTATATAGTAATAAATATATATATAAAGTAATCTTAGTTCCTAGTAGTACTCCTAAGGGAGATAGACTATATATAGTTAGTAGGAGAATATTTATTTTAACTATTAATTAAAGGAAATTCTAATATAGTAAATAAAATTAGATCTATTTAGATTAGGGAAGACAACTAAGTAGCTTAAACTTTAGTTAAAGATACTTATGCCTATAAGAGATTAAAATATATTAATATTAGCTTTAATAAAGTTAGAAATCTTTAGTAGTAAAGGAAAATTATAGTAGAATACACTCTAATAAAAGAGATAGTAGCTAATAGCCTAACTAAGCTAAAGATAGGACTATAGTTCTAGGAATTCATTAGACAATTATAACTTATATAATAGTAAAAGGATCTGCCTATATATACTTAATATATAAATAGGCACGATCGATACTAGGCCTAAGAATTGAACTTAGTAGATTGGATATACTATACTAATCTAGAAGCTATTATACCTAATTAGATAATAGAAATTCTTAATTAAACTTATACCTTTAGATTAGATTTAAGGACTAACTATCCTAAGTAGGAGTATTAGAATATATAGTCTAGTTAGTAACCTAGTAAGAGATACTAAGATAGGCTAGATTATATAATTATAATTATATAACTAATCTAAGCTAATACCTTTTAGGTTTAGCCCTAATCTATAGAAAACAATAATATACTTACTATTCCTACTTTGGCCCCTACTACTCCTTATAGCTTCTATTATAGTTTATAATCTATTTATACCTATCGGCCCTCCTTAGCTCGATAAAATCCTATATATATCGATTAGATAACGAGGCTTATACTATATATAGCTTAGATCTATTTTTAGTAGAGACGGTTAATATTCTTATTATACTAGTATTCCGTATATATATATATATATCGAAGTAATATCCTAAGACTTTCGAGATAGCGGTATTTATCTATATTATAGTAATTTATATACTATAGGTAAATACTATTAGAATATATAGTCTAGTTAGTAACCTAGTAAGGGATACCAAGGTAGACTAGATTATATAATAATAGTTATATAACTAGTCTAAGCTAATACCTTTTAGGTTTAGCTCCAACCTATAGATAATAATAATATACTTACTATTCCTACTTTAGCCTCTACTATTCCTTATAGCTTCTATTATAGTTTATAATCCATTTATACCTATCGGCCCTCCTTAGCTCGATAGGTTATAAGCCCGGGTTTGTAACTATAAGGTAGAAGACTAAAGTAGTATAGGTTACTCCTAAACCTATAAGTCTAGTCCTAGAAGGAAGAGGCAAAACAGGAGAGGGAGACTCGAGGTAGACCTATACACATTATATAAAGAAGCTCTATATATATAAGCTATAAAAGAACCTAGTAAGGTATACTTACTTAAAGCGTATTAGATCGCTTAGAGTATAAAGGGAACAGATAAGCCTAGGTCTTAAGTACTATTAGATAAGCCTTAGATTTAGTACTTAGTACTACTAATACCCTAACCTATAGGTTATAATAGTTAGGAAGGACTTAAGGAAGTTATTAGCCCTATAGAATAGGAATCTATACTAAGTTTTTAGTAACCTTTAAAACTAAGAGGCTTAGTAGAGCTAGGGATCTATAACTAAGGAAGACAGCTATCTAGAAACTATTATTTTTAGACTAAAGAAAGAGCTTATTTCTAGAGTTTATTTAAATTTAATTTATAGAAGAAATTATAGATTAAGAAGGAGGAATTAGTAAAAGAAGGGCTATACTAATCTTAATAAGAGAGAATTATAAATTATAGTTTAAGATAATTAGGATATACCTAATAAAGCTAAAGGTTAAATAGGTACTAGATAAAATAGTCCTTAGTATCCTAGTATCTATACTATCTAAGTATATCTTAATAATATTATTAGAATTACTAGACTAGTTAATTAGAAGAGTAAGTTATAAGGTTTATAATATAATAGTATTATATAAAATGTTTATCTATATTTTAGAAGATAACTAGGATAAATATTAAGAGCTTAAATATATAAGGTATCTATAGATATAAGTAAAAGGAAAATATAAGAGGAAGCTTTAGGTAATAGGAAGAAGCTTACTCTAATAGTATACCAATTTTAGTATAGAAGAAGGCTAAATAGTTAATAAAGTATAGTAAAGCCTAAGTAGTATAGTTAGGAAGGTAGTATTAATCTCTCTATAGTTTAAGGAAATTAAGACTAAGGAGAGAAGGATTTAATAGCTTCTAGTAGCCCTTCTAGAATTATTTAGTACTATTAGGGATAGAATAGATCTAAGATAGGACCTAAGCCTATAAGATATTCTTAGTATCCTAAGAGAAAAATAGGAATAGATAACAAGATAGGAGATAGCTATATTTACTAAGAAAAGAAATTAGGTAGGTAGGGATTTATTATATTTCCTATATAAAGGAAAGTACTAGATTAGAGAATACCCTAACCTAGATAAGGTAAAAGTAGCTATTAAGCTAAAGTAGAGCTATAGAGTAGTAAAGAAATAATCCCTATCTAGAGCTAGGAGGGGATCTTTACTAGATAAAGAGCAACTTAAAGAAATAGTAAAGAAACTAAGCCTAAGAATACAATTCCTAGAAAAGAGGACTAGGAAACTATCTTCTAAAAAGGCCTATATAGTATAAGATATAGAGGTATCCTCTAAACTATCTTCTCCCTCTAAGGAGGAAGATATAGATAAGATAGCTTATTTAACTATTAAAGCAAAAGGCAAGTATAGGCTATCTAAATAGCTACTTAACTCTTATACTTCTACCTATATAACTAACTAGGAATTACTCTTTAGAGACATAAAACCTCTTAAAAGGAAGAAGTAGATTAAGGTTAGAGGTAGCTATCTAATAGCTATATATATTAAGAGTATAGTTATAGGTAGAAGGAGAGGAAAATAGATTATAGTAAAAGATATTCTCTTTATACCTAGGCTTAGAGTTAATCTTATTTCTTAGAACTAATTTAGTAAGTAGTTTAGTATTTAACTACTAAAATTTATACTTTATTTATCTAATAGGAAGCTAGTTATCTAGATAAGGCTTTTAGGAGGAGTACTATTTATTAAAGAAATTAGCTAAGATCTAGATAAACTTATATACTAGTATATTTCCTAGGATTTAATAAAAAATAATACCTATATCTTTATAGCCTAGACTAATTAGGATTAGTAGGAGCTATAGTATAGAAGAGTTAGATACTTTAAAGAAGGACTTCTAAGAGACCTTTATAAAGTTACTAACCTAAAGGAAAAAATTCCTATCCCTATAAGATACTAGCCCTATAGAGTATATTCTTTAGCTAAAATAAAGAAATATAGAGGAAAGGAAATAGAGAGAAAGCTAGCTAGACTTTCCCTTATTTTAGTTAATATCTATAGACCTTTGCCTATCTTAAGGCTAGGTTTCAAATAGTAGCTTAAGATTATTAACAACTTCTTAAGAAAGAAGTAGGTATTCCTATTAAAGTTAAGAGAAGATATAGTAGATACACTATAGGAATAGAAAAGAAAAGCTAAACTATAATTAGGGAATCCGCTTTAAGTAGTAAGAAGTAATAGGGCAAGAGAATTACTTATATTACTTAAGTAGTAGGAGAAGGAATCTAGAATCTCCTACTATATAACTAAAGTATATAACTTAATCTAAAATAGAGTTATAGAAAGGTTAATCTAGATATCTAAGGAATATATTAGGGCAATACTTAAGGAATTAAACATACTAGTTAAATTCTAGCTAGAAGTATTAGATATCTATACTATTATAAGAAATGCCCTTCTAAATAGGCTAGATATAGATAGACTTAAGGTTTTACCTAATAAAGCCTTTACTAGAAAGAAACCTTCTATATTATACTTTAAGGTTTAGGGATATAGAGTAGTTATATATATAGATACTAAATCTTAGCTAGTTAGGATAAGGTTAGACAAACTAATAAATAGAGGAAAGGATACTATATTTATTAGATATATACCTAATATATCTAAGATATAGCTATTCTAGGAGCCTAATATAAAGGCTATAAGAGTATATAATAATACTATCTAGTTTAAGGATAAGAAAGGAGGGGATATAACTTTAAATATTCCTAGACTTAACTAGCTAAGCTATACTCTAGCTAGAAACCTAGTTAGTAGACTAGTAAGAAAGGAGAAACTAGATCTAAAACTACTATAAGTTTAGCTACCTCTACTACTAAAGGATAAGGACTAATATTAGGTAATAGATAATCTAGAAGAAGAAAAAGAAAAATATAAATAGTAGGCTCTAAATTAGAGCTAAGAGGAACCTTAGTAAGATAACTAGAATATCTATACTTAGGAGGGGAATTTAAAGAGAAGAAGATTAATCTCTAATAAAGGGTTAAGAGAAGAAAGAGTTTATAGTATAATTATAAGATTAACTATATAGAAGAGACTAAGAGAATTAGAGGATAATAATTTCCCTAAGGCTAAATATTATAGAGCCTTTATCTACCTAATAAAAGATCTAGATCTAAGTATAGATTAGGTAGATAAACTTCTAGAGTATATTTATAAGGTTATATTCCCTACTTTTATACTAGGGATTATATAAAGATAGGAGGTTCTAATTCTAAGAACCTACTAAGAGGCAATATAAGATCTAAAATAGGGTTATATATAGGAAGAGGCAATCTAGAAAGAACTAATTATACTTAGAAGTAACTATACCTAGGATTAGGTAGTTCTACTAAAAGGAGTAAACCTAGTTACCTTAAAATAGGTATTTAATATAAAGAGACTAATTAGTAGAGTAATTAATAAGTTTAAAGTAAGACTAGTTATAAGGGATTTTCTTAGAAGTTTAGGGTAGATTTTTAAGAGACATTTATACTAATAGTAAGGCATAATATACTTAGGGTATTTATAGCTACTATATATAAGAAAGACCTAGAATTATACTAAGTAGATATAAACAATATATTTACTAAAAGTACCCTATAGGAAGATATCTTTATAATTCCCCTACTAAGAGTAGAAATCCTATAAGGTATAGCTCTAAAAATCCTAAGGAGCTTATATAGCCTAAAACAAGTAGTAAGAGACTAGAATAAGCTATATATCTTAAAGCTAGAGAAAATAGGGTTTTACTAATTAGAGGTAGATCTATACTTACTTATTTATAAGGGCAAGAACCTAATAGTTTTAACCTATATAGATAATATTCCTATTATAGTACTAAAACTAGAAGATATTCTTTAGTTTAAGAAAGAACTAGGTAAGGTATTTAAAATTAAAGACCTAGTAAACTAACTAAAATTCTTAGGATAAAGCTTACTAGAGATAGAAAGAATAGTACTCTAAAGCTTAACTAAGAATATTATATCTAGGAAAGCCTTATAAAGTTTAGAATAACTAAAGAAATAGCCTACCTAACCTTATTACCTCTTAATAACTATAAGAGTCTAAGGAAATCTAACTTAGATAAAGAGAGATATAATAAGATAGAGTACTAAAGCTAAAATAGTATATAGATATAGCTAATAACTATAATAAGACCTAATATTGCTTTTGCCCTTAGAAGACTTAGATTATATATATTAGATCTATCTAAGAGATACCTAAAAGTACTTAGGAAACTAGCTAGATACCTAAGATTATTCCTAAGCCTAGGTTTAATATTTAGAAGGGGAGGAGGAAAGCTAATTAGATATTTAGACTCTAATTATATAATAGACAAAGCTAATAGAGTCTTAATCCTTAGAAGTATCTTCTTTCTCTATAGATTACTAGTTTCTTAGATAAATAAGAAGCAAAAGTTAGTTACTATATTAACTATAGAAGCTAAGTATATAGTAATAAATATATATATAAAGCAATCTTAGTTCCTTATAGTACTCCTAAGAGAGATAGACTATATATAGTTAGTAGGAGAATGTTTATTTCAACTACTAATTAAAGGAAATTCTAATATAGTAAATAAGATTAGACCTATTTAAATTATAGATAATAACTAGGTAGCTTTAACTCTTATTAAAGATACTTATATCTATAAGAGATTAAAACATATTAATATTAGCTTTAATAAGGTTAGAAATCTTTAGTAGTAAAGAAAGATTATAGTAGAATATACTCTAATAAAAGAGATAGTAGCTAATAGCCTAACTAAGCTAAAGATAGGGCTATAGTTCTAGTAATTTATAAGGCAATTATAACTTATATAAAAGGTAACAAAAGTGCCTACTTAAAGGCGATTAATACCGTTAAGCAAACAAGATACTAGGCCTAAGAATTGAACTTAGTAGATTAGATATACTATACTAATCTAGAAGCTATTATACCTAATTAGCTAACCTAGAATCTTTCCTAAATATAAATATAAGTAGGATATAGTAGTTTAAAAGGAAAGACAAAAGAATATAATAGAAATAGATTATTAGGATTTGTTCTACTATATTAATTCTAGATTAAAGAATTAAACCTTACTAGTTAGATATACTATACTAACTAGAAGACTACTATATCTAATTAGCTAATTGAAATTCTAAATTATATATATTTGTTCGGATTAGACTTAGAGACTAACTATTCTAAGTAGGAGTATTAGAATATATAGTCTAGTTAGTAACCTAGTAAGGGATACTAAGGTAGACTAGATTATATAATAATAGTTATATAACTAGTCTAAGCTAATACCTTTTAGGTTTAGCTCTAACCTATAGATAACAATAATATACTTACTATTCCTACTTTAGCCCTACTATTCCTTATAGCTTCTATTATACTTTATAATCTATTAATACCTATCGGCCCTCCTTAGCTCGACAAATACCGCTATTTTAATACTCTTAGACTAATATTATTTCTTCTTCCGCTTAGACTTTAACTTATTTATCTAATATCGATCTCTAGAATAACTTTAATTAGCTCTTTAGCGCGCTATTATTAGTAGTAATAATATTATTATTAATCTCCTATACTCTATTAGCTCGATCCTTATCCTCTTTAATAAAAGTACTATATCCGAATATATTTACTACTACTATTATATTTACTAATCTTATAGTATCGTTTTAATAATAAAGTAGTTAGAGAATAGGGTATCTTTATAGTTAAAGCGGCTATTAGTAGATAGTATATATACGGAAGTACTATAGGCTCTTAAGTATTATAAATTAGTACTTCGTTTATTTATTATTTATTTATTCGTTTATTTATTTACTATTATTACTAAAGTAGTAGAATATAGACTATTCTATAGAGATAGGAGCCGAAAAGAATAACTTTTATAAATAATACGGTTACTATAGTAACTAACCTTAGGATTACTAGGATTATACTAGGGTTATATAACTATTAGAAAGATAGAAGATCTTAAGGAAATAGCTATTTAGAATAACTTTATATTCGGGCTTAGGGTTTATAACCCTAATCCTAACCCTACTAGGATTACTAACCCTAAGGAGCGATATATATATCGTTAAGATCGTCTCTTCGCGC
>JABCIY010000270.1:0-145484 GCA_014298035.1 Pseudocercospora fuligena | reverse complement strand
TACTAAGTTTTTAGTAACCTTAAAAACTAAGAGGCTTAGTAGAGCTAGGGATCTATAACTAAGGAAGACAGCTATCTAGAAACTATTATTTTTTAGACTAAAGAAAGAGCTTATTTCTAGAGTTTATTTAAATTTAATTTATAGAAGAAATTATAGATTAAGAAGGAGGAATTAGTAAAAGAAGGGCTATACTAATCTTAATAAGCAGAGAAATTATAAATTATGAGTTTAAGATAATTAGATATACCTAATAAAGCTAAAGGTTAAATAGGTACTAGATAAAATAGTCCTTAGTATCCTAGTATCATATACTATCTAAGTATATCTTAATAATATTATTAGAATTACTAGACTAGTTAATTAGAAGAGTAAGTTATAAGGTTTATAATATAATAGTATTATATAAAATGTTTATCTATATTTTAGAAGATAACTAGGATAAATATTAGAGCTTAAATATATAAGGTATCTATAAGATATAAGTAAAGGAAAATATAAGAGAAGCTTTAGGTAATAGGAAGAAGCTTACTCTAATAGTATACCAATTTTAGTATAGAAGAAGGCTAAATAGTTAATAAAGTATAGTAAAGCCTAAGTTAGTATAGTTAGGAAGGTAGTATTATATCTCTTATAGTTTAAGGAAATTAAGACTAAGGCGAGAGAAGGATTTAATAGCTTCTAGTAGCCCTTCTAGAATTATTTTAGTACTATTAGGGATAGATAGATCTAAGATAGGACCTAAGCCTATAAGATATTCTTAGTATCCTTAAGAGAAAAATAGGAATAGATAACAAGATAGGAGATAGCTATATTTACTAAGAAAAGAAATTAGGTAGGTAGGGATTTTTTATATTTCCTATATAAAGAAAGTACTAGATTAGCAGAATACCCTAACCTAGATAAGGTAAAGTAGCCTATTAAGCTAAAGTAGAGCTATAGGAGTAGTAAAGAAATAATCCCTATCTAGAGCTAGGAGGGGATCTTTACTAGATAAGAGCAACTTAAAGAAATAGTAAAGAAACTAAGCCTAAGAATACAATTCTAGAAAAGAGGACTAGGAAAAACTATCTTCTAAAAAGGCCTATATAGTATAAGATATAGAGGTATCCTCTAAACACTATCTTTCTCCTCTAAGGAGGAAGATATAGATAAGATAGCTTATTTAACTATTAAAGCAAGGCAAGTATAGGCTATCTAAATAGCTACTTAACTCTTATTACTTCTACCTATATAACTAACTAGCGAATTACTCTTTAGAGACATAAAACCTCTTAAAAGGAAGAAGTAGATTAAGGTTAGAGGTAGCTATCTAATAGCTATATATATTAAGAGTATAGTTATAGGTAGAAGGAAGAGGAAATAGATTTATTAAAGATATTCTCTTTATACTAGGCTTTTAGAGTTAATCTTATTTTTTAGAAACTAATTTAGTAAGTAGTTTAGTATTTAACTACTAAAATTTATACTTTATTTACCTAATAGGAAGCTAGTTATCTAGATAAGGCTTTTAGGAGGAGTACTATTTATTAAAGAAATTAGCTAAGATCTAGATAAACTTATATACTAGTATATTTCCTAGGATTTAATAAAAAATAATACCTATATCTTTATAGCCTAGACTAATTAGGATTAGTAGGAGCTATAGTATAGAAGAGTTAGATACTTTAAAGAAGGACTTCTAAGAGACCTTTATAAAGTTACTAACCTAAAGGAAAAAATTCCTATCCCTATAAGATACTAGCCCTATAGAGTATATTCTTTAGCTAAAATAAAGAAATATAGAGGAAAGGAAATAGAGAGAAAGCTAGCTAGACTTTCCCTTATAGTTAAATATCTATAGACCTTTGCCTATCTTAAGGCTAGGTTTCAAATAGTAGCTTAAGATTATTAATAACTTCTTAAGAAAGAAGTAGGTATTCCTATTAAAGTTAAGAGAAGATATAGTAGATATACTATAGGAATAGAAAAGAAAAGCTAAACTATAATTAGGGAATCCGCTTTAAGTAGTAAGAAGTAATAAGGCAAGAGAATTACTTATATTACTTAAGTAGTAGGAGAAGGAATCTAGAATCTCCTACTATATAACTAAAGTATATAACTTAATCTAAAATAGAGTTATAGAAAGGTTAATCTAGATATCTAAGGAATATATTAGGGCAATACTTAAGGAATCAAATATACTAGTTAAATTCTAGCTAGAAGTATTAGATATCTATACTATTATAAGAAATGCCCTTCTAAATAGGCTAGATATAGATAGACTCAAGGTTTTACCTAATAAAGCCTTTACTAGAAAGAAACCTTCTATATTATACTTTAAGGTTTAGGGATATAGAGTAGTTATATATATAGATACTAAATCTTAGCTAGTTAGGATAAGGTTAGACAAACTAATAAATAGAGGAAAGGATACTATATTTATTAGATATATACCTAATATATCTAAGATATAGCTATTCTAGGAGCCTAATATAAAGGCTATAAGAGTATATAATAATACTATCTAGTTTAAGGATAAGAAAGGAGGGGATATAACTTTAAATATTCCTAGACTTAACTAGCTAAGCTATACTCTAGCTAGAAATCTAGTTAGTAGACTAATAAGAAAGGAGAAACTAGACCTAAAACTACTACAAGTTTAGCTACCTTTACTACTAAAGGATAAGGACTAATATTAGGTAATAGATAATCTAGAAGAAGAAAAAGAAAAACATAAATAGTAGGCTCTAAATTAGAGCTAAGAGGAACCTTAGTAAGATAACTAGAATGTCTATACTTAGGAGGGGAATTTAAAGAGAAGAAGATTAATCTCTAATAAAGGGTTAAGAGAAGAAAGAGTTTATAGTATAATTATAAGATTAACTATATAGAAGAGACTAAGAGAATTAGAGGATAATAATTTCTCTAAGGCTAAACATTATAGAGCCTTTATCTACCTAATAAAAGATCTAGATCTAAGTATAGATTAGGTAAATAAACTTCTAGAGTATATTTATAAGGTTGTATTCCCTACTTTTATACTAGGAATTATATAAAGATAGGAGGTTCTAATTCTAAGAACCTACTAAAAGGCAATATAAGATCTAAAATAGGGTTATATATAGGAAGAGGCAATCTAGAAAGAACTAATTATACTTAGAAGTAACTATACCTAGAATTAGGTAGTTCTACTAAAAGGAGTAAACCTAGTTACCTTAAAATAGGTATTTAATATAAAGAGACTAATTAGTAGAGTAATTAATAAGTTTAAAGTAAGACTAGTTATAAGGGGATTTTCTTAGAAGTTTAGGGTAGATTTTTAAGAGACATTTATATTAATAGTAAGGCATAATATACTTAGGGTATTTATAGCTACTATATATAAGAAAGACCTAGAATTGTACTAAGTAGATATAAACAATGTATTTACTAAAAGTACCCTATAGGAAGATATCTTTATAATTCCCCTACTAAGAGTAGAAATCCTATAAGGTATAGCTCTAAAAATCCTAAGGAGCTTATATAGCCTAAAACAAGTAGTAAGAGACTAGAATAAGCTATATATCTTAAAGCTAGAGAAAATAGGGTTTTACTAATTAGAGGTAGATCTATACTTACTTATTTATAAGGGCAAGAACCTAATAGTTTTAACCTATATAGATAATATTCCTATTATAGTATTAAAACTAGAAGATATTCTTTAGTTTAAGAAAGAACTAGGTAAGGTATTCAAAATTAAAGACCTAGATAAACTAACTAAAATTCTTAGGATAAAGCTTACTAGAGATAGAAAGAATAGTACTCTAAAGCTTAACTAAGAACATTATATCTAGGAAAGCCTTATAAAGTTTAGAATAACTAAAGAAATAGCCTACCTAACCTTATTACCTCTTAATAACTATAAGAGTCTAAGGAAATCTAACTTAGATAAAGAGAGATATAACAAGATAGAGTACTAAAGCTAAAATAGTATATAGATATAGCTAATAACTATAATAAGACCTAATATTGCTTTTGCCCTTAGAAGACTTAGATTATATATATTAGATCTATCTAAAAGACACCTAAAAGCACTTAGGAAACTAGCTAGATACCTAAGATTATTCCTAAGCCTAGGTTTAATATTTAGAAGGGGAGGAGGAAAGCTAATTAGATATTTAGACTCTAATTATATAATAGACAAAGCTAATAGAGTCTTAATCCTTAGAAGTATCTTCTTTCTCTATAGATTACTAGTTTCTTAGATAAGTAAGAAGCAAAAGTTAGTTACTATATTAACTATAGAAGCTAAGTATATAGTAATAAATATATATATAAAGCAATCTTAGTTCCTTATAGTACTCCTAAGGAAGATAGACTATATATAGTTAGTAGGAGAATGTTTATTTTAACTACTAATTAAAGGAAATTCTAATATAGTAAATAAGATTAGACCTATTTAGATTATAGATAACAACTAGGTAGCTTTGACTCTTATTAAAGATACTTATACCTATAAGAGATTAAAACATATTAATATTAGCTTTAATAAGGTTAGAAATCTTTAGTAGTAAAGAAAGATTATAGTAGAATATACTCTAATAAAAGAGATAGTAGCTAATAGCCTAACTAAGCTAAAGATAGGGCTATAGTTCTAGTAATTTATAAGGCAATTATAACTTATATAAAAGGTAACAAAAGTGCCTACTTAAAGGCGATTAACGCCGTTAAGCAAACAAGATACTAGGCCTAAGAATTGAACTTAGTAGATTAGATATACTATACTAATCTAGAAGCCATAGTACCTAATTAGCTAACCTAGAATCTTTCCTAAATATAAATATAAGTAGGATATAGTAGTTTAAAAGGAAAGACAAAAGAATATAATAGAAATAGATTATTAGGATTTGTTCTACTATATTAATTCTAGATTAAAGAATTGAACCTTACTAGTTAGATATACTATACTAACTAGAAGACTACTATATCTAATTAGCTAATTGAAATTCTGAATTATATATATTTGTTCGGATTAGACTTAGAGACCAACTATTCTAAGTAGGAGTATTAGAATATATAGTCTAGTTAGTAACCTAGTAAGGGATACTAAGGTAGACTAGATTATATAATAATAGTTATATAACTAGTCTAAGCTAATACCTTTTAGGTTTAGCTCTAACCTATAGATAACAATAATACACTTACTATTCCTACTTTAGCCCCTACTATTCCTTATAGCTTCTATTATACTTTATAATCTATTAATACCTATCGGCCCTCCTTAGCTCGACAAATACCGCTATTTTAATACTCTTAGACTAATATTATTTCTTCTTCCGCTTAGACTTTAACTTATTTATCTAATATCGATCTCTAGAATAACTTTAATTAGCTCTTTAGCGCGCTATTATTAGTAGTAATAATATTATTATTAATCTCCTATACTCTATTAGCTCGATCCTTATCCTCTTTAATAAAAGTACTATATCCGAATATATTTACTACTACTATTATATTTACTAATCTTATAGTATCGTTTTAATAATAAAGTAGTTAGAGAATAGGGTATCTTTATAGTTAAAGCGGCTATTAGTAGATAGTATATATACGGAAGTACTATAGGCTCTTAAGTATTATAAATTAGTACTTCGTTTATTTATTTATTTATTTATTCGTTTATTTATTTACTATTATTACTAAAGTAGTAGAATATAGACTATTCTATAGAGATAGGAGCCGAAAAGAATAACTTTTATAAATAATACGGTTACTATAGTAACTAACCTTAGGATTACTAGGATTATACTAGGGTTATATAACTATTAGAAAGATAGAAGATCTTAAGGAAATAGGCTATTTAGAATAACTTTATATTCGGGCTTAGGGTTTATAACCCTAATCCTAACCCTACTAGGATTACTAACCCTAAGGAGCGATATATATATCGTTAAGATCGTCTCTTCGCGCTCGCTAATATAATATAGATCTCGTTATCTAGAAGTTACTAAATCTACGTCCGTCTACTAGCGGCGGCGATACTCGGCGGCTTAGTAGCGGCTATAGACCCGAGCTTTACTCCTATTATTAGAAGAAAGGAAGAGATAGTTAGTAGATAATAATATCTTATATAGCCGTCTCTTTTATACTATTTAGTATATCCTTTTTAGTAAAGCTAGCTAATCTATAAGTTATATTAGTAGTCCGCTAATATACTTAAGTTATCGATATTATCCTATAAGACTATTAGGATATCGATATTTAGCTATAGTATATAGTATACTATACTATAGGTAAATATTAGTATTTTAATAGTCTCGCTAATCTATTATAATACTAATACTAGACTAAGCGAGAAGGTTCTTCTATATTTAAAATACTTACGTCTACTATCGATAGAGTAGATAATAGAGTATCTATCTATTAGTCTAGGGCTCTTAGTTTATCTTAGTACTATACTAGGTCTAAACGTTAAGATAATAGTATACTACGATTTAGCTATAGTATCGGATTTAATATACTATAGGTAAATTCTAGTATTTATCCTACTATTACCGGTCTTATTCGTAGTATATCTTATACTTAGTAGATATAATCTAAGATATAGTAGGTTCTTCTATAGTAGACTCGGTCTCGTTAGCCTTATTCTTATATCTTATCTCTAGTAAATATAGAATAAATATTAGTATATTCTTCTATAGCGGACTTAATCTCTTAATATTATATTTAGTCTATATATTATTCTTAGTAGATATATATATAGACTAAAGTATAGTAAATTCTTCTATAGTAGCCTTAGTAGTATATATATATATATATAGATATATACTATTATTCGCGACCGTTACTACTTATAATAATATCTTATAAAGATCGGTTTAAGTCCGTATAATAATAGCGGTACTATATCTAAAATAGAGACTTCCCCTTTAAGTAAGTTAGTTAGTACTTCTTTATATAAAAGAATAAAATAATTTTCCCTTTTCTTCTCCTTTTCTTCCTTCTATATAGTATTCTACTAAACTAGTAAAAAAAGAGTAAAAAAAAGTAGTTAGATTTATACTATATAAGAGAGAGTCTTATTATATACTCTAACTACCCTAAAGGATATCGTTATATAATCCGGACTATATATATACTTTTATATAAGATCCCTTTTATAGGAACTATTAGCTTCTCTTAATAGTTACTATATAAACTAGCTCTTCTATATATCTATAATATTACGGCTATAGATTTAATTCTTAAACTAAGCCTATTATATTATACTATTATTTATAGATATATATCGCTAAGGTAGTATCTCGTTAAAATATACTAAGGATTAAGTAAATATATATTAATTAAAGACGTCTAACTAATTAAGATTAAGTAACTTTTAAAAGGACGCTATCCCTAAGAAAGACTACTATACTATTATAGATATTAGTTAATATTCGCTACGGGCTTTATATTAGTTACTAAAAGTAAGGTATAAAGTAATAATATAGGTAGTAGTAAGGTTACTACGTAGTCTAGTAGTAAAGTAATATTATCGTCTTATTATAGAAGACTTAGTATAGATAAGGTCGAAATATTACCTTACGTTCTTATTAGCCGTCGTTCTCGTATTAGATACTTTTACTAGCGCCGTTTACTAGAAAGTATCCTAATCGACTTAGTTTATCGAGCCTAGTTATTTAGTTATCTACTTAGATAATTAGTTATTCTATAGACTAGCTAGGCTTAGATAGACGTCTCGACTACTTATAGTATTTATATTAACCTATAATATTAGACCGATCGTTAACTACGCTCTCTTCGCCGCTATCGCGTTTCTCGAGTTAGATATAGAGCTTCTTATAATCTTTTAGCGCCTTAGAACTAGCTAGTATAGTATTAGTATATTCTTACGAAGCGGATTAGTATACTTTATAGAGCTTCTTATAATCTTTTAGCGCCTTAGAATTAGCTAGTATAGTATTAGTATATTCTTATAAAGCGGATTAGTATACCTCGTAGAGCTTCTTATAATCTTTTAGTATCTTAGAATTAGCTAGTATAGTATTAGTATATTCTTACGAAGCGTATTAGTATTCTAATAAAGATCTATAGAAGAAAGAGCGTCGATAAGGCGATTAATATACTTAAGAAGTAGCCCTTATACTATCTATAAAGCGGACGGCTCTATAATTCGAAGAGACGAAGTATTAATATTTCCCTATAGTATAGTAATTCGTATACTATAGGGAAATCGGAGTATCCGGATAGTCTAGGTCGACGATTTCTATACTAGTATCGATCTTCGCTATATAACGTTAGTAGTCCGAATATTTAATATACTACTCCGCCGCTTAGTAGTAGCTATAGACCCGAGCTTTACTCCTACTATAGAGGATAAAGAAGGAGATATTAGTATACGGAAGTTACTTATATAGTCTATAGTCGTATTACTAGCGATAGTCTTAGATACTCGTAATTATAGGATTCGCGGCGGTCTACTAGTAGATAAGTAGAATTACCTATAGTATATAAATTTACGTACTATAGACAATTATATCTATCCGGATTAATATAAGTCCCGATTTAGTCTATTATTAGTTATCCGTATACTCGATATCGTCTACTAGTAGTAGTAGCGGTAAATAAAGTAGCGATACTATACTAGTATAATATATTAGCTATAAGGGTTACTATTAAAGAAGAGAGAAGAAGTTACTAGGAAGAAATATACTTATATATAGTATATTCTAGCCTAGTCGCTCGTAATTATAGGATTTACGGCGGTCTATCGCTAGGTAAATAAAAGCAATTACCTATAGTATACTAAATTATATACTATAGGTAATAATACTTATTCTAGTATATAATATATATATAACGACTACGCGAAGATAGAAAATAATATAACTCTATTAATACCTATCTATCTACTATTAGATTAGTCGTTCTTATATATTATTCTCGTCGTATTCCTTACTACTATAGTACTACTTAGACCCGACGACCTTCTTATTATCTACCTATAGCCGAAGCCTTCTTAGTAATAAAGACGTTACCTCGGCGATAGTAATTAGGTCTCTACGAGAGAGGCTAGGCCTTAAATATAGTCGTACCTTATCGACTACGGTACCTTAATTAGCTATAGTACTTCCCTCTTACTAGTACTATAGGTCGGATAGTTATTCCTAGTTCTAGTTCTAGTCCTAGAACTATTCTTAAAGCTACTACTAGAGTTAATTATCTTAATTAACTATCTATTTACGCTCTTCTTCTTCCTATATAGTCGTTAAAGTCGGCTTAGGCTACGTTTCGTTATATCTATTAGTAGTCGACTAGGAACGAATAGATATAGTTATCTCCGCTATTAGTATAGCTAGTTAAGTAGATATCTCCGGAACTAGCGTAAATAGTTAAGTAGATATCTCCGGAACTAGCGTAAATAGTTAAGTAGATATTACCGGAAGTAGCGAGATCTCCCGGAGTAGCGAGAACTACTTAAATATAAGTAGTACGCGATAGAGTAGATATAATTCGCCGTTATTTCGTAACTTAGTAATATAATTCTTATAGAAATAGTATACGGCTTTAGGATACGCTATACGGATACGTCGGCGTCTACTAAGGTTAAATAAGTTAAAATAGATATAGTACGTATTATCTAAGATAGATAATAGGGATAGTAAGGTACTATCTACCTATTCTATATCCTATTCTATAGTCTAGGTCGACTATTACTTTATCGACTATTACTTAGACTATAACTAAGACTAATCCTTACGAGGCTTTAAGGGCCGGAAGATAGGCGTTTTCTTCTATATATAACTATTAGTAGCTCCTATAGAGTTGCTATCTATCGCTAGAGATATATTATCGTCGCTAACTACGATTACTCCTTCGTTCTAGCTATATTAATATAGTAGGAGTTCCTAACTCGCTAGGCGCTTTAATAGACGGCTTACTACTAGTAGATAATATAAAGGGCTAATTCCGGTCCGATTTATAGCCTCCTACTATACTATTAGTCGGCTCTCGTTAAGGACTTTCTAGAGTTCTTCTTAGTTATCGTTGTCTATAAAGTCTATAAAGTCTATAAAGTCTACTATAGGCGGTCTAGTTTAATATTTCTCCTCTATAATACTATTAGATAGTTAGATAGGCGGTAGTATCTTAAACTACCGTAGCGATAGCGAACGAGGGTACTACGGTTAAGGGTCGCTAGTATTATTATAATTTCTAAAGAACTCGGATAGGCTCTTTAGGCTCGATACTAGCGATATAGCTATAAGCTTCTTCTACTCTTCTTTATACGGATTAGATAGTCGATTAGTATTCCGTTTAGCGTTCGTATACGTTAACCTATATAGATTAATATTAAATATCGTACGCTTAGGTATCTACTTAGTAGAGAATAATTAAAATAGATCCCGGAAGTTACTATTCTCTAGGATAGATAGCTTAATACGTACGGGCTCCTTATTCTTTCTAATCCTATAAGTAAGATAGTATTCCTAATAGTCTAGAGAGAGGACGTTTACTACTCGGTAATCCTTATATACTAGCCGGCGCTAGAACTAGTCCGGACGGTCGTCTACTACCTTAAATTCTACTAGAAATATATTTAATAAGAGACTCTAGTTAAATTCGAATAAATAGTCGGCCTCGCTATATCTTAGGAGTTAGATCGGTATATTTTAGTCTCTATCCTCGATAATAATATCGTATATCTAGCCTTTAAAAGAAACCTATATTAGCGCCTCTATAGATACGTCCTCGATCGCTTTAGCTTTACTCTTACCCTTAGTATTCTTACCTATAGTATCTATACCCTTAGATACTTTAGCTAACCTATCCTTACTACTAGAAGAGTCGGCGCTAGAGCTCGAGTCGATAGGGATAGGCTTCTTATACGTCTTACTCTTCTTCTTTAGTATACCTATATCTCTCGGTATATCTTTATAGAAAGGATTATAGGCGGTATTTAGGATCTTACGTTTCTTCGGCTTCTCTTTTACTTTCTTCTATACTATAGCTATACCTACGTTCTTAAAGATATCTAAGTCCCTATATATATAACCGCCTTAGAGAATAGTAGCTATAGTAGTAGCGACTAGATCGTTATCGTTATCGCTATTAGACTATTCGGTTAGAAGTTCTACTCTATAATATAAGTAGAACCTATCGCTATCCTTATAGCGGGCGCTATATTTTAGGTAGTAAATACGAGATATTAAATACGGCGAAGTACTAAGTACTTACTTAGTTACTAATTATACTAATATAGTTAGAGAGAGAGAGGAAGGGAAAAGATAAGAAGAGTAGGTATTCTACTATACGTCCTATCCCCTATATTAGTACGTAATAGCGACGAGGGCGCTAATTAATTATAATATAGGCTTAAGCTCGACTAGTAATTAGCGGCGATCTATAATAGGCGTCGATAAAGGAATATAGTAAAAGCTTTTTAAATTAATCTAGCGGCTTATTAGTAGCGCTAAATATAGCCTTTAACCGATCCGATAGCTATAATTCCGCTCTATTATAAGAAGGCCGCTAGAACTCGTCTAGTATTAGAGCTAATCTAGTAGCTATATATACTTAAATAGTATACTAAAGAGCGAGGAATACCTCGATATATAGCTTTTAAGACCCGCGAGTAGTACTACGCTTAGTACTACGAATTTCGCGTAGGTAACTAAGCGCTTCGAGGACGTCTTAATAGAACGTTAATATTACTAGTAGTAGATAGGCCTTAAGATCGAATTTATTATAGTAGTCTATCTACCCTTAAATCTATAGATACTCGGTATATACTAGCTTACGTTAGTCTTACGTACTATTACTAAAGATCTCTAGATAGTAATAGAGTAACTCTAGTACTCTAGTATAGTAGATTTCCGTATCGGTATTATATTATATAGTATAGGTATTCTAGTCTTCGATAAATTCGGTAACCGTAGCTCGAATAACGGGTATATAGATAGTAAGGAAAGCGATACGATCGTAGGTACGATCTAGATTATAGAGTCCCTAGGCCTTAATCTTATTAAAGTAATCTCTCTAGGTATTTAGAGCCTACTTTACGAGTTTACTATTCTAGTACTTTATAGTATTATTACCTTTACTTATTATATACTAGAAGTAGTCCGAAAAATCTAGATCTCGGCCCTCGAAGAGCTTATATAGCTCGAGATATACGTCTACTATTATAGGAGTCTCTATATAATATATTAGTAGTAGAATAGATTCTACGGTATTTCGTATAGTATACTAAATTATATACTATAGGAAATTGCCTTAAACGCCGGATAGCTTACTAATACCTATATTAGATCGGACGACTCTTAGTTAATATCTACGACTAACGACTATCTAGAGGTACTACTTAAAAGTAGAAAACTTAGTCTTCGCGAGGTTACCGATATAGTACTATATAATTATCTAGAAGAAGATATCGATATAAACGTAGATCTAGATACTAAAGAAGGCCTTAAACTTATAGTACGTATCTACTAACTAGATATTATTAGGACTAATAGCTTTATAATAACTATATACTAGCTAAAATCGCGGTTTATAGAGTTAGTATACTATAAACGGTATCTTATTAAGGCTACGGGCGATCTTATAAATCCGGTCTCTAGAATATAATTAGTATACTACTTATAAGGAGAGTCTAGGGCTTTATTTATCTATAGTATATAGATATTATACTATAGGGAAATCTAAGCCTAAATTATATTACTCTTCGTATATATAGTTATACTAGATAGATAGTATACGGAGAGATAGGAAGTCGCTATATAGATCTAGTACCTATCCTTTAGATATCGCGAATATTATCTTTTAGCTATAGTACGTAGATAGTATACTATAGGTAAAATAGTATATAAGTACGACTTATTATATAGATACGCTCTAGTTTCGAGATACTAGTATTAAGCGGCTAGTCTCTAGTAGATATTAGGTCTCTCTAGCGATCTTAGTACTATTTTAGCTATAGTACTAATATACTATACTATAGCTAAATCTAGTATATACTTAATAAAGAATATTTATACTAACCTACTAATAAAATAGTTCTTCCTCTATAGATATCTCGTAATAGCTCGATATCCCTAATTATACTTAATACTAGAAGTAATTACGGTCTTAAGAATACGTTTAATCGCTTTATTAAGTACTCTTTTATTTCTAGGCGCTATCCTTTATATAAGACCTATTCTCTACTATAGATACTAGTACTACTATATTATTATTTTAAAGCCTTTAGTACGTAGTATATCTACTATCTTCTTATCGTCTAGACTATAGTATCGCTAGAAGTTATTCTTAATATATATATAGAGACTCTCTATCTCTATAACTAGTCTACTAATAAGAGAAATACCCTATTCTAAGTAACGCTCTTTTAATAGATACTCTTCGATAGTAATACTAGTTTCTTCTATAATATAGATACGTAATATCGAATAGATATATAGGTTCTTAGTACTAACGATCTACTAGATAAGAGGACGATATTCGTCGATATTAACTCTTAGAGATATCGCTTTTACTATAATATATATCGATTTTACTATAGTATACGTCGATTTTACTATAGTATATAATAGTCTTAGTCTACTAGGGCGTATAGTTTCTCGTATCGATTTTCCTATAATATATATCGATTTTACTATAGTATAGTATCTCGGCTTTACTAGAGTATAGTAGTAGTAATATAGATTCGATATTACTAGGTATAAAAGAAGATAAATAATTAAGTATATAGTTTAGATAAAGAGATTAAGTATTATAAAGATCCTATATAATTATATATATTCTAAAAGTAGAGATCGGTAATAATATTATTTTCGGTATAGTATATAAATTAGGTACTATAGCGAAATATTCTATACTATAGCTTCGAAAAGGGAAAATATAATAAATACGAGATATCGAGAAATACGAGATACTATAAAATACGATATATCGAGAAATACGAGAAACCGAAGATCGCTAGGTTCTAAGAAACCGGAAATCGCGAGGTTCCGAGATACTAAGGTATCCGTCTAGTGCTACGATTAGGCCACCGCCAGACCCTGAATCTCCGGCGCGGCCCGCGTTGCTGCCTCAGATGCAGCAAGGCGCTTTCCACCTTCGAGCACTGCACAAACCACATTTCGAACAACAGTTTTCGTTGCCGATACCTTCAGCAATCCCTATCGATTTAAGAGTTCATGGCAACTTCTCTGGATGCGCTCCCAGCAGAAATTCATCTGGTGTGTTTTGACCTCCCGCATCGTATCCAGAATTGGTCTGACGATCGGCAGGCTGTACTCTCGTGGCTGTCGGCCAAAGATATTCAGAAATGTCGAAGGATCAATCACTATTTCCAACAACTGATCGATCTGTCGGAGAATCAACAGCTATGCGTCGGGCCAAGTATTGCTCGTTCGCTCGACCGACTGAAGCAACTGACCGATAAGTACTGCGATTATCCTCTGGACACGACTGCAGAAGATGGTCAGTATTGCGTCAGCCCGCATCGTTACGCCAGTCTCAGCGGTCTGAACAGATGAACACAAGTTCCGCAGGGATGCTGATACCTGCCCTTCGCTTCTAGGCACGCCGACTGCATTTCTCGATGCGCTCGTTGCTTTCCTTCGGCTGAGGGGAATTGTCATTCCTTCGAGCGACCACAGGCATCGAAATGGTGTCTCGTTGTTCAATGATCGGTTGATTCGCTTCAGTAAACACTGGGTCTACCGTTCAACGGGCGCAGTTGTGAGGCAATGGGATGGGTCCTCAGAAGCGCACACCAGCAGCGGGCGGGTCGCAGAGATGGCACACAAACTCCTCGAGTACCACATGCTCCACGACCACGAAGAGCGGAATATTGGAGAAGGTTTGCGAAATTTCCTCATCGCCGCTTCGCAGGAAGGCCTCCAAATTCTCGGGTTAAGGGAGCCCAAGGATATGCTACGATGGCTTGACATGATCGTCGGCGAGCCTGGTGTTTTCTCACATGTTCCAATCATGCACGGCGAACAGTACAGCAGAACAGGCGCCATGGTACGTTCGCTCCATCTTGCAATGTCGGCTGTGCTAACAACTCGCAGAGCTGGGGTATAGTACCTAAAGCTGCCCGATTGAACGATCAAGAGCTGGCGCACGAGATGAACAAGCGTGCCAAAGCTCTGAATATGCCTCAAATGGACGAGACTTCGCCATTCAAGTACATGGTGCACACCACTTGGGCGCGCGACCATGTCCAAGCTGCAGTCTCAGCAAAGGTGGACAACATAGTGAGAGCGGCAGTGCTGGAGGAGATGTTCCTATTGGAGAAGCCGAAAGCGCAGCCAGATTTGTTCTAACGCATGCTGGAACAAGTCAGGCAGCTGTATTTCAAAGCGTTCAGACACACGCGTGGCCCTTGTTGGCCAAATAGTGTCGGAGCAAAGCAGATCCGTTTTGTCTCCGATGACCATGGTCAATCGCTAGACTAATGCCATCGCGTCCATAGCTCGCATTGTAGCAATTTCAAAGGGTAGGCATAGTCCTGTCTTCCCCGTCTCTTCGCTGGCGTGTCGAGGACTGTAGATTTCTTCGGTCGCTCGCCCAATGTTTTGCAGCCCGAGTTCTCGTGTATAGGATTCTGTCTCACGCGTGAGGTGTGATGGAACGTCGTTGATGATCCATGGCGGGCGAACTGAGGCGCATTGTTGTGGGCACTTGCGAGAAATGAAGCCTGTGATTATCGACAACAACGCGTCCTGGTCACTTTGATGCCAAGATATTAGTCAGCTCACCGTCATGGGTCCACTTTCATGTGCAACCGCGACGCGACACTTGGTCGATGCTAAGATTTAACTCTACTTCGCCTACTTCACCTACTCTTCGCGATTCCGCGCACCGGACCCAGACGCATTACTGTTGTGTTCGCAGAGCGATAGTCCAGCCAACGATCTATCATGCGTAACCCGTAACTCAACACAAACATAATCCATCATGGCAGCCAACAAGGCTCCTACCACTATTCTCGACCTACCGGTTGATCTCCTGGTGATGATCTTCCCATACCTCGACGCCGCCAGTTTCCTCAGTCTTACTGCAACATGCAAAGCCTTACATGCCCCCGACTTCATACACGAGAGCACATTTTGGTCTGCTCTCGTGCGACGCGACTTCCGCGTACCCAACCAGCCAGTAGCCCAAACGGACGGCGAGCGGTGGCAGAAGCTGTACAAGCGGCTTCGTACCCAGAGCAAGATCTTCACATGGGGAAACAACGAGAAAGGCTGTCTGGGCCATTCCAATGAGCATCCAGGACCACGCATTCTGAGTGGTCCCGGCTTTCGCAGAGTGCCACGTAGAACGAGGCATGTTAGTTGGCCAGGTGAAATGGAGGGCCTTGAAGAGCTGGGCGTGATATCAGACATTCAATGTGGCGGCTGGAGCACCACATTGCTGACTGCAAAGGGTGCATTGTACACAGTGGGCGTGCTGGATGGTCTGCAGTTCGACCATCGTCGGCCACCTCATTTGCAGCAGCCTCATCTCTCGCCAACGCCGCTGAAATTTCCAACAGGATTGCCGCACCCGAAGGATCGCTACGATCCGGCCACAGCCATCAAGCAACTTTCGGCTGGCAGATCTCACGTTCTGGCTTTGAGCGACAGCGGCATGATCTGGAGTTGGCAAAACATCGATCTTCCGGGTTTGCGAGTCAAGTTCGTCCATCACACTCTCAAAGAGAATGGCAGCGAGAGTGGCGCTGGTGTCGTGAAGAAAGTGGTTGCGGGCTGGAATCGCAGCGTAGCTCTGATCGAAGGCACTGGTCTTGTCTTGTGGGAGCCGCTTCAGCTGGAGCCTGACGAGTGTGACGCCCTTGATGCGGCACTTGTTCTGGAAAGTGCTGTCGTCTCCAAAACACGACATGTTCAGAAGAGCGGGCTCCCAGAAGATGCAGATATTGGCGAGGTACTGAACTTTGTGGTCATGGAAAACACTATCCTCTTCAACACACACCTCGGCAAGCTCTTTGCAGTGGAGATCACCTCTCCTCATCGCACTCGAGATATGCCTGAGCCTGTGGAGATTCCGATTCCTGCATCGAAGAGCGGTGGGTCTGATGCCACATTTGTGACCGACGTTCAAGGCTCTTTCCAGAACTTCGCTGTGTTCACCAAATCCGGCGCCGTTCTCACCAGCAACCAAGACAGCATTATGCCGCGTGTCCTCAATCAGGCATCTTCTCAGCGCATATTCAAGCGAATTCCAGCTTTACAGAACAAACAAGTCATCTCTCTCGCATTCGGCGACTATCATTTCCATGCTCTTCATGCACCTGGCTACATCACTTCTTATGGTTACGAGCCACAGTCCTGTGGTGCACTTGGTCTTGGCGGCATGGGCGTGCCCGAAGGCCGATTGCGAGGCATTAGAAATCAAGGCATCGGCGGAGACGGCCGCTTGGTACCGCATGCATATACCGAGGGTCGAAGAGTCTGGTTCGAACAGGAGAAACGTGAATGGATCTCCTTTATTACTTCAGGTGGCGTGAACGAAGAAGAAGCGGCGGAGCGTGTTAGACTGGCAATTGGCAGTCCTGGAATTACTGCTCAGGGAGAGGTCAGCGAATGGATCGAGCAAGAAGGCAGAGATTGGGCTCAGAAGTATGGGATCAGCACCGAGGGCGATGACGACGATGGTCTCGGTGCGTACTTCGCACTGAACGTGACTGCTGCTGGCTGGCACAGCGGCGCCCTCGTTCTTGTCAACGAGAGTTTGGCAAAACGGCTGCGAAAAGCAGTCGAAATTCCTGACAAGCCAAAGTCGGAGGACTCGTCAGAGGACGACCGGGCCGAAGCCAGCTCAAGCTCGGTTGCTGAAGGTGAGCCTCAAACACTTTTGGACCGTGCTACAGATTATGGTCGTTATTTCCTAGGCCTCGCCCCTTATGATGTGAACTCAAGCGCTTACGATCCAAACGCAGCACGCCCCCGTGGAAGCGCAAATGCCACCTCTAATGCTGGCAGGCTCCGACCGGGTGCTGACTTTGGCGCTTCTCCTCGACCAGGCTACCACTACATCTGGTCAAACGATCACTTTCCACGACTAGAGCTAGGTGATGGGACTGAGATGCCAGGAACTGTTCCCTTCGATGAGTGGCGATATGGAAGGCCGGACTTCCGTATGGAATGGGAGGAACAAACGGACGAACAGGACGAGTAATGAGCATACCGAGAGACAGACTTATGAATTGATGAGCGAAATAAAGGGAGTACGAAGCAGTACGAAAGATCCTTGCAGAAAGCGCATATTGCAAGCCTATCAGATACCACTAAAACTTCTATCTAGATACCCATTACCACCCAGACCGAGAATTTGTCTCGGAAAGCTGCGTTGCTCACGAGCATAGTGTGACAAACATATTGCAGGTCGCCGCTCGCTCTTCATCCGAGAAGAGAACCCACAATGGACTGATCACCGGTGCTGCATTGGCTGCTGGCAAGACTGATGGGGATGTTGATCGGAATGAGTCCCTATGCACAAGATCAGCTCACGTATCATCAACTCCCGATGCGACTTACGATATTGTTGGTGACCGCGGAGTTTGGGCAACACATGACTGTTCCCGTGGAGCAACTGCTACCTCCGGTCAAGCCAGTGCATGACCCTCCGCCCAATCCGTTCAGACCGAGTAGAGATAACAAGCCACCAGCGTTGTTGTTGGCAGTGTTGCAACAGAAGGCTGCATTGCCTTGGTTGCTGCAGATGTTGTTCGCGGTGTTGGTTTCGGTGTTACCGTTTCCTATGGCTGTGGAGCCCTTGCCTCCACCACCTTCGTGGCCGGAGCCAGAGCCGACCTGAGCGGGCTGGCCAGCTTGGCTGGATTGTCCTGGTGTTTGGGCTGTGGGTGCTGCGAGAGCACCGGTTGCGAGAAGGGCAAGGAGGGCTGTTGTGAATTGCATTTTGGTGGTGGAATGAATGTGGTTGTGTAAGGAGTGGTTGAGCCTGGTAGGTTGCTTGAAACGAATGTGGTGGCTGGATTGAAATGAGCTGACTGCTTGAATATTCAAACTCGACCTGCGGTTTCGTCCTTCATATATCTCAAGAGGCCAAACTTAGCGAGGACAACATCTGACTGACGTCTCCTGCCAAGCAAGCCATGGAGTGGAGATCACGAAGACGGTGCCTGAACTTTCGGCATGATGGCGCTTGGACGATAATGCAAGAATTACGATCGCTCACAACTTTCTCTGCGAATGCTCACCTGTGCATACTGGTTCTCTCGCAAGGCTGAATCAAGCATGCCATGAGCAAGTCGCGGTCGCACAGAGGCTAGAGCCAAGCTCTTGAGGCTAATATGGCTGGTCGTACGCTCATTTGCACATGCTGATCAGCGATAATTTGAGTCTTGGGCAGAGACAGGAGTGTGCAGTTGCAGAGATCAGACCTCAGTTGCGAAATACTACACTACATGCATCTGTTCTTTGGAGAGGTCTCTTCCAACCCTTACAGCTTCGACTTGGCGGCTTCCAGCTGCCCAAACAACTTCGGAAAGTTTGGAGTCCCTGTGTGTGCAGTCCAACCTCCATCAATCACCAGCGCCTGACCGGTGATGTACGATGCATCGTCAGAAGCCAGAAACAGCACCGCTCGGCCGATCTCTTTTGGATCTGCTCCACGATTCAGAGGTATGCTCTCCAGTAGGGCCTCGTGTACAGCGGGCTCGGATCGGAAGGGCACAGTCATCGGCGTCACCATGTATCCCGGACATACACAATTCACTCTGATCCCTTCTCTTGCGTGATCAAGAGCCATGGTGCGTGTCAGGTTCACTGTGCCGGCCTTCGCAGCAGAGTACGAGCACAATTCATAATCTCCAAACAATCCTGCCGTGCTTGCAGTCGAAACTATCGAGCCTTTGCCTTGCTTCCTCATTTGCGGGATTGCAGCTCTTGCGAGGTAAAACAGGCCACACAAGTTCGTCTTGATCACTGCATCGAAAGTGGCGACGTCATGGTCTACGACCGTCGCTAGATCCGCCAGTCGAGCTCCGTTATGAAAGAGTACATCCAGACGACCGAATCGCTCGACACAGGCCTTCACTGCACTTTCGCAGTCCGAGACGTTGGAGATGTCGCATTTCTGGAAGTGAACATTCTGGTTGCCAAGGCGTTGAAGGATATCCCGTTGTTCGAGGTCTGTCACGAAAACCTTTGCTCCTTCTTGGACGAACAGTTCGCAAGTGTCTGCGCCGAGGCCAGATGTGCCACCGGTCACTAGGACGACTTTGTTGGTGAAGCGGCTGGACGTCATGGTTCCGACGATATTGGCGTCGGAAGAAGATGAATATGGTCAAACTGACCCGCCATCGCGTTTTGGTCAGGCCGGAGACCTTATGAGGCATATCAATGAAGAGGCGTGCCATTTACGAAGCTTTTGCCGAGCTTCTCCAGTTCTTCCAACCGAAGATGGGTCGCACAGACTAGCATTGAAGCTTAGTATGCAAAGTAGCTGCTGTGGTCAGACAACAGTGACTAAGATCTGCTATGCAGTCAGCCTCGTACGAGTGCAGCTTGAAGCAACACATGCGAGACACGAAAGCAAGCTCAGCGTGATCTACAGTGATCTGCAGTCTACTGAAGCCTCCGGGCCTTTCAACCTGGACGACCATCATCCGACGGGTTGCAATCAAGTTACGACAGTCACATGGGTAGCACTGAGTGGATTCTGTTCTCAAATTCAGAGTGTTGAAAGACTACATTTTGCTATTTATCTGGGTGACGCCTAGACATCGGGCACATGATGGTATAGTGGTCCATTCTCCGTCGACCTATTCTTTGAGCTGGACCTCGTTCTTCTCACCTGCCACGCTCTCGTCGACATCATCTTTCCAGGACTGGACTGCGCCTGCGTTTTCCTTACCACCTCTGTAAATCTGTCTCGAGACATGGTTGTTAAACTAAGGATCGTAGTCTTTGATGCAGCAGCAGGCAATGAGACCAACAAGCCCAACCGCGATTGCAGCATAATAGACGTACGAGTACGCTTTGGCATATCCATCAGCAGTCGCACCAGCAACAGCTGCGGCAATCTGAGCTGTCATGCCAGGAACTGCCATCAATGCTTCAGAAGTGCCTGCTGTCAAAGCCTGGAAGAGCGCAGGAATCGACGATGCTGGCAGTCCCGCTGCTTCTGCAGCTGGCGGCACAGCCTTTGCCAGCTCAGTCGGAGCTGTGTTGGACAGGATTGCAACAAAGATTGCCGTGAAGATTGCTCCAACAGCAGTCCGGGCGAGGAAGATGATCGAGAAGCAGGTTCCAAGATCCGCATCGTTGGAATCTAGCTGCACAAGTAGACCAGAAGCCACTTCCAGAATGCCTGCAGGGAATGTCGCCAAGAACGAGAAGGCAGCAGACTGGCTGAAATTGTTCGGGTTGCAGGAAATCAGAGCTCCAAGGAAGGCCACTGATACAGCCATCATTGCAATGAGCTGGAAGTGGACGAATTTGCCAAGACCAATAAGCGGTGATAGAATCACTATCCCGCCCCAAATACCGAACGCGATGGTTGTCGACGCCAATGCCTTCTTGTGTGTATCTGTGATTGACGTGGCGTATATCACGGCAACTTGACTGGGCCAGATGATTGCTGATGCCAGATACACTGTGCCGCTGACAGCGCTAATTATGAACAACATCGAGAAGCCTCGAACGTCCTTGAAGTAATGCATCGGGATGAGAGGATTAGGCGTATGCGAATACACCTCCCAGAAGCCGAAAATGATGAGCAGAATGCCACCAGTGATAATCAGGCCCAGGATCCGAGACGAAGACCACGGGAGAGGTTGGCCACCCCAAGAGACGCCAAGCAAGAACAGTACAAGTCCAGCAACAAGCAGCAGCATGCCAACCCAGTCCACACGTCTGAGTTCATCTGCGTAAGTGCGATTGTCGCCGTGAAGCTGCTTGAAGCTTGGAGGATGGTAGAAGAGGACCATCAAGATAAGCGCGATGCCTTGCAGAATCAAGTAGATGTAGTAGATCCAGCTGACAAGTCATTAGCACAGTATTCTAGTGACGGAGAAAATCTTGCCTACCGCCAGCCCTCCAAGTTTGTGCCGAAGTCGACCAGCATGTTTGCGAGATACGCTCCAAATCCGGTCGGGATTACATTCGGGAAGACCACAGTGACAGCCACAACAACGAACTTCCACTTGTGCGGACAGATCTCGCCGACTGTCAAGCCATAGCATGTACTACACTCTGTCAGTTCTAGTCACTATGCAATGGAACCATGCCAGAGTACTTACTGCACGCCCGCTGCAAGACCAAGCATGACGTTCGCGCCAACCAAAGTGTTGATGGCTTTTGCTCTGCATGCAATGATGCCTCCTACGAATCCAGTCAAAGTCGCAGCGATCAGGATCTATCGTCTTCCAAACTTGTCTGAGATTCGGCCAAATAGTATGATCGAAATGGCGCTAGCAACAGACCAGATGATCGAGAACAGACTGGCATTCGCACTAGGTCCAATGTCCTTGTTGATGATTGTGATCACTGCTGCAGCTGGACTGAAGCCCCAGTAGCTCGCACTGCGAAACTCGATCAGCGGCCTTGCAAGAAATTTCGGGTTTGCTTTCTTACACTGTTGACAGCGAGATCGATGCAATGGCGCCGAGCAAGGACAGGCTACTGAAGTAGCCTTTCTTCACATGTGCAGTATCTGTAGCAAGAGCTTCAGACTGTCTGATATCTTCGAGTGTGCCCTCGCCGGCATGGGCGAGTTCAAGCTGCTGGAGCTTCGATGTTGGTTGTGACATTTTGAGTCGATTCAGATGTGCAAGTCAGAAAGGGTCGTCGACGTGGTCGACACCGGACCTTGTGTGACCTTATGTCTTTCGACTTTCGCAGCTCCGCCTTTGTGAGAGAAAGTTTCATATGATCTCCATCGGTCGGCAGCCGGCAAGGCTTCATGCATCCAGGATATCGAACAAGGATGACTGTTCACCAAATTACTGGAGAAGCTAGACAACGAAGACCTTAGCTTCGCAGAACGAAACCATGTCGATCGCCATTGCAGCTCAGCAGCTTGAATGTTGCAGGGCTGGAGAAAGATTGCAGATGCATATGGTGCGGAAGGCTCCAAATTGACTTTCAACTCAATCCCCGCGCTCCTTCCCAATCGAGCCATTACTGTACTCGCGATGACTACACCATGAACCCGCGCAAATCGCATTCGCAGAGCTGGTTACACAGCATGGAGGGACAATTATGATGCTCAGCGGGTGGAGAAGTATGGAGCTCATCGAAATGTAATATCAGCCGCAGTCAGGCATAATAGAGCTTCGAAATTGGACATGTACTACTAGGTACAGTGAGCCCAGTCCACGAGTCTCATCGCCACTTGACCATTGTCTTGAGCAAGATTCTGGTCTACTTTGAGAATTGAACACTCCTAGCAAGAAGCACCATGCCTGGAGCCAACCCACTCCACGACCGTCCAATCGACGAGAATCGTCCTATCAGGGTGATCTGCATTGGAGCAGGATACTCTGGCATTTTGACTGCCATCAGATTTCCTCAAAGAATACCCAATCTTGATCTCGTCATATATGAGAAGAACGACGACATCGGAGGAACTTGGTATGAGAACAGGTTGGTAAATGGTCCGATTGAAGTCTCTCCGATGCTGATGGCAGAGGCAGATATCCCGGCATTGCCTGCGATATCCCAGCCCACGTCTACCAATTCACCTTCGCCTCGAATCCCAACTGGTCTCGATCCTATGCACCAGGAGGAGAGATCCAGCAGTACCTCAAAGACGTCGCTTGGAAATATGATGTTGAGAAATATGTTCGCTTGCGAAAACGCTTTGAGAAGGCCGTCTGGGATGAAGAAGCACAACTTTGGAAAGTCACGATTCGGGATCTGGAGACCGACGAGACATTTATCGATACCTGCAATGTTCTGCTCAGAGGCACAGGCATCTTGAACTCTTGGAAGTGGCCTAACATTCCTGGGATTCACGACTTCAAAGGTTCGTATATGCACTCTGCCAGGTGGGATGAAAGCTTCGACTGGACAGATAAGACTGTTGCTCTGATTGGTGCTGGAAGCAGTGGTATTCAGATCCTGCCGCAGATTCAACCCAAGGCAAAGAAGGTCGTGCATTTCATGAAAGGGAAAACGTGGATCTCGCCTGTTGGCTATGGAGCGGAGGAAGGCGGCGCCGCTGATAAAGTTGAGCACTCTCCAGAGGAGCGCAGGTACTTCGCCGAGAACCCTGAGGAGTACAAAAAGTATCGACACAAAATTGAAGGTGGCATGAACAAGTCACAGCTCGTCACCTTCCGGGGCACAGATATTCAAAAGCTGTTCTGGAAGATATCCGATGATTCGATGAAAGAGAAGCTGAAGACCAAGCCCAAAGTATACGAGAGCATGATCCCAAAGTATCCGCCCGGCTGCAGAAGATTGACGCCTGGGCCTGGATATCTCGAAGCTGTTGTCCAAGACAACGTGCAATTCGTTGGAACCGGCATTTCGAGAGTTGACGAGCATGGCCTTTGGGGAACGGATAGCACGTACCATGAGGTCGATGCCATCATTTATGCCACGGGCTTTGACTATTCTACTGTCCCAGCACAGCCCATCATTGGGCGCAACGGCGCAACGCTCCAAGATGAGTGGACACCAAGACCGAAGGCGTATCTCTCAGTCACCACGTCGAAATTCCCGAACTTGTTCCACTACTTGGGACCCAATGGCGGTCCAGCTGCAGGCTCCTTTATTGCGATGTTGGAAGTGGTCGTCGAATACATCATCAAGTGCGTCCAGAAGCTGCAGCGAGAGCATATAGCATCCATGGAAGCTTCCGAGCAAGCTCAATCGGCATTCGTGGCCCACGCAAACCGGTATTTCGAGAAGACAATCTTCACATACAAGTGTCGGTCTTGGTTCAAGCGGAATTCAGAAGAAGGCGACGTTATCGGTTTGTGGCCAGGCTCTTCTGTGCATGCTCAGAGAGCGCTGGTCAATCCCCGATTTGAAGATTTTCGATACATCTAAGAGCTAGACACTGTCCGAAATCCTCTGGCATGGATTGGCAACGGCCTGACTACTGCTCAAGTCAACGACGAGAAGACCACGGAGTATCTCGATAACGTCGATATTCCACCAGTCATTAATCCAGGACCACGACCGGAGGCTAATGGCATGTCAACTCAGCTAGGAGAAGTGCATATTAATGGCAATGGTTGGAGTCATAAAATGCCCCAGGTTCTGGTGGAAGAGCTTGTCGAAGCCCAAATGACAATTCCGTCATAAAACGATCGTCTTGCATGGTGATGGTAGTCGACAGCAACAGTTCGGTGTCGGCATATTGAAAGAGTGTGCAAGAGCACAATTCGGTCTGAGGGCCTGATATTGTTCAGTTAAACATTGCGCTGGTTGATCAAACAGCGACACATGCAAGAGCTATCTTTGAGAACTCGCGATACTGCGACAGTGCCGCTGCATCAATTTCGTCGGGAGCAGGATATGGCTCATCGGCCAGATGATTGCTTGGGCGCAAATGCACGCCTTGCGCCATGATGTTGGCTTCGCTGTCGTAGAGCTCTGGGTAGAGCTCGAAAAAGGATGGATCCAGCCGGTAATTAGAGGCAGCGGCATTGCTCAAGCCCAGCTTTTGATGCGCCGCTCTAGCGAGCGTTGGCGACTCAAACAATTCGTTAACGCTAGAGGCTGGCAGCTTGTAGTGCTTTGACGACTGTGTAGACACTCCAATATCATCAATAGTAATTACGCCACAAGAGCTGTGGCTCGTCCTATTGCCTTCATCTGTCGAGCGATCTTTCGCTTCGCCCGCTGCGACTGCTTGCACCAGAGTCCAGACAGAGACATAGCCAACCACTGGTTGAGGACATCTCACCAGAGTGGAAAGGTCAGCTTGAACGACATAGGCTTTGCCGACATCGCTGATCACTTGATCCAGCTTGGGATTAGCAGAATGATGTACGATTAGTTTGTCACGCAGGCTCGGCCATGGTATCCAGTCAATAACACTGGGATGAGTGACTGAGATCTGGAGCCTGGTAGGCCGGTACTGAGGCACAATTTTGAGCAGATTGTCAGCTGATCGGTTGATCCTCCACGCAGTAAGGTCCTTCACAGCCGTCAGAGTTCTTGTGTACGTCTCCCACGAAGCCATCCGGGTCCAGGAAATATTTACAAAAGCCGTTATCATGAACTCAATGGCGCCAAGCAGTCTATATCACTCGTTAGCACGACTCATAATCTGGCAAGGAATGTCGTGACGCTTACTGCTTGTTAGCAATTGCCATCTGACTATTGGTGGCACAGTCATCCGCCAAGCATGCCTCGAATGCATCAATGTGGTCAGAGAAGCTCGAATTGGTCCTCCTGAGAGACTGAAGCTCATTGCAATACGGTCTCGCTCGATCAACAAGGTCCTTGTAGTGGCTTGGGCCGAGCGAATGGCTTGAGAAATGGCACAATGGCGTTCGTTGCAGTGCTTGTTGAGCGAAGTCAGCATCACTCATACCGTCCAGTTCGAGGATCTGGCCCGTGAATTCCCCAGGTCCAGCTACATTACGCATTGCTTGACTGAATTCGCCTAGGCGATCAAACTCTGCAGCTGACATGCGCAGTCAACTCCATTTTGCAAATTTTGAGGTGTGGTGAGGCTCTCTGCCGGTACGGTTGTTGGAACTAAATCGGCTGCTGGGAGGCATGTAATCAAGTCGAGATCTGAATTCCCGTTTTCGTTCTCCGGATTGGCTTGCCAGGAGGGTCTTTCAAGCTCGATAGTGGAATCAAAAGGCGGCGTGGCAGCATTTTCTGACACCGATGTGGACGAGCGACGATCGTGCTCACCTAGAGCGCTCGGCAGACAAGGCTGTCGCAAGGTCAGCGATGCTCTCTTTGAGTGCTGATGAAGCTCATACTTGATCGATCCCCAGAGCTTGCGCAGCAGCGTCGGCCAAAGCCTTCAACGATATCTGCATGCCTATAGCTTTCTTGTGCACCGAGAGTAACTGCTCCTTGAGCAAGGCATTCTGGTCTTGCAGCTGTGTCACATATGCCGCATTTGGTGCTGCAGTCTGTTCAAGCCTCTCTTCCAGCTCCTGTATTCGCATCGCTTGACGAGCTCGAAATGCTCTGGAGGGCATACGGTTGCGCAGCTTCCTTTGCTCTGGTCCATTCACATCCTCTTGTCCTTGCCGACTGCGCGACCCTGGAGCCGGAGTCTTTGCGATCTTTGAAGGCATGATATCGATTGCTCAACGCTTCAAAACTCATGCATAGAAGAGCAAGACGTCTTCTGTGGAAATGAATGTCTGGCAGGGGACGAGTTTAGCTTCCTGCAGGGCTGGGCCTAGCTCCCAAAGATTGATTTCCCCGCAGGAGATCAACCAAATCCGGGGCAAAGAAAGCTTAGGTGAAGCTCGACACGCGCTCACGTGCCAGTGAGCAGAGACGTACAGTCATGTTTTGTACAGTCATTGCCAAGACCAAGTATGTGCTGGAGCCCTGAGCTTGGCTGTATACCACCACAGCTCTGCGGGGCTGCAGAAGCGACAGTAGCCACAGTCGACTCAGCGTGTGTCAAGTGGTGGCAGAAATGTAACATGGACACCTTTCTGAATCATTCTGTGCTTTCCTTACGCCTGATATAAGCATCCGTCTCTTATCGTGGGCATCATCATTCACGCTCTGATCTTACTCCTGCAACGATGGGCTCGATAGGTACGCCGATGGAAGAAGCCCAGGAGCACATGAGGAGGGAGGGCTGGTGTGTTGTTCCTGATGTGCTTAGTCCGGAGCAGACCCAAAAGGCACTCGATGAGCTTTGGTCCGTAGCCGAATCAGCCAACAAGCGCGGCGAAGACACCTTCCTGCCATTCCTGGACCCCAATGCAAGCAATGTTCGAGTATTTTACCTGCTGGAGCACGCAATCTTTCGAGACTTGATACAGCATCCCACGGCAGTCCAGATGGTCAAGAGCGTGCTGGGAGAGCAGTTCCTGATCAGCAATTTTACTGCAAATATCGCTAGACCTGGAAGCAAATCTATGGGCCTGCATTCAGACCAGTCTCTTGTCACGCCTGATCCGTGGACTCGAATTGAAGCCATGAATGTCATTTGGTGTCTGACAGATGTATACTTCGAGAATGGCGCGACTCTGTATATTCCTGGTTCCAACAAGTGGCAAAGAAGGGGCGATATTCCGAAAGATGCAAAAGAGAGATTGAAACCGTTCGAAGCGAAGGCTGGCTCAATCGTTGTGATGGACGGCACAGTTTGGCACACATCCGGTGCGAATGTTACCAAGGATCAAGATAGAGCCCTCCTATTCGCATATTACACCGCGCCACATCTTCGCCAGCAGGTCAACTGGACGAGGAAGCTCAGTCCAGAAGTCAAAGAATCACTTTCGCCTGAAATGGAGGAGTGGTTGGGCGTAGGTAGACTTACCCCGTCAGCATTTGATGCAACGCTGACAGTCGATGCAGCTTAGCGTGACACCGAATCTGGGAGAAGCGATCATGCATCTCAAGTATCTCGATGATCAATTCGCAGAGGATGGCAAGGGATCAGGCACTGATACTGCGGCCGCATTTGCGAAGTCCTCGCACAGCAAGTGAAGACTTTGAAGTGCATCTTTGACCAAGGGTTCGAACTCGTGCTCGGCAAGTGTTCAAAGATTATTTGCCAGCGTCTGTTCTCATATCGGAACCTTTCTCGTTCTCGAATCGCCAGTCACTCGGCCAGCCAACTTCGGAATGCATTCAGTGTTATGATTCTTGTAGTCGTACCGTCGGCTTTTGTAAGATTCACCAGCTTATTACATGTGCATGCCAGCATGATCAGTCGTCCAGTGATAGCCGTAGAAGCGTCCTTAGAAGGACAGGGGACACCGCAATTGTTGACAGGCTGCGCCGCGTCTTCTCAACTCGCGCATAGCTCTTTCGGTCTACTCGCGGAGTCTGTAACCGAAGGTCGCCATCGCATCAACACAAGATAGCTCCCGCTGTTCTAGGCGTCTTCCTTCCATATCTTATCTGCTGGAGCCATCCTGGGTGCACCAGCTTCGTTCCACCTGCGCTGCCTTTGCGAACGAACATGTCATTGATTAGAGTGACGCGAAAGTGCCTGACGGCATTGAAAGACGCGACAGCGAGTGAAAAGAGAGCTGGCGAGCACGGCTCTTCCCGTCAAGCCTTGTTGCCTGGCGAAGAACGCGTTCATTCGCAAAACAAACTTGGACAGAACATGAGATTTGAGACACACCAAGCGTCCGGAATGGGCGGGTGAGCATCAAGAATATCTCTCTCATTACTCCGGCACAGTGACACGAGGACGGAGCATGGAGCCTAGAGCTGATTTTGGATGCATGTAGCCCTTGCTCATTCCAGGTCGCGTCCTCGCAATGCCGTGGTGCCCCAGCGGAGCCAGTATACTCGACAGCAATGGTGTTGTGACGGATTCATACCACAAGCCTAGCCCTTCAATTACCGCACTCGTATGCGGTCCTGAGTCTCTGATCCGCCTTGTCTCGAAATTGTGATCCTTCGAAATTCAGCCCTACCGAGATCTCCCGGCCTCAGCCACAAAAGAGATACATGTGGTTCGCAACTCACTAACAATCACTCTCACACCTGCACAGACACTGATAGCTCTACGCATATCAGAAAGTCTTGTCGATCGCTTCCGGCGCTTCAGTGAACATTCGGCATGGCTCTCATATCAACAAGAAAAGTTCTCGAGCATCTTCAACAGACATACCACCAATCACCAGCTCTGACCTCCCTGGCCATCCTCGGGGGCTTTACTGCTTTCACTTCTTTGCTTGATATTACCTCGTTTGTATATCTGCATTTTCTTCGGACTAGCAGTCTTCGTTCATATCTCGATCCCAAAAAGCCTTCGTGGGCGTTGGTGACCGGAGCCTCCGATGGCATCGGACGAGGTTTCGCGGAGGAGCTTCTTTCTCAGGGCTTTGATGTCATCCTCCATGGACGCAATCCGAGCAAGCTTGAACGTGTGAAGGCAGAACTCCTCCCTCAGTGGCCAAATCGACAGGTCGAAATCTTGATTTTGGACGCTATGCTGGATTGCGAGGACAATGGAAAGATGGAAAATGCCATGCGAAAGGTTCAAGGGCTCAATCTGAAGATTCTGGTCAACAATGTTGCGGGCGAGTTGCAGCCTCTGTTCCAGTCGCATGCCCTCCGGAGCGCAGCAGACAATCGCAAACTCATGAACGGAAACTTCATCTTCGCGACGGAAATGACTAGATTACTGCTTCCGCGGCTCACCGCGAACAAGCCGTCCCTGATACTCAATATCGGGTCGGGTTCTGCACGACTCCCTTGCCCATATATCGCCATCGCAGCTGCATCAAAGGCTTTCTTGGAGTCTTTCTCGCGAGCCCTGGCTGCAGAAATGGTTGCAGAAGGTCATTCTGATGTTGCAGTCATGTATAATCTGGTCGGGATGTGCTCTACAGGAAGTGAACCACGACCGGTGACATTCCTTGTTCCAAGCTCGAGACAGTTCGCGAGAAGCAGTCTGAATCTAGTCGGCAGTGGTAGGAGAACTGTATGGGGATACTGGCCACATGCATTACAGTTCGAGACGATCTTCAAATTGCCGCACTCGATCATAGAATGGGTGTGCATCGATCTGGTACGGAAGCTGAGAGCTCAGGATGAGAGTTGGAGAGGGCGCAAATGAAGATGACTGTGAGTTCACAGCTCAGGCGAGTTCGGCAGAGTTGAAGACAGCCAAGTCGGACGACTCGATTTGGTTCGAGATTTAGGAGGGAATCTCTCATTGGCTGATGGGCTGTGAATCAGGCTGTCATGATACTTTTCTCGCATCCAATTACATCGCGAGGAATTCCAACGAGGAGCTCCTCTAAGCTTCTTGGCTCATTCTACGAAAGGCGAACCTCTTTGCAACAATTCTATCGCTTCCAGATACTTCGCCCTCCATTCAACACGGCCTGAATCAAATCCTCTTTGACCTAAGAAACATGGTTCAGTACCGACCTCCTGGTAACAACTCGCCGAGCGAAAGAGACTACTGGAGGCTCAAGTCCTACGAAGAGCTATCATGCAAGGATTCGCGTCGTTCTCTTGGCCACGGACCTTTCCGCTCTGGCCCAAAGGACCAAAACCCTTGTGGTCCAAAATTCAGTAACGACAAGGGAAGATTGGTATATCTCTGCTCACGCATGGACAGAGGCCTCCTCAATTACGAGAAGTGCAGCAGTGGCGAGCTCAAACAATTTTGCGATCGGAGACAAATTACGCTCCGCCCTGCATGGCAACACAAAATGTCTTACATGTATCTGCTGGAGAATCTAGACGCGCGTGGAGTATTCGATGGTATATTGAGGCTGCCTTCGGAGTTGAGACTACAGATCTACGAGCGATATTTTGACTGGATCCGCAGCGTGATTTATGCTTATGAGCTTCTGGTCCCTCCACCGTTGGCGCAAGTCTGCCGAGTGTGGCGCAACGAAGTACTGCCTCTGTTCTACAGCTCCTTTCGATACCGCATGACCATTAGCAATCGCATCAGCCATCATGATACGAGAGCCGGGACTGCAACCTGGACGCTATTCAGGAAGCCGGACTTTAAGCCCCTCGTCAAATGCAGTCATTTGCTACAATTCGTCACGAGAATCCGGTTGCAGGCGTACTACTTGATCAAAGATGAGAACGGCTACTTCAAGAACCAATTCGACGCGTGGGAATTCGATTTCAGACCATTTTATGGGCCAAAAGCGACGAGGAAAGTTGGGCGGCGCGAGATAATGTCTGCGTCAGAGGCCAAGGCCTGGGACGAGATTGGCGAAGAAATACAGGCGTACTTTAGTCGCGCGTTACTCCGGGACGACAAGTCTTTCCAATCATTAGATGACAAAGCCGTATTTTGGATCTATGCTCGAGCATGGAAGCATACAACAGCACATCATGCGCTGTCAGCACGCTTCTATCCGGAATACTCCCGGAAGCCGCAGTAGCGTCACTGATTGCTTGATCACACACCTGCAATATCCGCTTGGCCATCGAACTCTGTCATAGCGCTCTGTTCAGGATGTCCAGTCAGCGCTTGGGGAAAAGGCTGTGGAAGCGAGCTCTCCAATACTGCCCAAGGACCGCACCTGGCTGAACGTGCGTCTTGCGAAGCAGAATTCTCGCACTGTCATACTAGGGTCTGAGTCGTAGCAGGATTCCTAATGATGCAGTTTCCCAGCAATCAGACCAGAGTCTGCGTACGGACCAGGAGACTTTTGGGCTCAGAAACTTTGGCAGCGTCTGGTCAGCGATTGCAAGATGTATGGCGATGGAGAGCTCTGAATAGTGACCGAGCAGCGGGCATCATGGCACGTATAATGGCATGATGTGTATGCATGCTGTCAAATTGCATTCTCTTAGACGACAACAGCCATCCTGTAGCCAATCTGTAGTATCCTGACCGTGATTCAAGTTCTTGGCCCTTTGCGATGATGTCCAAGGATATACTGTAGGAAGGAGCAGGAAGGTTTGGTCTTGCAGGGAAGGTGTCTTGGCAACAGGCGAGGCGCTCACTCGCAACGCGACCTCTCTTCCGCTCTTCATTTTCGAAGATTATCACATTTGAGTGCTAGTAACCAGTTGTCAGCAACGCTCACGTCCATGTCACTTTGTCAGATGGTGAGCTGAGACGAATGGGTTGAACGCGTACCCACGCCGATGGCTTACGTCACGCGTCTCATGACCCGCGAACGAATTGCTCTCAGAACGACATTGATCTTTCGGACCATCGAATCCGACCATTGAAGCTCACAACCGTGAGGGTCCCAACATGGTCGTGCAGAGCATCAAGCAAGATGATGTCTCCAGACTCTCCTCTCACTGCTTGAATATCACGTCACAGAACACGCCGGATCCATTCTTCGCTTTCGCCAATGGCAAGTTCTACATGACTTTCACTGGCAATGATCGTGTGCCTCTTTGGGAGGCAGATCGTCTGATCGACTTTTGGGAAGATAGACCTAGGATCGGACCAATCTGGTAGGATCCAACCCAAGAATCACACCGAAACATGCGCTGACAGCAACAGGCGACCACCTCAAGATACGGCCCATTCTGCTCGACTCTGGGCTCCTGAGCTACATTGCCTTCGTGGTCGATGGTATGTCTATTATGCAGCCATGGATCCTAAACTTGGTAATAGGTCACATCGAATGTATGTGCTAGGTGGGCCTCCAGCAACAGCAGATCCTCATCTAGGCCCTTGGGAGTTCTTAGGTCCAATCAAAGGCATGGATCAAAGACAGTGGGCGATCGATGGCACTGTGTTCGAATTTGCAGACAAGCTGTACTTCGTGTACTCCGGATGGTCCCTCAATCGCTCATTCGAAGATGTTCGGGAAGATCTCCAGGAGCTGTACATCATCCATCTCTCGGATCCAATCACTGCCGCTTCAAATCCTGTCTGCATTTCCACGCCAGATTGTCACTGGGAACGAACAGGCCCCGTCGGCATTAACGAAGGTCCTCAGTGGCTCTCCTCTCCAAATGGCCAGTGGAAAGGTTTGGTCTACAGCTGCGGCGCAAGCTGGACTCAGCATTATAAAATGGCACTCTTGCGCCTCGTCGGAGACGATCCTCTCTGGGCGCCGAATTGGCAGAAATCAAGGGATCCATTGCTTCAGAACGCCAGTCATGGCGAAGGACCGTTCGCACCTGGACATGGCTGTTTCCTTCAGCTGGGAGAGGATACTATTGCACTCTTTCATGCCACAGACAGAGACACCGATGGAAATCAAGGTCGGAAGTGTAGGACGCAGAGAGTGTCCTGGACACATTCAGGTCCAGTGATGGGTAAATATGTCGGAAGAGCGACAAGAAATGTCCAAGAGTTCCTCGGTGATCAGTCTTCCGGTGCAGTGCTTAGGAGGGCGCTACTGGGCGAATGCGCAAATGCCTCATGATCAGTATTTACCTTACAGCAAGAAGCTGTGCGCTCTGGTTCTTGTTGCATATCGGAGGATTCCCGAGAGAGCAGGACGCATGAAATCTTCTACCAACCAAAAGAAGCCGACAAGCCGATAGTCTTCGGCTCAATTTGAGCTTGTCACCGAAAGCTTAGCATCGGTACACGGCGGTCGGACCACGGAGCGCCACTTGACGCGAAAGATATCTATCGTGCGGTGGAACGTGAACCCACTCTCTAATCTCAAGTCCCATGTCTGGTCCTTTTGTGATTAGCAAGACGCTTGCGCGTGTGCGAAGGGCTTTGCGGACTCGTAATAACGGAGACACTACAATGTAGGTTGAACTTGCGTTCTTCTATTGAACTTCGTTCTCTCGAGTCGTCACAATAAAACAGCTAGGATTGAAGAAGCACAGCCGTTGCATTGGAGACGAAGTGACGCTGTGCCACGCACAAGATTTGGAAGTCACAAGCACGTGGAAATCTAGACTCACTCGCACCTTCGAACCAGGCGGCGCGATCGCTACTGCTGTGTATCAGCTGTCATTAAGTTACAACACGACACGACACAACACAATACAACACAGCACACTCGACTCTTCAGCAACTACTTCTCGCCATATACTGAACGCACAAGATACAGCTATACTAAGCAGCTCAGAATGAAGCTTTCAACTTTCTTCCTCACTACAAATGTAGCCGCAGTGGCACTTGCAGAACCTTTATACAATCGAGTCCCGGAGCCAGAACTTGAGCAACCCACTCCAACACTAATGGCGGATGGTCACGTGGAGTAAGATTGCTTTCTGTGTCCATTGCGAATGCATCGATCTGACCGCTGTCTTAGGATTCGGCAAAATAGAGTTTACAACCAAGACGCCGTCGCTGCTACTGAGGAAGCACCAGTTGTAACGACAATATGGCAAGCCAGTCAAGTCGGGACCTCCGCGACCTACATACAATATATCGTCACACAAACGTTCGCCGAAGTACCCGATCAATGGCCATCGGCAGGTGTTGGATCTATCGGATACGGCACTCTTTCCAAGACCAAGAAGAACAAGCGCGATGCGGCGCCTACTGGTCGGTGATTGAAACTCCTCAAGCTATTACGCAAAAGAAACCAAGAGCGAGAAAGTGTCGTTGACGAAATGCTAAAGCTGTGGTCGCAGGCGGCACACCGGTCGTCCTTGAACTGCACACCAAACTCGAGACATTGTGGCTACAGCCAGTCACGCAGGTGATCGAGTTACATGTTGTACCGACACTTCCAACTTTTCCTGGCCTCGGCAATGAGACGGTGATATTGAACGACACGGCCACATAAGCGACGATAGTATTTCGGTCGAAAGCCGGCAAGGGAGCTTCGAAGGCTCGAATGTTGAAACGAATTTTGAAATTGAGCGTTTGAGCGAGCATGAGCATAGGGACCAGGATTGCGAGCAGTATGAGCACACGCCAAATTTGCAATGAGCATATACCAACGAGCATCAATTCCCTGGCATCTAGCAGGTGCGCCTGCCTATCGCCTCATCGTGGCATCGCGAGTGACTAGCCGTGGACAAAAACAGCCTTGTTGTGAGTGCTCTACCACAAAATGCCCGTCAACAGCAAGATATCATTTCCTCTTGAATCAGGCAGCTCTGTCTCTTAGCCTAAGTTCATACTTAGTGCAGTGATACTTCGCCGACATAAGCCTCCGAGCATTGAGCCATCACGACTCCGCAATGCCGCAGCGTACGTGTCTGATACTTCGAAACAATCTCGATCTATCCTCAAGGGAATAAGAGCAGGCAAGATGAGGTCTTTTCAAGGAAACCTTGGCAGCATTTGACTCCGCCACGTGCGAAGCTTGTCCAAGCCCTTACGTAACCAGGCGTTCCGTGTCTTCCTGGGAATTGCTTCTCCGGCCAGCCTCTCAATCGCTCTGCACGACCATTAGAGCCTACGACCCTCAACAAGGTGCCCATGGCGAGGAATACTTCAATCATGCAGGTACGAAGAAAGAGCTCGGAAGCTCCGGTAGATCATCGCCCAAGACTCCCAACGACACCAATGGCATCTCCTGTCTAGAGCTTACCATCTCGAAGCGCCTAAACGGCACCAGTGTGTAACGAATTGACTTTAGACCTACTTGCGACCAGTGAGAAAGTCGCAATGACCACGTCATGGTAGAGGTAGGTCCGTAGTACGAGCTGCCGCGCGTGCTATGTAGGAGTATGGCTCTTTCAACGGCCTCATCAATTCTGTCTTCTGTCCCTCCATTGACAGTACTGAACGGCACGACTACCTCAAGCAGATCACCTCATCATGCCTCACGACATTCCCTGGAAAGTTGATGTGAGACATCATCCGGGCTCCAGCGCGAAAGACATCAAAGATGAGCCCGAGTGGACGGGAGGTCACCAGCATCGTGTAGGATATCGTAATAGGCAGGATCGTGTACCAGGACTCGTTCACCAGGGTGACGAGCAATCAGACGAGCCAGAGCTTGTCAATTCGTCTGGCAGCTCTGAGCCAGAAGAAGAGATCGAATTTGATCAAAAGGCTAAGAGCGAGTTTGATGACTTGAAGGCTCGGGCGAAGAAAGGCGACCTTCTCAACTTCAGAGACATCATAAGCAATGAGGAGGATTTCCATTTGAGATACCCACAGAACCGTAGCTTGGGATGGAGATATGTGCTTGAAGCTTCTGAAGACTGGGTAAAGAACGAGGAGAGGTGGCCAGCGAATCTGAAACGAAAGCAGAAGGAAGAGGCTGCCAAGAAAGAGAAAGAGACGCACACGGAAGATGGCGTTGAGATCAACAACCAAAAGCAGGATTCCAAGGAGAAGCCCAAAGCAGAAGAGACGGATCAAGAAGAGAATGACTGGAAGCGGAAGGAGGGAGAAAACAGCAAGCACCACGATGCATACGCTGGGGACGACGAAAAGTCTGACAGCGAGAAGGAGGAGGACAAATCGGAATATGACAAATTGCTTGAGCGCTACACACCACAAGAGATTGCACTTCTTAAATCGTTGAAGCATGAGAAGGAGTATCGTGGTAAGCTACAACAGAGTGATGGCAAGCGAAAAAGTCCTCAAACACACAACAGAACAACAATTGCGATCGATGAGCAGGATCAGTTCTCACCAGACAATTGGCTTCCGAGGTCTGACAAGCTTATTCGACTGACCGGCAAACATCCCATGAATGCAGAAGCGGAACTCAGTGCACTTTTCGAGACGTCTCAAAACACTGGCTTGATCACGCCTAACGAGCTGCATTACATAAGAAATCACGGTGCTGTGCCACGAATCCTTTGGGAATTCCACAAGCTGGACGTAGAGAACGGCAAGTTGATCTTGTCGATGGACCAGCTCAAGAATGATTTTGAGCACATCAATATACCAGTCACGCTCGCCTGTGACGGTAATCGACGCAAGGAGTTGAATATGATCAAGCGATCCAAAGGTTTCAGCTGGGGAGCTGGCGCAACAGGTTGTGTCTACTGGAAAGGACCATTACTACGAGACGTTCTTATTGCAGCTGGAGTCAAGCCAGACAAGTACACCGGCGAGGGCAAGCTCCGCTGGGTCAACTTTCAGGGAGCAGACGACCCGAGCGAAGGCAAGTATGAAACATGCATTCCTCTCGACTACGCCATGGATCCTAGCAACGATGTTCTGCTCGCTCTTGATATGAATGACGTTCCGCTTCCTCCAGATCACGGTTACCCAGTTCGTCTTCTAATACCAGGATACGTGGGAGGTCGCTGCGTCAAATGGCTGTCGAAGATCTGGATCTCAGATTACGAGAACGACTCGCACTACCATATTTGGGACAACAGAGTCTTGCCTTCCTTCATTACTGAGAAGGATGGTGAGTTCGCATCGACCATGTTTGCTCATCCCGATACGGCATGCAACGAGCAGAACCTCAATTCTGTCATCGTCAAACCAGCGCAAGGAGAGAGGATCCCACTTACAAAAGCTCGGAAAGGCAACACATACAGGATTGAAGGCTACGCATACGATGGTGGTGGACACGAAGTACAACGGGTCGAAGTCAGTCTCGATGGAGGCAACACTTGGCTGTACTGCATACGAAAGTTCCCAGACTACCCGATCAGGCATGGCAACAAATTCTGGACGTGGCTGCATTGGTACGTCGACGTAAGTGTCGTCCACTTACTCAACGCGAAGGAGGGGATAGCAGTAAGAGCCTGGAACGTCTTCAAGAATACGCAACCCGAGCGTGCGAGCTGGAACACTATGGGTATGATGAACAACTGCTGGTACAAAGTCAAGCCCGAAGTCACACAGCCTGAAGATGGTGAGGAAGTGCCTAGCATCTTGTTTCGGCATCCTTGTGAACCAGGAACGGGCGATGGCGGCTGGATGCAGCCCTCTGTGGAGAACCAGATTGCAGCAGCGAAGCAAGAAGCTGGAGCTCCTCAAAAACAATTTACTCGACAGGAAATCGAGAAACACAATACCGAGGGCGATTGCTGGCTGGTAGTAGATGGCAAGGTGTACGACACCACTTCTGTCCTATCCTGGCATCCTGGTGGGAAGGCTGCAATTCTCGGCCATGCTGGAAAAGTGCACCAAGAGACCAGCGACGAGTTCGCATCCATTCACGACGGCTTCGCATACCAAAAGCTCAAAGAATGTATCCTCGGAGTCGTGACCGAAAAAGCCGCCAACTTCATCAAAGCCAACGCCGAAGCCGCAGCAAAAGAAAAAGCCAACAGCAAAAAGGACGGCGACGTAGTCCTACAAAAGCACAAATGGGTACCAGTAACCCTAAAGACCCGCGAAAATCTCAGCGAAGACACGAGAAAATACATCTTCGCCCTACCCGATGGCATGAAAGATCTTGGACTAGGCACTTGTCAACACGTCCAACTAGGTTTCCACATGAAAGACAAAATGCTCATTCGAAGCTACACTCCAACGAAACCCTTACTCCCAGATCCAGCAAAGAAGGGCAGCAGCGGAAGTCAAACCACAAACGGCGAAGTTCAAAGCATGCAAGATGGCCAGGGAACTTTCGAACTCGTCGTCAAAACTTATTTCCCAACATCCGAACAACCTGGAGGTGCGATGTCGAATATTCTGGATTGTATGCCTATAGGCGAAGAAGTTGAGATTCGTGGACCGACGGGTGAGATCGTGTACAACGGCAACGGAAAATTCATCATCGAAGACAAGGAGATGACGTTTAAGGAAATCTCCCTCGTGTTAGGAGGAAGTGGTATAACACCTGGCTTCGCGCTGATCGCACGAGCGATCTTGGGTGCTGGAGAAGATCTGGAAGTCAGAGTTGTTGATGCGAATAAGAGTGAGAAAGATATCTTGTTGAAAGATGAGTTGGCTCATTTTGAGGAGTTGGGGAAGGGGAGATTGAAGGTTACGCATGTTTTGAGTCATCCTAGTGACCAGTGGAAGGGTTTGAAGGGACATGTGGATGAGGAGATTATTAAGAATAGTCTTTTCCCGCCTGAGGAGGGAAGTGTGGTTTTCTTGTGTGGACCGCCGGCGATGATTCAGAAGGCTGCGTTGCCTGCGCTGAGGGATTGGGGGTATAAAGAGGACGAGAATGTATTTGGGTTTTAGGTCGGAGGGTGAGTATGTATACTGTACGTGTCACATGGATTGGATGAGTATGATGCACAGCAGTGATAATATACAGCTCATGACGAAGTCCTGACTCTGCCTTATCCCATCACTCGTCTTCGGTCCATCTTCACTGTCGTTGATTACAGCAGACGTCTCATTCCCCGATCCAAAGAAGAACGTCTTCCCAGTAACATTACCATTCGGCCCACTGATCTCCGGAGGTACAGTCTGATCCGGTACTGCACACACCTTCTTCGCAGCACCCACACAAGCCAATGAGCCCCTCTCACTCGAAGTATTGAAATAAGCTTTCACATAACTGACAACCATAACCGCATCCTGCTCCGGAGGTCCAGCCGACCAGCCTCGATTCCCATTACTCCAGTGAGACATATGAAGCTTTCCCGCAGTCCTAGGAACATTCTGGGTGACAGTCGTAAGAAGCTGGCTATTCGCGTAGAAATCGACACGATCCGGAAGCCAGTCGAATCGATACTCATTATACCCAGAAGCGGGAAATAAGTCGACGCTCTGCTTAATGAAATCCGGCCCAGAAGCATAGCCTTGTTTCGCGGACTGAGGAGATTGTATGACGAGGTTGATCGTTTTGTTTAAGTCCTCTTTCGACAAGATCTCGATGTCGATTTCCGTGGAGTCGTTCCTATACACGATCAGTCAGTAACGAAGTTCCTTTCCAGGACTGACTCTGATTGCACTCACAAATAGAAGAAGAAAGCTCCCACAGTCCCCATAACATCCGTCATCTTCATCCCAACTCTAAAACTCCCGTAAAGAACATCATCTCTCTGACTCAAAATCTCGGACATAGGCACCATCCCGTCGCTTTCTCTCCTCACCCATAACTCCAACCCCTTCCCTTCACCACCCCAATCATACTCACTCTCAATCGGGTTCGCCACAACATTTCTATACTCGGCTTCCTTACCATAAGGATTTGCTCCACCGGGCGTCACATTATATGCCTGCAGAACCCAGTTCTTAGAAGTCGAACCTCCATACTCAGGTAATCCGGTAATGGGATTCCAAGTTTGGTTATAGTGTAAGAAATCCGTTTCTAAGATTTCTGTGAAGAGAGCTTGTGTGGTGGTGTTGATTGTGTAACCACATGAACAATCTGAAGTCGCACTTCGCGCCGAGATGAAGACGAGAAAGTTGATGAGCGCGGTAAGGCGCATGGTTATTGTGGAAGGAGATGTTCGGTCGAGAGATTTGACGTGATGATCAGGTGAGAGGATCAATGATTTGGTGACTTTTGTGATCAGTGTGAAAGATCGTTTACAGTGACGAGATTCTTACCTGTTTCGTCAAAAGTGATCGATCCAATCCGTTTGCTTACGCCTTCAAATGGCGATCGCGTGCCTCAGATGATCCTATTCCAAAGAGGTATCGAATCCGTCAGTCAGTCAAGTTCTGTCAAACAAACCACGGATTCTAGTGCCAGTATTGCAAGAACACAAGACCAGAAGGACTATCGAAGCGCTACTCACGTTCCTGCAGGTGTCCGCTAGAAACACTGTTGTGAAACACATCTTTAGATAAGAATAGCTACACAAGCGTGGCTACACAGCATGAGAAAGTCCCGAAAGCAAGGGACGGACAGGAAAACGCCATCGTGATTCTCAACGCCTCGAGAGGATTTTCTCCATGCTGTCGCTGCTGCATGATAGCAGAATTTCCTGCCGCGCGCCGAACGCCAGACGGGATGGAAATAAGTCTTAGACTAAAAGTTGTCCACGAAGAGAAGATTGTGAGTCAATAAGTGAGAAAGCATAAAAAGTCCCAGCGACGCAAACAATCCATGAATCGTCGTTACATTCGTTTCGTCCCGTGTCATTCCGAGAGCCATTCCATCTCATTCACGTCTAAGTGTCGAACTTTTAGATCAGCAGGCAGAGCTTATTCAATGCTGTTGTGCTTTGTGATGGCGGTGCATCACTATGTATACCAGCCGCTTTTGGGACTGGAGTCGTAACCGTGATGGTGCTCGAGTGAAGTTCCGGACTTCTTGCTCTTGACAGCAATGAGCTTCTGCTGTGTTGGGAATGAGGATACTTCAGATATGCTCCGTTCCCTGCCCTACAAGAAGCCGGATTCTGATAGTAGTCTATGAACGAAGTCAGTATAAATCGACAAGGACAAAGGTGACGATTAGATCATACCTCGCAATCTTCTCATCTTCCCTCTCACGTGGCTCTACTTGCAGACTGCGCTCGTACATTTCATGTACGTCACCAGCGCTCTGCATATTTCTGAGGATGTACTCCTGCAGCTCTGGGACTGGCTGCAGACCGTAAGGCACATTCTGATATTGTTGAATATCCCGGATGACCTCAGCAGTCTTTGCCCGTTTCGCGAAGTTGATGAGTTGTGTCTTCTTGATGATGCTGGGAATACCGTCCTCGATAAACGTCAAATCGGTGAGGTAGATACCGAAGAAGGGAATGCACGGGGGGTTAGCCTTGTGCAATGATTCTCGGTATTCGTTGAAGTTCTTCGTCGAGCCCATGAGCTTCCGCATAGACTCCAGGGTCTGCGTCGTACGAGCATTGACCTGCGACCACGTTCTGTTAAGTCTGTGAATCGGTGCCGAGCCCAGAGCAGATATTATGGAAGTCAAGCAGGAGAAGTTGTTGAGGTTCCGGCATTTGTCTGCGATGGAGACGAAGTGCTTGATAACGACCACGCGCCGCTTGACATCGGCCTGTGTGAGGATCATCTGAGCTACCCAGTTCGTGAGTTGATTGGAGTGGAGGATCAGGGCCTTGACATTCTCTGCTGGGTCCGCCTCGCCAGGCGCAAGCTTCTTTTGCCAGGTCTTGTTCAAGCACTCCGTTGGCCGGATCTTACCGTACAGCCTCGATTCGATGATTGTCAGCTGTCGAGCAAACTCCAAGGCATCAATATCCAGGAACTTGAGTTTCTTCATGTTCTTCGGAATGATCGGTGGCGGCGCTTGTGAGTTCAACGTAAGGACGAGTCGCTTACTTGAAGCGTCCTGTCCACGCATCCTCTGCTCAATGGCGGTCATGAGTGGGCCAGCTCCAGGTGTACTGGTAGATTGTACGGTATCTTTGGCGAAGCCGTATACCCTCGACATCAGCTGCTGGCTTTCGTCGTTACCTGGCTCCATCCAGTAGTTGTCGAACCACGATTTCAGAATGTTCACAACTCTAAATCGAATTGGCTTTTGCTTCTTGTCCGTCCAGATTGTAAGATCGTGGCCACCGACGCCATGTGGTGGTTGAATCATCCATCTCTTGACAAGCATCTCGAATAGTTCTGGGCCTGTTGTGAATGATCTGTAGGTGAGGAGGAAGGTATTGTTGAAAGGCGAGTCCAGTCTGTCATGTCGTGTGAGTTGCTCTACGAGACCGGTGAGGGTTCCACCGCGGAGTTGCGGAGGCTCGACCTTGAAGTCATAAGACATCTCGCCTTCGTAGTCAAGCCTGAGATAGTCTGGCATCTCTTCTGAATCGCGATTCGGTGCGGTCAACGATGCGCGTTCCTGCTGCGGTGCGGGCACTTCGCCGAAGAATCGTGTAGGTTTCGAGCTTTCTCCTTGACGCTGAGCATCTCGTAGTCCTGCCGATCCTGTGCCTTCTGTGAAAGATTTTGAAGGCCCAACGTCCGCGAGACTTGGTCGCAAGCTCTTGGAGCTATTCCTCTGGTGCTGCTGTTCGGTGGGCGCGCCGCCATCTGTGAGACGATGTGATCCTCTTGAGTCGGAGTCTTGCGAAGGCATCAATTCGGACAAAAGTTGCAAGGAGAAGTGTATCTGTGCCGCTGCAACGTCCAGATCTCTTCCCACAGTCTTTACTCTCGCCAGGCGCTCCTCCAGCGAAGGACCTCTCACCTCCGCCCACTCGTCCCCAAGTGGGCTCGCAACTGCCTGACACGCCACGATGAGATCTGAGGCCGCGTCGTAAATCTTCTGCTTATGCTCTGAGAAATCGTTCAGCTGATGCGCCTGGAGCCCAGAATTGAGAGGAGCCAGGTTGACGGATTCGAGCGTTGCGAGATATGGTCTGCAGACTTCGAGCACCTGGCTGCCAGCTTTGCACACTGCGTCGCCGATTTGCCGATGTTTGTGATGAGTAATGAGCTTGTCCCGCAGGATCAAATGCTCATCAAGGCGCTTGATGTTGGAGTTAATCAGTCTCTTGAGATCTTCCAGGCGATCAAGCAGAGATTGATTGAGCTGCTCAGTGGGTTCGGAGGAGTTTTCAGTCTCATCGTCTGTAAAGGACATGGAGGACATAGGGTCTTTAGAGTCCAGCCCGTTGCTGCGCCAATTTCCTGCAGTCCGGCTGCCAGAAACAAAGCCAGGCGTGAGCCTCGGGATCTCCTCGCCACGTTGTTGTCGCGCGACTTCAACAAAGCCATAAACGCCATGCAGGACCCCTTCAGCTTCTTGGAGACACTTTTGAGCCGAATCCGGCGCTGGAAAGTCGGCAGCGGCTATATGCGATGAAAGAACCAACTTTGAGAACCTTGACATCATTTCTCGGAAATGCGGATATAGTGCCTTGTTCGTCGATATGATGGAAGGGTTGCCAGAATGGTTGTCAGTCGTTCCAGAGCCAGCTGCAAGTAGTAAACGCAAGTGGTCGGAGATGTCTTCTGCTCTGCGAACGAATTCAGATCGATCGCCAGCACTGATGACTTCACGATATCTCTGAACGGCACGACGCATGTCTTCAACCATAGTGTTCCAAGTCAATGGGACAGCGTGAGCATCGTCGAAGAAGCGCCGAGGTAATAACGAAGTGCTCGAAGCGTTACCCTGCGCGTTAGCGAAGGACTGCATGGTGGTACCAACTGGAGGTATTCCCTGCTGCATTGCCGAAAGCGATACGTTGCTTGCTTCTGTAAGATTTGTGCGCGAGCGGGTCATCGGAGAAGCGCCGTTCAAAGAATCCATGGATGTTGCAGGTGACACACCGTCGGACAGATACGAACGTCTGCGTCGATGCTGACAGATTGACTACGTTAGTTGCGTGTCACATAGAGTGGTATTGTAGCAATTGGGTGCAGGGCACGTGTGAAAGTGTTACTTACTCTCGAGGCCTTGGATCCATGTGTCGCCGACGCGTCTTCGGTCTCGGAGGCGGAGGCGGAGGCATAGTCGGTGTCATCGTCGCCTCCATAACCAGCGCTGTGGAGGAACTCAGCTGGAGGGCGCGTCTGGTCAGGAATGAAGACGTTCGTCTGGTCGCGCGGACCTCTTTCATTTGCGGACGTGGGAGCCTCTAGCGGCAGCTCCATTGTGCTCTCGCCGGTGAGAGTGTTGAAGTAGAATAGCCTGCCATCTGGTGTGGCCTGAGGGATCCAAAACGCAGCTTCCTCCTGCTGGGTCGCACTTGACGGCGCACTTGGTCCATGTACGCCATTGACTGTAAACTGATCGTGCTGCTCATCGTCTTCGCCCGATTCTTCCGCTTCTGAGTCACCCCTCCCCATTCTGTTGCCCATGCCATCGTCGTATGCCGCCGTCACCACAGCGCAGTAATTGCTTGGGAACCATCCTCGCACTCCATGAATCACACCATCCCACCATCCGCTCTCCAGCTGCGTTATGACCTGGATAATGTCTCCTTGGCGGAAGCTCAGGCTCGTTCGGTCGTCGGCATCGTAGTCGTATAGCGCTCGCACGTACAGCTGCCCGCCAGTGGACGTGCTACCTGCGAGCCCATTCATCTTATGCCCTGGGTCCTCCGTTCCGCCCCGCACCTATTGTCGCGGGCGGCTTTCACGGCGCTGTGTAAACTCGTCCTGTCTCTGTGCTTGGCGGTGGAGGTGGATGCGGTGCAGTAGGCGGCGGCGTAGCTTCGGTGTGTTTCGCAGCGGCGGCCTGGTATGCGGCCAGGAGGTCAGAGCACTCGCAGTGAGCGGCGGAAGCAGGCGTAATGTGGTCGGCGCTGGAATGCAGACCACGCTCCTGCGCTCACTGCTGTCTCAGTCTCGCAGTGGGATTCGTCCACGATGTCTCTGCCCTTGCACGAAGCAGCGCTGCTGGAGCGTCTTCGGAGCGTGCAGAGGCTCTCAGCCGCCAGCAATCCTCATATGTGTTTCTCGTCCAGAGGGCCGATTTACGATGTGAGTGGTAGAAGCAATGGGGAACGGCGTCTACTCCCGTGCTTCAAGGGCGCATAGGCGACTCTTCGTTTCAATTGGAGGACGGGATGCTGCAAGCTCTCCAGGCAGCGTCCGGTCACGTGGTGATTCGCCACAAAGCAACCATTCGACGGCAAGGCGGTCGACTACACGCTTTAGAGAAAGAGGTGCATTGTGCAGAAGTGAGAAATGGCGCAGATTGCGCATCAATAGTGCCAATCTGCTCTCTCTGCCCAACCGAGTCAGAACTGGGTATACTACTTGTCTACTACGAGTCTACGACGATAGCATTATCGAACAACCACAATATGCCAATCGCCTCAATACCGAAATAGCTCCCAGAAGCATGACATGACCGCACCCGACAAGCGACAATCTCTTGGTAACTCAGCTGTCCAAGGCATAAAGCACAGCGCTCGCGCCCGCCGGCTTTCTCCAACAGGATAAAACACCAAGTCAGTCAAAGCACTTATAACACGCTGTCCCTCTGTGACAGACAGGGAAGGCTTGTTTTAATGCAGTCTCTAGCACACCTCGTCGCCCTCGCCATCTTCCGTAGAGTGTGGGGAAATATGCGCCTCGTTCTCTCACCAAGTTGAACGAGTCAAAGTGACCCTGTATGTGGTTGTCGAATGTATAATGAATCCTTTGAACGTGGTCAAAGAACCGAGGCGCAAATCGAGCATTAACGCAAGCGAGATGGGCATTGCTGAGGTAACGCAGCCAATACTTACCATGAGAGCGCACAGCTCAAGACTATTGCAAACGATTCTGCCAATCGAACATGCTAGTAGGACAGCTTGTTGCATGTCGCCGGCGGCCTGGAAGAATATATCAAGGGGACTTGCCTTCCAGAACTGCCTGAGCAGATGTTGTTCTCCAAAGCCCTTGAGGGTCGGCTAATGAGCCCTTGTGCGGAGGTTTGGACGGTCTGGGTTTATGGCAAGGTCGTTCCATGGACTTGGAGGCGCTCAATCTGGTTCGACATGGGTCACGCTCTGCTGGAATCTCTGTCATCTCGTCAACAACGTCTTCCTCGGTAGAATATCGTCAACTCTCCGGTGATATCGAATAGTGAATATCTCATATGTGCCCTTCTACGACGTCGCGAACCTCCTCGTGTCAGAAAGTCATGAGTCGGATCTGTCGATTTCCAGAGATGAGGGAGCAAAAGCCAGCCCGACCGGCACATTTGAGTTCTGGCTTGACTCGTAGCAGCGCTAGCACGCGCGTGGATGGGGAACGCGCTTCCGACGCTTTAAAATCATGCCGGAAGTGATTGATGCTGTGCCGAAGATCTAGCCAGCACCATCGTAAAGATGTTACTCGTCCTGCCATGATGGCGTTGAAGCCGGAAGAGAGACCCGTTTCGCAAGCCGGTTGCCGCGATGGAGGGAAGAAGCCATCAAGGTCTGGATTCGCTCTTTTGCTTGATGAGAATCTTGTCGTTTGCAAGTCCTTAGAATCAGCGTGCTCAGAGAAGTGATCTCGAGACAAATTTGTTTGGATTAGACTTTGCCGCGATGTCGTGCACGGAAGGCTCCTGCAGTTGGGTCGAGTTGTGAGGAGGATGCCATGGCGGTAAAGAGATCTTGTGCAAGGCTGTTCATTCGAAAGTGGGGTATTTAGCAGCGCAGTCAGATCTTTTCAGTGTGCCCGCCCGACTTAATGACCTCTAAACACCTTTGACCAAGCGATTTGCCCACGAGAGGAAGCAATTGTCGCGTGGGAAGAATTCATCTACGAGAAGGGAGCCTGATCGCACAGCGCCTTGAGAAAAGATGAGAATCCTCGGCAGAACCAGTCCTGATGTGAGCACCCATCAATTCGTTTGTCATATGAAAAGGTGGGGCAGGCAGGATGGTGTGGTGGAAATGTCAGTTCAGGGGGATTTGAGCGGTGCCACGACCGGCTCTAACATCGGGCTACGGGAGATTTGATCAGTCGCAAAGCAATCAGTGTTGTCACGCTCGGTGTTTCGATGGCGACAAGATCGCATCGCATTAGTTCCAATGCTGTTGTAGGCCATCCGTTGACCTTTCATGTAGGCTTCGCTGTTGAGGGTGCGAGAGTCAATATACAAGTCGCAAAGTGGTGTTGACCAACTTTCGAGGATTTTGAGGAGTTCGATCGGGAGCTAGGTTGAAGCTGCTTGGCTAGCCGAACCCGTATTGCTGCTCTTCCCCGATCCGCGAAGAACAGTTTCACGGTCCGTCGAAGACAAAACGATCAAGCGAAGTGGGGCCTGGCGATATGGAACGTTCCCCGAAGCGCTTATGTTCCCAGGACAGCGGCCGCTGGAAAGCAGGTGATCCGCGGCAGATTTGTGTGAAACGTGAGGAACGCCAAACGAATCTCAAATGTGCTTCACAAACAGCCAGCGGCACCCTGAAGGCGTCTGTCGGATTGGTCCACCTATGTTGGGCGTGAATGCGAAGCATTTCGAGACGCACTTGCAAGGAATTGTTGGGGAACTGGATTCCGTCATGCAGAACAACCAGACAACCAAATTGCTGCTCCGGAAGCATGTGTGCATGACGCTGGCGACTGTGGGACCGTTGAATACATACTTTGCTCTGGTCAGCCCGATAGAGCATCGCGTGGTCGGCAGGATGGTATCATCATGTGCGAATAGTCGAGATGCATGGTCATGTGGCGGTGAGCAGTGCAGCGATGGCAGACTCGTTTGTCTGCAGATGGGTGCCGCAAGACAGTGGAGCAGTATTGGTCCTGTGTACAAGTGCTCAGCGCTTGCGAAGCGTGGATAGCAGTCAGTAGCACGGCATCATCAGCAGCATTATTAGAATCAACTCCAAGTGAGCGGCGGGCCATGCGGGCACATAGCATTTTCAATGTCCCAAGTGGGATGCTGACCCGGAGTGTGGCAAGCTGAAGTCTGTCTGCGTCGCCCACGCCCAGCCTGATGCAAGCTGCGCGGAGGCGTAGGCTGTACAGTAGGAAATGCAAAGATGTCGCACGCACTTCGATTCGACATGGCATGGCTCGAACTCAAACGCAGTGCAGACGACGAACTACCTGTCCAGCGTGCAGCGCCATGTTTAGAGCCTCCGCAGCTCACCTCTCGGCAAATCCGTTAACAAATTCACTAGCTACAGTTAGTTAGACGCTTTGCTGGCCGCCAAAGCACAGAGCCACCAGCCTCTGCTCCTTTCCTGGGAAACATCCATCTGAGACCCCGCCTCTTTCGCTCTGCATCCACATCCATCACGAAAGTGCTCGCATCAGCGTCGCGTCTGCTCGTTACCGACACGAGCGCGCAGAATACGCCCAGAGTCATCGACGCAGAGTCCAGAATCAGCGCAGGCGAGTGGCTCCAGTCCGAGGGTCGTCGCTGCCGTTCGAAATCGCTCCAAATGATCGAGTCGACATTTGCATCCAATCAACAACAGAAATCCATCGAGCATTAACGCATTCGGATCGCTGGCTGCGAAGGCGCTTTCAACACCACCGCCACCACGTCCCACGCGGACAGCGATATGTCGACTGTAGCAGGCGCAGCGCCGACGACGACTGCCGTCTCGCCCACCCGCAAGGCAAGCGACACGCAGGAAAAGTCTGCCAAAGAGAAGAGATACAAGTGCCAGTTCTGCAATCGCGCCTTCTCGCGATCAGAGCATCGGTCGCGACACGAGAGATCACGTAAGTCCACAACTTTTTAATGAAGATGATGCGCGGGGCACGACAGAGCTCGAAGCACACGCGCGATGGTCGCAAAGTGGGCTGGCGGGGTCAACAGCATGAACTTAGCTGACTGACACTGAATATAGATACCAAGGAGCGTCCGTTCAAGTGTCAGAAATGTCGAAGTACATTCGTACGGCGCGACCTGCTCCTCCGCCATGACCGTACCGTCCACGCAAAAGACGGTGGCGTGCCACTTCAGAGTGAGACCAAGCGTCGCAGCAATGGCGGCAACAAGTCCGCCGCGCAACAGAACGGCAACGCAAATTCTAACGATACCAAATTGCCCGAACTTGATGACGCTGCCTTCGACCAGTTCACTGATGGCGACAACCCGCTGGGTATTCAACAGGCTGCCATGCTGATGCACAATTTTCAGCAAAAAGCCGCCATGTCTGGACAAGATATCGGTACCATCCAAACTGAGCCACTGATCACCCCTCACGGCCCTTCTCTCATGGACACGAGTGTCTTCGGCTACCCTGGCTCGATGACTCTTCCTCAGATGCATGGTTGGGACCAGATGTTGTCGGCATCAGCACTCTCGCAGCCTCCCAAAGCTCCGTCTATCTCCTCTGCCGGCGCCGATCAACATGATCTGCTATCATATCCGAACAGTGCGCTCAGCGCCACCGGCACCACCCTCCCTCCCTTGATGGAACGCGGACAGAGTCAACAAGATGGCTTGCCGTCCTTCGGCGCGTCATCTCTCATGGAAGGCATCCACACGCCTGGTGCCCTCTCACCTTTCCCAGGCTTAATTGGGCCTATCTCGCCCGTCGACTACAAGCGGTCTCCCGGTCCAGCGCAGCAATGCACGATGGCCAAGGCGCCGCAGGTCACCACCGATGAGCAAGTCACCCGCATCATGGAGAACATTCGCAGATGCGACACAGAAGGTGCCCTGGTCGAAACCTTCCGACTCCCACAAATCAATGTGGTAAATCGGTACTTGTCAACATACTTCAACTTCTTCCACCACCACTTGCCTTTCATCCATCCGGCCTCCTTTGATCCTGCTTTGGTCTCTGCGCCACTGCTCCTGGCCGTGCTATCGATCGGTGCTCTGTACACTTTCGAGCAAGATCAAGCGTACATGCTTCATATAGGGTCGAAGGTACTCGTCACTCAATTCTTGCAGAAGAAAGACAACTTCAGCTCTCGCAAATGCCCACTTTGGATGATGCAAGCATCTTTACTGAACATGAGCTTTGCAAGCTGGAGTGGTGATCCAAAGGGTTTGGAGTGGGCATGCTCGATCAAATCTCTGCTTGCCAACATGGTTGCGGGCAACAGGTATGAGCTTAAGTTGCGCACCGATGCCCGCGAAGGCCGACAGCCCACTCACGAGGAATGGATCGAGGACGAAGGCTGCAGACGCACCTACTTCGCCGTCTACATCTTCTTTGGTCTGCTCACATTAACGTACAACCATACCCCTGCCATCAACTTCAACGAGTTCGACACTTTGGAGCTGCCGTCTTCCGAAACACTTTGGAATCTGGACCCGACCGACAACGAGAGCTGGACGGAAAGTCTGACCGCATCGACCATTATTACCTTCCGAGAGGCACATGATGCATTGTTTCAAGGCGAAAGTGCCCGCTATAGCGCCTTTGCCACTCGTGTCATGATCAATGCCCTCTTCCTCGAAGTCTGGTACCACAAGCGTAGTCCGGAAGCGCTTCAAGACGTGGTTACCGAGTACAAGCTCCGCCTAGCACTGGACACATGGGAGAAATCACTGGAGCTTTGCGAGCCAGAGACAGTCGTGGTTCAGCTCAGCGCACCACACAAGGGTCATCCTCTGATCTTCAACGCAAATGCCATGTACAGGAACACTCGCGCTCGCCTGCTTGTTGACCTGAAGTCAGTCCAAGAGGCATTGAGATACCACGACTCCTACGAAGTCGCCGCAGCAATGACACATGCCCGAGATAACATCAAGCGAAGCCAGGAAATGCTTAACGTCATTCAAAGCTGTTTTGACTGCATCGAGGTCGCCGCACGTCAAGGCATAAGGTGGGTTGCTCGCACTTCAGCCACCAACTGGAGCATTGAGCATCCTCTATGCGGCCTTGACCTAATCGTCATCCTGAGCTTATGGCTGTGGCGTGTGGAACATGAAGACGAGCCTGCCTCGGAAGAAGAGAAAGAAATGTATCAGAAGTTGCGAGGTCTGTTCGATGATGATACTATCGATGGTTTCGGACAGAAGCTAAGTTCCACTGTCGCGAGACTTTGGGGCAGCATGATCGACGAGGTAGTCGTCTGGGGGTAAGTCGTATCAAATTTGCCAGCGTGCCTCATTACTGACAGCACTTTAGCATCACGAAGCTCATGGGCGAATCCTTCAAACTCCACAGCCAGGCACTCATCGGATATGAGGATGCCATCATGACGGCTGAACAGAACAATGGCAGTACGAGCCCACCGGCTGTCATTGCACCACACCGGACCGAAGTCACGGCCTACTAATACCCCACGATAATGACGAATTCCATTGGGCTGCGATACTAGATTGATACCATACACGCACACGCGCGAGCTGCTGGCTTCGTCTGTACTATTATCTCCTCGACGAGGTCTGAAGGAGCTTCCTTGTAACAGATACAGCAACAGTGCGTTTTCTTTACAGCTTTCATCTTTTCGGCGGCGAAATACCTTGGAGCGGACTCCAAAACACTATTTAATAACTTGAGCCTGACACATCCCTCAAGAGAGGGCTTGCGAGCAGGCATTGAAAACGGCTGGTCCGCGAGGAACTGGACTCTCGTTGACGGACGAACGACGTTCGCTCCCGAGACAACTGGAATTGCTACAACTGCTTGATTTTGTTCTATACCATGTGCGTGTATCAGCATTGTTTCTTTACATGATTTTTCTGGATGGGCCTGCGCCCAGCATGGGCGTGGCATGGGCGGAACACAGGGTGCGGAGCATAGCGTGGACTCTTTCTGCTCATTATTGTTTGAGAGGGAGTAATGTCGGTTGTATCATATGTATTGGTATCCATGGGAACAGAGTTGTTCATTAATCAGCCCGCCGTCAGCATTTCAATCCCGTTTACTACGACTCTATCGGCGCTCACATGGGGATCTAATCAAGATTACCGCAGATTCCTCCATATGGCGACCCCAATCGAGACCGTCGCGATCAACACAGCCCCAACTTGTGCTATCCTCTTCAACAGCAATTTCTTGAAATACGCCCCTATAACATTCTCAAAAGCCGCAGTATCATTCACTCTCGGAAAAGGCTTCACCTTTCCCCCTTCATCTCTCGGAACCTCACAACCAAGAAATCTACACAAAGGCTCCCAGCCCTCCTTAACATCAAACTCCAACATCTCCCCCTTCGGCGCCATTCTCCTCACCTTCTCCAAATGTTCGTCCCAAATCTCCTGGGCCTCTTCTCTTGTCGTATTTGAGTAATTCTTTCCATAAGACCAAACATTCGACCTCTCAAGTTCACTAAAAATCAACCCACAAGTAGGATCAAGATACCCAAGAAGCTTCGCAGCGACATTCGCTGGACCTAGAATTGTAGCTTGTATAGATTCATACCATGTATCTGTATCCCTCACAGTAATCAAAATTTTCGCATCAGGATATGCGGTTATCAATTCCTCGACGAACATAGCACTAGGTTGATCTAGAATTGCGTCGTTGTCGAAGAATAATGCATCCCAGTCCTTCTTGGTCCATTGAGATTGTCCGCGATTTTCGAATTTTGCGATCATGGCTTCGTTGCAGAGTTGCGCATCGGGTGGGTTTTCGAAGACGCTGAAGCCGTGCCATGGGTTGGCGAAGCCTAGTTCCCATAATGCCATGCGGAGAGATGCTGTGCCTGTTCGTCCTAGACCGAAGCAGAGGAGTTTCATGGGGATGATGCGGGTTTTGTTGCGTTTGTTCATCCATGTTGTTTTGGGACGGATGAAGGGGCAGTTGGATTCTTCTGCGAGGCCCATTTTGATTTATTGGCTGCTGTAGAGTTGACATGAGAGAGGACTGGTGAAGTAGCTGTTCGTGAACTTGCTTGATACCACATATAGCGGATCGTACATTTATTTGGTGCTTGACGTCAGCCTCTATTCCTTCAACCCTAGACCGACGAGTAAACTTTGCCGTTCTCAGTAGCATTTCCTCAAAACATCCTACCAACTCCTCGCTAAAACGGGAAAGCGCTGCGATCCAAAGCAACGAATCAGATCAGCAAACTCCACTTGTGATAGACCACTTCCTCTCCAATGCAGGTGAGCCAGGTTCTGGAACCGCTACATCGGTCTTCTCGCTTCGAAGAACATGCTCAGTTTCCAAGTCCTGATCAAGAGAGTGACCTTTGATGAAGCAGCAAGCAATGATGAGTCCCAGCCCACTGATGCCACAAAGTGTTGCGAAAAGCATGCGGAATGACCAAGCGATTGCACCGATAATGCTCTCCTTGAGGGCGAGATCTGTCATGGTCTTGAGAATGTAGACGGCAGCCTCGCCACTTTTTGCGATCTCTGCAGGAAGACCGAGATGGACGAGTCGCTGTGCAAAGAAATTTGTCCAGATGGCACCTCCGAGGGCAACTCCTAAGCAGAGTCCAAGACTTCGCATGAAGCTGTACATTGCGCTTGCATGCGCTGCGTCTTTCTGCCGGCAAGCTGCTTGAGATGCAACTGAGTGTGCAATGAACAGTATTCCTTGACCTAGACCCGCAACGATGAAGAGGACGACCCAGACCTTTGTAGGAGTGTGGACGTTCAGTAGAGTGAGAAGTCCGAGACTCAGCGTGGTCATGATCCAGCCAATCCAGATTGCCCAGCGGTAGGAACCGACACGGGCAATGAGAGGACCGATAATGCCGCTCGTTGGAACACAAACTGCAGAGAAGGCGAGGAGGTAGGTTCCAGCTTCCAGTGGTGTGTGTAACTTAACAGTGATCAGATAGAGGCAGAGGAAGTAGACTTCGCTAAAGAGCGTGAGTCCCTGCAGCACTGTGCAGAAGTAAATGGCGATAGCTGACCAGGTCGAGAAGAGCGATGTGCGAAGGAATGTCGTTGTTGCCAGGTACTTCTCGTAGAGTCCAGTGCCGCACACGACGAAGATTCCACCGATCAATGGGACCAGTGTAGCGGCTGACGTCCAGGAGAATTGCGAGCCACCCCAGGTAAGACCGACAAGTGTTGCGGTCATACCAGAGATGAAAGAAGTCGAGCCGATCCAGTCTACCGAGCTCAGTTTCTCACCGACAGTAGACTCGGGCTTTTGGTACTTGAGCACGAAAGGAATAACGACAAGTCCGATGCCACAGAATGGTAGATTGATGTAGAAAAGCCAGCGCCAAGTCGTGACCTTGACCAGTACGCCGCCGATGATGGGCGCGATGTTGAAGCCGATAGACACAACTAGCTGTTGAATACTGATGAACTTAGGACGAGCTCGGAGAGGAATGAGGTCGGAGATAATGATCAGGTTGACGCTGAGGATTCCCCCGCCGCCAATTCCTTGGATGGTTCGACCTGCCAGCATTGCAGCGACGTTGTTGGCGGCGCAACAGATGATGGATCCGATGGTGAAGAGCGCCAGTGCCGTAAAAATGACTGAGCGACGGCCGAAGATGTCGGCCAGTGCGGCCATAACGGGCTGAACAACGGCATTGGCAAGAAGGTATGAGGCCGCGATCCAGAAGGTCTCAACTGAATTTGCGTGCAGCGCTTGCGCAACGGTCTGCGAGGTGATCAGTACCATGTGCAACAAAGGGCTCAAGTCGAACATACCGGCAAGGTAGCTGTGAGTATCGTCATGTCAAGGCTGATTGCGAAGAGTACGCATATCTGGCCGAGGACGATGAGCTTGATCTGCTTTGATGGCTTCCATTCTGGCGAGGCATCTGTTTTTGCGTTGGGGTGTGCAGCCTCGAGCGAGCTTACTGATACTGCGCTCGACATCGTGAATTTGGACAGATGTTTTTCGTCGGAGGTCGAAGCTGTTTCTGAGGTCATGACTGATAAGTGCTTCTCGTCCGTGCGCGCCATTTTGTCAGAAGATGAGTGAAAGAACGTGTGAGAATTCAAGTGCGAGCGAATTCGTCGACAAGCTCTTCTTGCAAGAGGCTGCAGCTTCTTCGTCTCGCAATAATGAAGGGGCGCTGGAAGCCTACATACTTATCTTGCAAATCCTGAGCACTGCCGCAACATGCACGCCACGAGATTGATGAATCGTGGTGTGCTATCGGAGTGTACGGAGCCATCATGCATGGCTGGCTGTTGACGGCATGTATCCAAGGCTCACATATGAAGCATAGCATGTTCAAAGCCTAGCGTGATGGGCTAGAACTGGTAGTTCAAGGCTTGTCTCCATAGGGCTGGCAACTTGGCGTGAGCTTGTCTCCATTTCGATTGCAACAAGAGCCGCAGTCCAGGACGTCGCCGATCATCTCGCAGCATGGCTTCGATAATGCTGGTGCATGTGAAGGGTGCTCAGCTGAGATGGACCTTTGGTGGCTGCACCTTCACCAAAAGCTCACTCGCTAGCAGTGTGGCTGCAGCACCAAGTGGATTGCCACGTTTTTGCAGACGTGGCTAGCACGGCACATGCTGCTGGTGCAGTATTCATTACTCGAGATTACGGTGCTGGATAAGCATCGTGCATTCCGCGCCGGTCGGTGATGCTCTCAGAGCCTGGTTCAGGAGATCGAGAGTATGCCGGCCTGAGAGCCTCGTGTGTGGTACAGGAGAGTATTCTTCTTCTAGTCCTCGACGCAGATCAGGTTTGAGCATCAGCACGCCTTCCCTCAACCCCAGCAGATTTACTATGCCATTCAAGCCTCTTTCATAGGCGGACACCGTGCTTCGAGAGATGCTGAAAGGTTCGTATTCTTGCGTATGCGTGGCTTGCATGAAGCTGCCGTTTAGACTTTCGGTGCAAGCGATGAGCAGGATAACTGTGGCTTTCGGCGGTATCGATCAGTGCACGCCTCGAATTTCTAGCTCGACGACCGGTGTTCATCAACGAGGCGAAGCACGTGTAGTGATAGTGTGGTCCACGAGCACCTAGCACAACGGAGGAGAGCAGAGTGAGTGAATGGAGTGAGATGCGAAGCAGGCCATCGCCAAGGCCGAGATGATGCCGGCCCAAACTCAATTTGGGAGAGTCCTGGAATAGAACAGAATGTCTCTTCAACTCCTTCCTCTCGTGAGTTCATTTGCACTTCCGTATGCCATCTGTTTTGGCACTGAAAGGGGCCTGTATTCATGATATCTTGCTTGTGAAAGCGAGACGACATCGTGATGGTCTCAAAAATAGCCGCCGCCGCTCACGCAAGTGTACGGCGTAGAGCAGGGAAGGAAAAAGGCTGAGAGAAGAGCTGGAAGCGCCTTGAAGATGCCAGCGCTTTGAAGAAACATCACTATTATGCTGATAACCACAGGCAAGTTCCGATCCCGTTTCTGAGAATTTCTTCGCCGAGTCCAATACACCGTACATCGTAACCAGTTGTACACCTGCTTGATATGCCTCCACGACTGGACCCTTGGACAAGACAAGACAGCCAGACCACAATAGCATTATCAGATCTAGGGACCACAAGTCGCGAAGAACTTATCGGCAGCAGGCCAAAAGGGTCATTTCGCCATAACAGCGGGCATTCCTACGAAGACCGGAGCTTCACCAACCCTGCGACCTTGAATCGCTGTGGTGTTGCAGCTACTAAGCCACGGATTTCCTGGTTTGACATACTGATTGTAGCGACAACGATATCATGCTGTTCGCTGGCAGTAGCGGTCGTTGCACACAATCATCTAGCCTGGTGGCTCGGCGTGACTTATCAGCTTGTTGTCATCGGCTTTCTCTTAAGCATCATGAACATTTGCCTCAGCTTTACAGCTCCAACCTTTTTCCTGCTCTGTGAGGCTCGTTTCGGAAGATCAGTCTTGCAAAACTACGATGCAATACTGCGTGGCAGTCCTATCGGCGTTGGGATCGGCTACTCTTGGCGGACCATTCTCTTACTGCTCTCGACCTTACCACTTGGGATCAGCGCTGGATACAAGCTGTTCACAGGTGGCTCTAGTACGACTGCAATTCGACCAGGTCAACCTCTTCATGGCAGTGATTTTGGAATGTACGCGCCGCCTGGCTTACAGCTTATTTCGCAGCCTACTGGGATAAGTCTAATGCTGAACGCCACTATGCCTTTCATGGAGGCAACTTCGGTCAACAGCTCGAAGATCGGGACAGACGAAACCTTTGGAAGTCCTATTTGGGACCCTCCACTTCCAAGGTTCCCGCAAGCCTACGGCTTCAATACCCTGCTTCTAGGCGAGCAGACTGCAGCTATGTTGGATGTCCCAAATCCTGACTGGCTCACCAATATTCAGGGATCGCTCTTTTCTGGCGAATCTTGGAACATTACGGCAGAAGTCACTGCAACTGTTGCCCTCTACAACGACACTGTCGATAGTCATCGACGCTCAATCAAGGACTCGAAATTTTGGCAATTCTACTCAGATCAAGGCTCGTTCTATTCTATGGTCCTCTACAATGGCTGGAACGTGGGTCTTCTGGCTAATACATATGGTCCAGACGAATCTTGGGCGTTCATTGGCATATACCCCGATCCGAGATCCTCTCTGGAGAGTTTTGCTTCCGTTGCTAAGATGTACGATATCGTTCGTGCGCCGTGCCATGGAACCTGGACTGTTACGCGAGGAGCAATTGAGCTGGTTGCAGGTGGATGTGACCTCAGGCAAGACCACGAATCAGGCTATGGGAAGAACCAGAGTATATTTGCGAACAATTCTCTGGTACCTTTGACCTTAGGCGACTTCTACATGCCTACAATGATGGAGTTCCTTGCACCATTTGCAACCACGCGCAACGAATCACGTTGGCAGAATGCTACAGCAAGTGTTGTTGCTGCTTCAATGCTATGGTCGAAGGCGACGAGTGTAGCTGGACCAGGTCGGCAGGATTTTGCCTCACGAGGCTTCAGCAATGCCGGTCTAAAGTATACGACACCGTCAACGATTATATCTGCTCGACCTACACTGAAAAGATCTTGGCGCCTCTTCGTACTGCTCGCTCTGCAGCCTCTGGCAACTCTCGTCATGGTAGCAGCAGGTGTCGCGCTTTTCAAGGTGCCTATTGGCAAAGGCTTTGGTCTGATCGCAGTTCTAGCAGGCATCGATCCTCGTACACTTGGAATTTTGAATGGCGCCGCATTTTCAGGCAAGATTGCTGAGCAAGTCATGCTTCATGTCAACGTTGTTGACCAAGGCCCCAAATCGGGTCGCATTCTTTACACGCTTGGTCCATTCGGCGACAACGCGAATACATACATTCGTCCACGATTGCGTTACAGCTGATGTTAAACAAAGGATCGTTCAGTTCATCGCAAGTATGCCGTCGTGCTGCACGAGACAGCGGACGAGAGCGTTGTTCAAGTGCTTGCTGAAGCGCAAATGAACAAGACTCTACGAGCACATCATGATGGCATTTTGACGATACAGCACTGCTTTGTACCTGCAGATCTCTGCGGGGTGTATTGGAACCGTCCGTAGCCCGCTCACCGTTTTGGGGAGGAGCTTGACCATTCACGCTCATGAGGCTCAAACGATGTTGCTCTAAAAAAGCTTAGGCACTACTACCGAGGCCTGGCAAAGACCATATAGGTGATCGACTCCCTAATTTTCTGGTGGCGTTCACATTGTCACATTTCGTTGCAGGGACAAACAGATCCAAGATGAAGTCTCGAGTATTTGCTTCGCTGGCATTGCTGGGCTTAGCATCAGGCTACTCACCATCGGACATTCGAACGGATCCATTGACTCGCGGGCCAGCTTTGGAGATTGTGCATTACTTTGGTGGACAATGGCCAACTGGCATTGCAGTTTCTTCGACTGGCAGAAAGTTCGCGTGCTATCCCGCTGGTCTGGACATACTCAACACCTACAATGGTCTCAACGGCAACATCGTTCAGGTACAAGAGTTGACTAGCATCGATGGCGAGACACCGTACCCAAATGTCACCTACAATCAAAGCCCAGGTGGCGCAGTCAATCGATTGAGTGTTCCAGCAGTCACAAAAGGCGATCCAAATCATCTACTCGGTGTTCAATCGGTCATCATTGACTCCAAGGATACCCTCTGGATTCTCGACACTGGCCGTGTACAAGATTTGTCAAATGCGCAGTCGCCCATGCTTCCAGCGACTGTGCCCGGTGGACCTAAACTCGTCAACATCGACATCAAGACCAACAAGATCATCAACACCATCATCTTCAACACAGACCTTGTCAAGCCAACATCATACCTGAACGACGTTCGCATCGACAACGCCAAGAATGCAGCTTACATCACTGATTCCTCTCTCGAGGGCGACAATGCGATCGTATACGTCGACTTGACCACTGGCAAAGGTACCCGCATGCCATTCAAGGAGACCAAGGCTATCTACGGCACTGTCCCATTCGTCTACGGCGAACCAATGTACCAAGTCGCCAGCGCCACCCAGGCCCTCCACCCCGGCTACATCACATTTGGCGCTGATGGAATCGCAATTTCCCCCGACATGAACACATTATACTTCTCCGTCATCGGTGGAAGATTCCTCTACTCTGTTCCCACAGCCGCATTGCGTGACACCAGTTCCGGCGCTTTCGATCGTGCACAAGCACAAGTCAAGAACCTCGGCGAGAAAGGTATTAGTGATGGTATGGAGACTGACTCGAATGGAATTGTCTATGCCGGGAATGTTGAACAGGATGCGATTTCGATGTATAATCCTGGTACGACCTATGCGACGGAGTTCGTGAGGGATCCGAGGATTAATTGGGTTGATACTATGAGTATTGCGAGTGACGGGTATCTGTATTTCACTGTTAATCAGTTGAACTACTTGAACGCAATCTATCCTGGACAGGGATTGCCGTTGTTGGACAGGAGGAAGAAGCCGTATGTGGCGTTTAGAGTCAAGTTGCCGAATGGTGGTACGAAGATCTAGGTCGACATAAGTAGCGCAGTGTATCGAACAATTACTTTTTCTGATGCTTCTTTCGTTTGGAAAGGGCCTGTCGCATTTTTACTCATCAAGACATGTACATTCATGTTGAAGACAGACGCTAGGCAGCACACTCTTGTTAAAAGTACACAATGTGTCCGAAATTGCTTCGTCTTTGCAGACTTCACGCTTTCAATTTAGCCCATGATAACTTGCCAGCTCTTCTCGTGCATAATATCAAGCCAATGTGCATTGGTATCTGCTCGATATGATTCACCCTCCCGCGGATCCACTCTCTGCCACACTTCTTTCACGATGTCCAGCATCGCAGACATCGGTCGTTGTGGGTATCTTCTTGACATCACTGTAAGCCGCTGCTCCACAACGTATCGGGCCTCCAAGACAGCATCATGGATCTCGGTCCCTGAAGGTTCGTTGTCGGGCATCTTGAGCTGACTTCCAGCCACAACGACGATGAGAGGAAGAAGCTTGCAAGCGCCAGAGGAGATATGCACGCCTTTGATGGTGTCAATCACATGAACAGCAATCCTTGCTAACATTGAGTCAAGCTCATCCTGATAAGCTCCGTTCTCAGAGAGTGGGAGGTGATTCAGATCTTCCAGAATTGTGCCGTCTCGCACTCTGCTTAACAGCAATTTTGGATTGCTTCGGTAAATCTCGAGCAGCGCAATATGTCGGTATGCCTCGGCCATGGCAATCAAATCCGCCTTTGATGTCTTTGGGTCACTGTAGTCAACTACATCGTCAGGTTGCGGGACCTCAATGGCGTAGAGCGCGTTCTCTAGTATTGAAGTCCATTCGTCGTCGATCTTGGTTATCAAGCCCTTCTTATCGCGACGTCGTAAAACTCTCCCAACTTCTGCAAGGACGTAGATTGATTCACTTGCAAGGCCGGTCCAAGAGTGCGGCGTTCGTGGCGATGGCTTAGGTGGTATATGCAATTCTGGTGATTTGATACCAGAGAATGGTAGCATTGGGACAGGATCGACAAAGCTGGCCAGCATTTCCCAGTAGATCAATGCGTCTAGGATGAACTCGTCGTTGGGACCACATTCCTTCTGCAATTTGATCTGGACCAGGCTTCTCGCGATGCAGAGATATTGCAGTCCAAGCCCAGAGGAATTATTCCACGAGCACGAAAGTCCAAGTAGAAGTAGATTTAGCAGCACTGAGTCTGCGGTCGTCTTTCCTGCCTTTAGAGATGGCAAGTCATGTTGAAGAGACTTCCAAGCCTGAGACCGCTTAGCAATTCCCATGGCCGCCATATGTGGATAGAAGTTCGCTAAGTGTGACCCTGCCATCGCTTGTATTGTGAGACTTGTAGTCTTGTCGTTCCCAAATTGATCCATTACCCATGTCCGGAGGGGGTTCAATTTAGAGTCAAAGCAAGCGAAAATTGCGCAAACGTGATCAAAGTAATAGCTTACCAAATCTTGGTCGGAAAAGCCAGGGACTTTACCTGGCACAGCCATACGATAGAAAGTTTGAAGCAATCCTGCCGAACTTGAAGAAGCATTTGCATCAGCGGGAACAATTGCCTTTCGCTTGCCAATTTCTCTCTTGCTGTTGTCAGTCTGCACTGGCGACAATATCGAAGATAGGTCGATTGCAGAGTCTGCAGAATGGTCTCCCCAAAAGTCACCAGCCAGGAACGCGTTACCGACCTGCACATCTGACCAGGACGGTGAAATCAGGTCTGGCACCATGAATGAATGGCCAAGATCCTCAAACCCATACGGCTCAGTCATCGACCAGCTAACCTCTGCTGCTTCTGCGCTTGCCGGCAGTCTGGTGCTTTGTACTGGCCCATTGCTGCTGGCCAAGTCCGGCGGACTTTTCGACGGCGAAGTGCCATTGCGATCATGCTGGTATGAGGCTCCCGTCGTCTCGGGACCAGTCTTCGCTCGCTTCTTGGGTCTATCGGCATACACCTCGTGCTTATTTGACCATCTCAGCTGTTTGGCGTAGCCAGGACACTCGGCGCCTTGTACAATGCAAATTTGACATCGCGGCTTGGTCTCATCGCACTTGATGTGTTTTGTCTTGCATCGATGGCAGCCGTTCCTGGATTTCGAAGGTTTTGATAGAGATTGCTTGGATGACATCGGAGATCAGGAGATGTTGTTGTGGCGGGCAAAAAGTGGGACGCGAACCTTGTTCCACGAGTCTTTTCGCCCTTTCTTCCTAACAATAGTGTACACGATACAGGCCCATCCACTGTTCCAGCCAAACCATCTATACCGAAGGAGAAAATTAGGAAAGACCGTACGACAAGATGGCAAGATTTCTCACGCAAGCGTTGGCAAGAGCGCACGTGGCCCCACGCACTATTCTATTACCCCAACATGGCGGGATTCAGATACCGAAAACGGGCTGCGTAGTCGAGACCAATGATGCTAATATTGCGAACCTTAAGATAAGAGCGGGCACGATCTCGCTGATGAACAGTCCGAGGCGTCGGCTGATCATACAACAACCAAAGGCACACCTCAGCACACCGCTTGTGATTACGAATAACAACTTGATTTGGCCTACCATCCTTGCCAGTGACGGGCCGTAAATCCATACCACGAGGTCATAAATATTGAAGAGGGGCCCGCCTGGCAAATTTAATGGTCGGCGATGAGAATCTGTGCTACCACTCTGGCAACGATGTGAAGCACCAGAAAGACGTCCACATAGGTGGCACGAGCATGCAAGGAAGTTGCCACTGCAAGCTATCAGCCACTCAAGCTTTGGCTGAGTGAATGACTGCTTGGATGCCAGAGTTGAATATGTTTGGGACGCTCGTGACAGTTGAAGCGCTCAAGATAGCGTGATACCCTTCAAGCCGCCACGAGTCTCGCGCCGTTGCTACATGCTAACTGTGCAGACTACCAATTATACCAAACCCAGGAGCAAGATGATGAAGGTCAGGACACTGGAACTTGAGCTTGAGATCAGGCTACGACCTTTTGACTCGCACCCGCTGTTACCCCTTGAGGTTTTCGCCCCAGATTTGCATGCGTCAAGCTTTCCGGCATACAACTACAGGTGCAATCTGTTGGATACTGGTCGCATTCGAATAGAGAGACCAGCAGCGAACTTCGAGCACATTCTGCAGTCGGCAGGAAAAGGTCTTGCTGATCAATCGACGGGTCCGAATCCACAGTAAGGCCTTTCAGACTTTTCCAGAACACCACAGTTCTCGTGCTGTCGTGCTCACATATCGAGCATGCCGCCTTGCTGCGAGCCTATACGCTCCGATAAGCGGAACATCACAAAAGCCGTAGACGCCATCGGCTCCAGCATTCATCTCATAGGATCTTCAAGACTAACGCCATATCTCTTATCTCGTTGAGACGCGGCCGCTTCTCCCTAGCATCTGTGGCTACAGGAAAGCACAGAGCCAGCCTGATGAACCATTCCGAAAACGGAAATACATGCCATGGGTTTGACTCCCTGCAGAAGGTAGGTACAGCAGAGTCTAGACAGCATTGCGGTCCGATATGATGGACATCGCCGTCGGCGATACTCGAAAACGCTCGCATTGGCTCTAGGAACTCTGCACAACGAGTCACCATATATTGTTTCCCAATTCACAACCTTACAGGGTGAGATGCTGGTACAATTAACGTCGAAAGAGCAGTAGACCGAGATACAGGGACCTTGATCGTCGACTGTGGATGCCGTTCACTTTTTCCTCAGAAACAACCTTTCTTTGACTGGCAGTCCGGAAGACCTACGTCCGCAGACCTGTGTTCTAGCTAGAGAGCTTGTGCAATGCGATGCCAGCCCAACGATCGGACAGCGAGATAAGATACCATCGCTCACTTCGACCGAGAGGGAAGCAGCTTTTGAGAGCATTCTCTATTGGTTTCGAGCGCACAGGCGAGCGTAGTGCCTTTGAAGAAAGTGAAAATGCGTAAAGAATTGACTGGCTCGGACTTCGAACCCAGCTGTGAAAATTCAAAATGCATTAGATGAAACCTGCGGCAATTGAGCATCTTATAATAGAGTATTCACTCTTGCCTCTTGCCGCTGCTCAACAACAGATGCTCCGAATGCACGCGATAGGTTTCACATCCACAACTTAGGACATCGAAACACAATTGAGGCGGTGTTGATCGGCACTGCTGCGATCGCGGCGCCAGTAAGTCGCAATCTGAGGTAGTAGATTCAGAGTACTGTTGCGGCCTGCGCTGCTCTTAGCATGTATGACTATTGGTATCATCCTCTTCAGCATCGCATGCATCACCCGTCCTCTTGAGACTAACTCTTCTCGTAAGCGCCTCTCTCGTCAAATAGCTACGTATGTCGTCCTCTTTCTCATTTCATGCCCCACTGCTCAAGACTGACTCTTCTCATAAGCAGCACACTCATCGAGCAGCGCCACCAAAGGTCCCTCGATGGTCTGGTTCGCCTGCTGAAGTGCCTCCTGAAGCCTCATCACAGCACGCGGATTTTCCTCTCTCTTCACGTCAGACTCCTTGAAGCGTCGATCGAAGTCCTTGAGCACCAGCTCAAAGCGATCGAGCACCACAGTCTTTCCAAGGCCCTCAACGCGAGTCTTCGATCCATCTTCTTGCTCAACGTCCTCACCATGAGCCCAAGCGTCGAGACCCTTCTGAAGCTTGGATTTGCCGATGCGACCGACTGATCTGAAGAGACCAGCCTGGCCGCCAGTACCCTTCAGCTTTGCCTTGATGAGGGCGATGCGGGCAGTGGTAACAGTCGTCTTGACTCCTGCGGCTCGAATCCTGTCCTTCTTCTTGCCGGTCGCTGCGCTCTTGCCTGTGACTTTGATTGAATCCATGGTGATCTCCTTGCATGTGTTGTACGTCTCTGTCATTGCCTCACGGATGTAGAAGTCTCCGAAGCCGTCATGGGGCGCGATGGTAGCAGCAGCGCGGATCTCGTTAACAATCTCCTCGATTCTAGTGGATTGGATTTCCATGTCGTTGGCGATGATCAGGCCGGTCTGACGGATGAACTCGTCGAATTGCTGCACGTTAATGCCTTTGGAATGTTCCGAGATTTTGACTGCTTCCCGCAAGCGCTTAAGCTCGTCAGTGATCCGCAAGATGAAGTCTCTCACCACGTCCTTTGCCTGCTCTTTGAACTTAGCATAGGCGGAATCCAGATCGTCCTTGCAAGTGTCTAGAAGCTCCTCGTTCCAATTGTACTTTGTGACTTCTCGCGAACGCTTGGATCTCATCTTGTGTTCGCCCTTCTTGCTGCAAATCGCTTTCGTAGTCTGGCCGTTGATTGCAGCCCAGTCGTCAGCAACGGTGCACGCTTCAGTGACCCAGTCACTCTGATTCTCGTTGATCGCCTTCGTGACCGTCGCGTCGTAGGCTTTCAGAATGTCGGTCTGCAACGCTTCCAGTATGGGCCTGTTCTTGCTCACAAAACCCTCGATCACTTTTCTCAGGTCTTTCTTTCTCTCGAAAGCCGGGCGGGTCAGAATGCCATTGATACCATTCAATGTCCATGGTAGAAGCTGCCTACCAATGTGCTGCAGCGCTTTGTGCTTACCACCAGCCGAAAGCTCGAGCAAGCGCCGACGTAGAGCTGGTATGCCAGTAGCCTCAAGGTCGAGGAATGGTAGCTCCGTACCCGGATCTCTCATGTGAGCGAGATGGGCTTGGTAGTGAGGATTGGAGATGGGAAAGACCTCCAACTCTGGTATAGCCTTCGACTTGTCGACGCTCTTCATCAGACCAGCCATCTCGGCCTTGATGTATTCGCATCGGACCAGCACATGAGCCTGACGTCGTGCATGCTTGGCCACAGCGAGATCGTTCTGAAGCTTCTGGACCGCCTGGTGAAGTCGCTGAACATCTTCAATGGCTCCGGCACTGTGTAGCTCTTGATCGGTAGTGGCAATCGCCTGAGAAATCTCCTCGATGATCGCATCTGCTTGCTTGAGTCGCTTTATTTGATCCTCCTCAAGCTCCTCCATGTCTTCTTCTGCATAGTCAGGCTGCTGATCAATTTTAGGGACCACGAGGAGTACATCATGCGTCTTGCCGAGTCGTATGATTCTCCGAAGAAGATCTTGGATGGGAGTCGCGTCCGCGCTGCGGTCGTACTCGTTGACGATCATAATGGGTCCGGCATATTTCATGTAGAATTCTGCTTGCGCCACAACGTGAGTATTCTTGTCACCAACGCCAGGAGTGTCTGCAACGACAAGGCCAGCTCTGAGAACATCAGTCTTAGCACGGATGCGAATGACTCTCAAGAACGCCCAGTTAGAAGGAGAACTCCGCTGGGCTCCCTTGTAGCTGGGACGGCCAATCACTTTCAGAGTAGATTGCAGAGACGCCACGCTTGTCAAGTCAAAGTGTCGAACTTCTGGAAGCGACCGATCATCTTGACGAATGGCGTCTTTCACCAGATCCGTAAGCTCCTTGACGATGTCGTCGGGTCCTTGCCTCAGGCGCTTCTTGATGTAGTCCTCCGTCTTCTGTGAGGTCCGAAACTTCGGAAAGCCGCAGAGCGTATCCGTCAGACACTCAATCGCAGTGTTCTTTCTCATCTCGAGCATCTCCACTTCTTCTTCGTCCTTCTCGTCCTCTTCGTCTTCTTCTCCCTCCTCGTGGTCCTTATGCTCGACGATATAAAGCACAAATCGCTTGACGAGACTTACGATGGTAGCCTCGTCGCAATACACAACTTCAACGTGGTAATCAGCAGTCTGGGTGACCAAAGGTGGAGCGAATTCGTGAGGCATATAGGTGCCCCGCTTGCCGTCCGTATGCTCGTAAGCGGCTTTTCTCTGCTCAGTCACAGAATTAATAGTCGATGACTTGCCCTTGCCAGTTGCTCCGACACAGGCTGTGGGACCGACTGTTGGATATCGGTCTGATGGATTGCGGCATGATTCGAGGCCATCGCCAGTCGGAGCGCAGGCGTTGTCGAGCTCTTCGTTCTCATAGCCTTCTTCGTCTTTGATCTTGGCGATGCTGTCGAGAAGGCCTTCCACGAGCTGCGTGATCAGGCGCTCTGCTTGTCCAAAAGCCGGGAGGTATACAGCCAGGTTTGGGAAGTCGTTGCGAGTCATGCTTGTAACCGCTTCGCCACCACTGGCAATCAGTTCAGCATTGGTGTAGCTGTACTGTGTGGAAGCGCCTTCGCTGTTGGCTTTAGCGCGCTTGGAGACTGCGAAACGGTCAGTGATACTTGATCAATCATGACTGGATGCGCAGATTTACTGATAGTGTCATGTTCGTCGAAGTCTTCGTCGGCTCCGACGAAGAGGCTATCGTTGCGGCGCTTGGTACCTGAGGCTGATGCCATAGTGTGTCGTTGAGCGACCTAGATGCTTGCTGTTGTCAAAGGGTTGGTGGTTGGTTGATGAAATTGTATTGCGAGACTGAAAAATGTTGAAGAATAAATAGGCCGAAGCTGCCTCACTTTCAACAAGAAGTGAGGTCGTCTTGATCACGCCATCCGTATCGACCTATCAGCATGTGATAGAAGCATGTAGGTGAAGTATCGGACAACATGTGCAGCAAGACAATGCCACAGTGATTGAGGTGTCTAGCACCTGCCATTCAGGCACGGACATCTAGTTGGCATCTCTCAGCAGCACGGAATGAAGTGAATACAATGACTTAGACCCGTTGCGGGGGAATGAATATTGCATGGGACTGCTGGATCATCCTTCAGTTGCTGCATCCTCACTACGCGTCTCTGTGAAGTTGCCCGAGAGGAAGTCGCACATCTCATGTGCACCGTATTCGCCATCATCACTTTGGCAGATAGTACAGATGGTCAGTTTCTGCTTCATCTTTGAAAGCCATGTAACCGTTACAGAGATTGAAGTATTCGGGAGGTTACAGTGGGGTTGTGTGAAAAGGAGAGGATTCTGTTGCGCGTGTGAAGTCTACAAAGTGTGCCACCAGTTTTGCAATCGCGCCAAGCCAAGAACTTCTCAAAGCTCGTCGCCCTCAAGTCGCAAACCTCACCACCCTTCTGCCACTCACACAGCCCTGCCCTGCCCTGCCACGCGCGCTTCCTCGAAACTGAGCCTAGGCTATTTGCTCGCCGGACACGGGCTATTCTGCAGCAGGTGTCGGATCGCACACAGAGTCGTCAAGGTAGGAGACCTTCAATATGCCCGGCGTCATAGCCGAGAGCCAACCTGCAGCAAATGTGAAGGCGCGCAAGCCAACCAAGAATGAGCAGCGTCGCGCCAAGAAGAAGCAGCTGAAGCAGCGCGAGGTAAAAAGAGCCATCTTTATATTAAGTAGCACAATACTAATAGAGGTACAGACATCTGTTGCGCCTTCAGAGACAGAAACCCTCGGCCGCTCAGAAACCACAGAAGTCGCGCAGCCAGCAGAGCCAGCACCTAGCGACCCGATCCAAGATGTGCCAGCCGTTTCAATACCAGACGATCTATCACCAGATGATCCACTCTACTCCCAGTTCGCAGACATCTTCGCCAAATTCAAGGAAGAGGAACAGCAGGAAGCCGCGCTAACGGCGCCTGAAAAGCCTGAGGTATTCTACGACGATGACGACAACATCCAAGATGAAGATGAGGAAGAGGAGACCAAGAAGCGACTGTCTAAAAAGGCTCGCAAAGCTGCCAATAAGCTCAGCATTGCAGAACTGAAGGCAATTGTGCGAAAGCCAGAGATTGTGGAGTGGACTGACACATCTGCGCAAGATCCGCGATTACTGGTCAATATCAAGAGCGCACGAAATGTGGTCCCTGTACCAACGCACTGGAGTCTTAAGCGCGAGTATTTGAGCAGCAAGCGTGGTATCGAGAAGCCCGGATTTGCCTTGCCCAAATTCATAGCAGAGACGGGTATTGCGGAAATGCGTGATGCAGTGTTGGAGAAGCAGGCGGAAGCAAGTTTGAAGCAGAGACAGCGCGAGAGGGTGCAGGGAAAGACCGGCAAGCTGGATATCGACTACCAGAAACTCTACGAGGCATTCTTCCGACGACAGACGAAGCCGACATTGACGAGATATGGTGAGGTCTATTACGAGGGAAAGGAATTTGAGACGAACCTGCGGCATCTTCGACCCGGAGAACTTAGTGAGGAACTCAAGGAAGCTTTGAACATGCCCCCAGGTGCGCCTCCGCCATGGCTCATTAACCAGCAGAAGGTAGGCCCTCCGCCCTCTTATCCCGCTCTAAAGATTCCTGGACTCAACGCACCGCCTCCCCCTGGAGCACAGTGGGGTTTTCACCCTGGCGGGTATGGCAAGCCACCGGTTGACGACCAGAATCGGCCACTCTTCGGCGGAGACGTGTTCGGATTGGCAGATATGAAGGATGATTCAAATCAGAAGGACGCGGGTGTAGAGGCGGTAGACAAGAGCTTGTGGGGCGAGCTGCAGCCACCACAGGAAGAGTCTGACGAAGAAGAGGAGGAGGACGAAGATGAAGAGGAGGAAGAGGAAGAAGATGACGAATCTGGCAGGAGGACTGGCCTAGAGACTCCCTATGGTGGCACCGAAACTCCTGGCGGCATCACGAGCACAGTACCGACCGACTTCCCAGGAGGACGTGGTATGCCCGACGATGTCAATTTACGAAAGCAACGATACGGTACTGAGACTGAGACCTCGAACCATCCTCGAGCCGCAGGTACTGTGCTCAACGAGCGCAACATCCGTGCAGAAGGTTTCTTTGGTGGCGAGCGCGCATACGATCTCAGTGGTAACAGTAATGTGCCCGTGCTTGGTCAGGAAGATCGCAGCAAAAAGAGGAAAGCGGGTGATGTGGATGTCTCTATGGACGTGGAGGCTCTAGTGCGAGACGGGAAGATGAGTAAGGAGGATCTGCAGAGAGTGTATGAACAGCAGAGAGCGGCAGAGAATCGGGGCTTCCAGGGATCAGGTGTTGATCAGGAGGATTTGAGTGGTATGGTCGCAGAAGAGAGTGCCAAGCGGCAGAAGAGGGATAGAGAGCGGGCACAGAGAGGAAGACGGTGATATGGGTGAGAGGCAGGGAAGACTCAGGTCAGTGTATAGAGACGGCTAGGAGCAGATTCCGAGTCTGCCGTGTAATTGCGAATCCCAACGATGGACCGACACTGAACTCGAAAGCTTGAATAGCGCAATCCGAGGCGGCATGATAATCAGAGTATGATCGAATGAAAACGACTTGGGGAGGATACACAGCCAGACACTTTGACCACAGACCACATGTTCGCGATTGGGAGGGAGTGTCGAGTGCACGTGATCCGCACTATTTTGGCAAAGTCTCAAGCTGGAAGAGCTTACTTCGAAACCTTCGTCCAAACTCGAGTTTCGCATAACACCACTACCTCACGCATTGCTACGAGCAGCTGTAGCGGTGCATCATATTGCTGCAACCATGGACCGCGACCGCAGGTAAGTCATCACTAGTGACATCTCATCTTAACGTCAAAATTTGCAATGTTATCGCGAAGCTGGGATGCAGCGCGACTCCTGAAAAGTATTCCTGGTGAAGATGCTAGGAATTGGTTGGACCTGTACTGCACGTGTCGGGAGTGGAGTCAGATGGAAGATGGGAGATGGCGCTACGACTTGGGAGAGGAGAAACTAATTGTATGTGCAAAGACGCGAGCGCGATTTTCCGCCAGAAGATCAGTATATGGGCGGCCGCGGACAGAGCTATCGACCAGGCAATCATGCTCCACGCGACCGAGAACGCGATCGATCACCACCGAGATTGGGCGGCGACAGCTACAGAGCTCGATCACCGCCGCGGAGACCAAACTACCTGGAAGCTGATACATATCGCGCGCCTCGAGGCAGGAGTAGAAGTCCACCACGCAGAGACGACGATCGACTGCCGCTGAGACGAGATGATGATCGTGCACCACTCCGCAGAGACGACGACCGCCTTCCACCTCGCCGCGATGATGATCGGCTGCCACCTCGACGTGACGACTTCCGCCGACGCTCTCCTTCACCTCCACGATACCGTGATGAGCGACAAGGAATACCAAGAGGCGGAGATAGCTACAGAGGTCGGCCACGATCTCCTCCGCCAAGGAGAGAGGATCTTCCTCGCGACGACTTGTTCAGAAGGGAGCCCGTAAGAGACGAGCGAGACTACCGCGATGCTAGAGACTACAGAGACGATCGGGACAGAAGCTATGCACCTGTCGCCCGCTCACCTGCGCCTTCCGCTGCTGCTCGCTATCGTGACCGTAGTGCGGTTCCGTTGAAGCGAGTCCGCGAACCATCACCCATCTCAAGCAGAGGCCGCAGAACACCACCTCCTGCTAAGCGCGAGCGACTGGCAAGTCCACCACGCGGCAGATACGATGACTATCCTCCGAGCAGAGGTGTCACCCCGCCACGGAGACGCTTCTCTCCAGAGCGACCAAGAGAGCGAGAAGCATATTCACCAACTACAAGAGGTGCTACTAGAGGGTATAGGTTGCGCTCGAGATCGCCTTTGACTAGGAACGAAAGAGTCGATCCAAGAAATGTGGACGATTGGAGAAGACCACGATCGCCTGTGCGCGATACCAGACAAGATTACCTTAGCCGCGAGGAATCTGCTGTTAACTCCGCAGTGACCTCTCGGCACACCTCACCGCCTGTGCATCCTAGCAGAATGTCGCACCTTCCATCGGAAATGCCTATCAGAGCTTCGCCGCGCGATCCATACGACGATCGTGAGCCTTACCGTGCGGGAGATCTCGAAGATAGGGAGATTCGCGAGTACGAGACACCAGTCAAGCGAGATGCTTACGATGATCGTGGCTACTCGAACGGCCGAGAGCGCGAAGTACCTCCTCCTCGCGAGCCAAGACGTGAAGACGATGCCCCAGTCCCAGCTGCAAGAGCTCCTCCTACGGGACCTAGCAGTCAGCGTGGTCCAGCAACATCCATGGCACCTCCCACAGGTCCAGCAGCCACGCCTCAAGGCCCAAGAGCAGGCGGTCCTCCCATGGGGCCTCGCGGTGGCATGTCTGGTAGAGGCGACTTCTCTTCTCGAGGTCGCGGTGGGTTTGGTGGAGATTTTGCTCCTCGAGGGCGAGGTGGTTTCAGCTCTTTCCGTGGAGGCAGAGGAGGCGCGCCGCCAGCAGGACCTTCAGGCTTCGCAGGTAATAGAAGCGTGAGCGAGACCTTCAACCCTCCGTCCGGCCCGGGTGGACAGCCGCCTTCAGGACCTAGGAATTCCTTTTCGCAGGCTTCACCACCTCTGGGCCCAGCTTCATTCTCTCGCCAGCCAAGCAGCAGTACCGCGCCTACCGGACCACGCTCGCAGCGGTTCGAACCCACTAATGGCACGACTGCAGCTATGCCAGATGCACCAACAGGCCCAAGAGCTGGCCGACGTCCGACCGAGCACAGCATTAACTCGATGACAGTGCCAACAGGACCTTCTGGTAATTCTTCTGCTTCTCGCGTGCACCCTGCCCTTGCTGATTTACCGAAGATTGTTGATGGCGGACAGAAAATGGAGCCAGTCGTCGATCGCAGCAAACTCAATAAGCTTGAGGATGAAGCTGAGAGATTGAGAAAGCAGATTGAAGACAAGGAGACCAAGAAGCGGAAGAGTCTGCGAGAGTGGGAGAAGATGAGTCGCGAGACTGAAGCCGCGGCTTTGAGGAGCGAGTTGGCGGAGGAGGCTTTACGATCGATCAATGGTGAGGCAGAGCATATGGCGGCTTTCTAGTAGGGAGCCGTCAGCATGTCTGTCTTGCAGTAGTCAAGGGCCGTCAAAGGTCAAAAATGGAGGTGGCATAGGCCAGGTGGCCGGGAATTGTTCATACTGTAATTGGCCTGCTGAGCTGGATTGGATAGCCAAACTTTTGCTGGCTGGTCAAGCTAAGAGGCACTACTTATTCGATCAGATCATACTCCAAAATCCTGCGCATTCATCCTCATCGTCATTCGACGACTTGGTTCAATCTCATCAAAAATAACAATCAGCAAAGCAATCGCCCGTGGCTCAAAGCTCTTTCCCAATGGATCGTACTTCGCTGTATGCCAGAGCGACATTTCGACAGAGTTGAGATCAAACGTGGACTTGACTGAGCTATCAAGCCGGAGATGATCGTACGATGGACCCAATATCTCGAGACGTAGAAGGTCAGTTGTCAAAATTGTTTTCCGAATGATGAGCAAAATTAAAACAATCGCCCACGGCTCAATGCTCTCTCAGAGTTCCTTGTATACTCAGCGCTCAGACACACCAGCGCGATGTCTGGAAACGAAGTACGGTATTCTGAGTGTCAAGCATTCCAAATAGAACGACTTATTGACTGCGCCATTGAGCCGAGAATGATTGTTCGAAAGACTGGAATTATGAGGACGTACATGATCCTTCATCGATTCAATCTCAATTAGAAGGGTACAGAACTTGATGGGTAGCAAAAGTGTTGATTGGGATGATGAGCAAGAGCAAAAACAGTCGCCCGTACGGCTCAATGCTTCCCATGTCCACTAAATCCATATTTCTGAGACATCCGAAGTGTCTCCTGAAGCGGAACTCGATCGGTCTGGGCCAAGTGTCAAGCGTTCCAACGTGGAACGGCTTACTGACTGAGCTATTGAGCCGAGAATGATTGTTCGATAGAACTGACATAACGAACCTATATAAACCTTGCTGCAGAAGTGGACTATGAGCAAAACCAAAAACAATCGCCCACGGCTCAAAGACAAATCAGACAAACAGAACCTCAGCACGGGCAATCAAGCAAGTGCCTGGAGCGGAACTGTATTATCTGGATGTCAAGCGTTGCTACGAAAGACAGCGACTCACAGACTGAGCCATTGAGCCGAGAATGATTATTCGACAGAAGGGGCTATCTTGAACGTATATGATCCTTACGAAGTCAGGTAGTTGAGCAAAAGAGTAATAGGCAAAGACAAGCGCCCACGGCTCAAAGCTCTCCAGAACCATCGCTACCCTCTCGAGGATTTCTCAAGCGGAATTGTCATCGTTTGGATGTCAAGCGTCCCGAACGAAACGACTTACAGACTGAGCTATTGAGCCGTGAATATGATTGTTCGAAGGTCCTAATGATTCTCATTGTATATAGACCTCGAAAGATCTAGGCTGATTTGCAAGAGACATGAGAGGAGCAAAAACAATCGCCCACGGCTCAAAGGCCTCCAGAGGAGCACAGCTGAATCATTGACAGAGTCCTACTCATCGCTGAATGTTGTGTTCTGGGTGTCAAGCGCTCCGGATAGAACGACCTACAGACTGAGCCATTGAGCCATGGATAATTGTCGAGGGCACAGAATATCTGAGGACTATTTATATGCTGTTCAGTGTTGAGTGAGGAGCCAAAACAAAACAATCGCCCACGGCTCAAAGCTGCCTCAAAGTAAGTTCGTCCGCGTCCTGACGACTAAATGAAGTCTTGCGTGGGACGTAAACGGGAGAGGGTCAAGCATTCTTACAACAGGACGGCTTACAGACTGAGCTATTGAGCCGTGAATGATTGTCGAGAGCTGGCAAAATTCGGATCATATTTGTATGCTGTCTAGCGCTGAGTGATGGGCAAAAGATGCAAAAACAATCGCCCACGGCTCAAGGCTTCTATACGATTGGCGGATTTCTTCTCATCACACACCAAAGCGATGTCTGAAGTGAGATCAGCAACCCCCGAGTGTCAAGCATTCCAATAAGCAGAACGACTTACAGACTGAGCCATTGAGCCGAGAATGACTGTTCGATAGAAGAGGATATCTTACACGTATGTAGCCCCTAGTAGGACCGTGTTAATGAGCAAAAAAGCAATACCTGGCAAAAACAATCGCCCACGACTCAAGGCATCCCTAACGCGCGAACGGCCCAGCCTTGACATCAAAGTCAGATGTCGCGGCAGAGGAATCGAGATTGGACTGGGTCAAGCGCTCTGAAGGGAACGACTTACTGACTGAGCCATTGAGCCGAGAATGATTGTCGAGAGCATGGAATACTTGGTTTCTATTTATACCTTGTCCAGAAGCTCTGGCCCAAAGAGTTGTAGATTACCCTTGAATGCGAGCAGAATCTGTGCAAGAGTTTTGATGCTTGATCGATCAGTTGGTCTTGAGCCTTCGAATGGCATTCAGAATTGATGATGTTGATGATATTCAGAATACGTTCTTTCTTCTTTGATCTACTTCTGATCATAATGCTACAATTATTCACCTTTTCTGCCGTGAGGCTCATGCCTGATTCATACCACTTTCTTTCTAAACGCCATCCGCTATGCAAATCCCATCCCTCCTTCCTGCCCTATCCCTCCCTAGGAAACTCATCAGCCAACTGCAAACTAGCCTTAACATTCATACTCATCAACTCCTGAATGAGCAGCTTCGCAGCATAAGGCATAGTCATCTTCGTGACCCCTCTCGAACTCCCACAACTCTGACACCATCCATTATACCCCATCATTCCACACCCTTGACAGACATCCACATCATGAGCGTCTGACGAGATCATCAATCTCTCCAGCAATAACTGACTCGCTCCATACGCGATCAAGCAATCACGTTCCATTTCTCCCAAACGAAGACCACCTTGTCTTGAACGACCTTCAGTAGGCTGGCGAGTGAGGATGGCGCGGGGTCCTGTCGATCGAGAATGCATCTTGTCTTGGACCATGTGTTTGAGTTTCTGGTAATAGATTGGTCCGAAGAAGACGTAGAAAGGCAAGGATTCTCCGGTGATTCCAGAAGTAAGGTGGTCTTTACCAGAATATGAGAATCCATGTTTCACGAGAATGGAACCCATATCTTCGACCTTGGAACCGCCGAATGGTGTGCCGTATTCTTGTGTCCCGCCCAGAACTCCTGCTTTGCCTGAAACGAGTTCTAACATCTTGCCGACTGTCATTCGGGATGGGAAACCGTGTGGGTTCATTATAATGTCCGGGACAACGCCTGAGTCGGAGAAGGGCATGTCGGCTTGTTCGGCGAGGAGGCCGACGACACCTTTTTGGCCGTGACGGGAGGAGAATTTGTCGCCGATTTCTGGGCGGCGGGTTTGGCGGGTTTGGATTTTGACAATCATTGTGTTGGCTTCGTTGGCGGTGATCATGACTTTGTCGGCGTAGGATGGGTCGGGGAGTTTGTAGGACATGTGCATGGGAGACCACCTTTGGTCTTTTGCGGGGATGGCCTGGGATTGATTCATGGGCGATGCTTTGAGCATATACATGTCACCGTTTTCCAGCTCAGAGCCGACTTCTACGAGTCCGTCTTTGCCGATCTTTCGATGTCGAGTATTGCTTGGATCACGGTCATCAAGTCGATCGATGTAGCCGTTGCCGTATGCCTTCAATGGCATGCTGATCTTTTTGAAGATCTGGCAGCGGCCGAAACCGCGGTCGCACGAGGCCTTGTTGAGGACTAAAGCATCCTCGATATCATATCCGGAGTATGACATGACTGCGACGACAGCGTTCTGGCCAGCCGGGAGCTTATCGTACTTGACAAGCTCGATTGTTCTGGTAGTGACCATGGGCTTCTGTGGGTATACCATGAGGTAGAGGAGTGTGTCGATTCGAGTGAACTGATTATACGCAATGGCTCCGATAGCTTGCTTACCCATAGCACCTGCACAAAGTCAGTTCAATTCAGTCTGAGAATCATGATAGAACCAGTGGATCGCTTACATTGATAAGTATTACGTGGTGACTGGTTGTGATGCGGGTATGGAATCAGTCCTGCCACCGCGCCTAGAATGGTAAATGGCTCGATCTCCAGATGTGTTGTGTGCTCGTTGATATCTTTCTCGTAAACCGAGATGTTGGAGTCGTTCTCTTCGTTGACATCAAGGTACTCCACCAGACCTCTTGACAAAGCATCGTCAAAGTCCATGGTGCCTTTTCGGAGCGATTCCAAGAATCGAGCTGTCACTTTCGACTTCCCTTTCTCGACCACGATGAGTGGACGACACACTCGTCCTTCATCGGTGGCGATGTGAACACCGTTGTGATGATGGTTGATGAAGATGCTTACGAATTCTGATATCCTGCCCATCCGTCTGAACTTGCGGAAGCCAAGCAAGAATTGCTTAGGTTGTCGCGTGAGCGCTGCTGGGGTACCATTGATGAAGACGATATAGGCGCCATTGCCATAGATTTCAGTCCCGGAAGCAGACGTCACATCTTCTGCACCCAAAATGTAGATGATCTTTCGCACCGGTGCTTCGTCATCTGCTGTAGTAATGTGTGTCATCAGAGCCAAGTTCTTGACCAGACCGCAAGCTTCACCTTCCGGAGTATCTGACGTGCAGAGCATACCAAACTGTGATGGCTGCAGAGCACGAGGTCCAGAGACTTTTCGCGTCTTTTCAAACTGACTGGTAATTCTCGTCATCATGCCAAGAGCACTGATATAGCTCAGTCTGCTCAGGACGTGTGTCACACCTGCTCGGTCCATGCGGAAACGCTTCAAGGTCCAATTACCGGTAGAGATTGCACGCTCCATGCCGCTAGTGATGCGCGACTCGATTTGTTCGACAAGTCTCAGAGGATCGAATTCCTGTGTCGGATTTGCCTTCTTGAGTATCTTGTCCATGTTGCCTTTGATCTGTCTCACGCAATCTTTGAAGAGGTCTTCGAATAGCAATGAAAGCATCTGACCTGCCAGTTCGAGACGCTTGTTTCCGACGTAATCACGATCGTCGACCAACTTTGGGTCGTTCATCGCCATCAACACTCTTCGTGTCATGAAAGCTACGTAGAGAGCCTTCGGTCGGAAGTTCATGCCCTCAACCTCGACATGTGGAATAATAGTGCCAGCGAGCTTCTCAAGAGCTTGCTGTTTCGGTGTACGCTCTTGTCTTCTGCTGGCAAATCTGTCTGGCTTCAGACGCGTTGCAATAAAATCCAGCGCTTGCTCTTGAGTGAAGACACCTTCTAGTGCAGCTAACTCCAGATTTGGCGCGAATTCGTCCTGGTATTGTGCATCGTTACCTGCTGCGAGCAGCAAAATCTCATGATCTGATTGGACGCCCATTGCACGAAGCATGACTGCGACTGGGATATCTTCGCTGAGAGAATTGTGCTTCAAGTAGATGTGACCCTTCTTCAGCAACACGTATGTCTTTGTTTTGACATTTGCTGTATGACTGGTGACGGAGGCCTGGATGACGCCTTTGAAAGATTCCACGATGACACGATTCTTGCTGAGTTGCTCTTGTACCAGAATGACTTTCTCCTGACCGCGAACAATGAAGTAGCCACCTGGATCGACAGCACACTCATTGAGCCAAGCCATTTCTGACTCTGAGCGACCCTTGAGCACGCATTTTGAGCTTCGAAGCATGATCGGTAGTCGTCCGATTAGTACATTCGTCTTTCGCACATTGCCTGCTTGTCGAGGGTAGATGAAGTCAAGATATATGGGAGCAGCATAGGTCATGTCGCGAAGACGACACTCGTTTGGCGTGACTTCCGTTTGGACATATCCGGCGCGGGCATCCTCAATACGACACGGCTTACCGACTCGAATGTCAACGAATTTGATCCACTTTTTCTTATCCTCAGTGAAGATGAACTCGTTGGCCTTCAAAATCTTTTTCAGCTCGATGTCGACGAAATAGTCGAAGGAGTCAGTGTGCTGCTTGATCAGACCCTTCACTCTCAGAAAGGCCGGCAGCAGATTCCATTTGTCCCTGGCAGTGTTGATGGGATCTGTCAGGCTCTTTGAGTAGTACCAAGGTCGTAGGAGTGCATCCAGGTCATCGCCCGCCACGCGATTCTTCTTGGGCGCTGCTTTATGCGTTGCAGCACTCTCATCTTGAGCGGTAGGTGCGGCTTTGGCTGGAGTGTCTTCCGTTTCTTTCGTCTTGGCGGGAGTTGTGGTGCTTCTTCTTTTGGCCCCGGCAGCTTTGGGTGCGGCAGCCTTCAATATGCCTACAGTCAGTTGCGACTCACCTAATTTTCTGGTCCTTGCCACTGCATACCTTTGACGAGCTACTGGCGCTGGTAGTCACTTCTGTAGGGCCAGCGGCTTTCTTCGCACGCGGCGGCATTTTGGCTATGAAGCGTTGCAGCGATGCCGATCACGTCCAGCGCAACCTCAAATCGCTGCTTGCAGAGTGATGGTGGATAGCAAAAGGCGCCTTTGCCGCATGTGCTTAGAGTTTGAGAACCCTGCAGCTGGCGTCCGTGCGTCCCTCTCGTTTCAGGACACGCCCAGGAACGGAGTGCTGCCCACGAGGAATACTATCCGCAGCGTTGGTCACGGGCAGACGGAGGGCGAATGGTGGATGCAATGCTGGGCGTCCGTTGTTCTCGTGGCTTGCCGACGGTGGTAGCGAGGTTGCGCAATGCGAATCACTTCCACGCCGATGACTCGAAGCAGCAGACCGCCATTTTCCAGCGAGAGCCTTTGGCGAAGCCTTGTTGGCCACAGAAGCCCAACTTCGCGCGAATCCGGCGGGGCTTTTGCACTTTTCACCCACTAAACTAACTAATTAGTAGCTATCCTCCTCAGCAAGCATTTGGTTCTGGCCCGCGGTGAAGACTACGAATGGGTCTCGGACACGTTAAGGCACAATGGTTGCAGCGTCGTTGGCAGACTGGGCAGAATTGCGGACATGACATCTCGGGAGGCATGGTTCATGGAGCTGCAGATGCACAGGATGCTGGCTGCGACAACCCGCGAATTGGGCGTGCGCATGCAGAGCAGAGTTGTGATGAAAGCGCTGATCGCCAAGACGAGCAGCTCTCACACTGCACCGCCGTGGAGTGCTGGAGTCCTGCTGGGCGGGCGGCGATGAGAGCACGATCCGATGTCCATTGCATTTGCCGCGATTTGCTGACCCTTACCTCACATTACTACTACCTTACCTCGCCAGCTTGACCACGCTTCTCCTTTCCTGTGCGCATTTCGATGTCTGTCTTTATGGTATAGTTTTGCTACAGTATACTCTTTGCCCGCATATCCCGTTGAGCTATCCTATCGCATCTGGCCTCGGTGCCTGCATATCGCAACGGCAACGCTGCTACAACCACCGGCCACGCGGGCCTGCGATTTGTCCCGTCTTTCAAGGTACGTCTGGCCCCATGCATGCTGAATATCCGACCCATCAGCTTCCCGCTGGCACTCCTGAGACTATGCGATGCACGCTGACACTCCGTCATTGTGAAGATGGCATACTACCGCGGACCCCAGTCGCCCCGAGACGAGCAATTCAACTCTCTGAGCCCTCCACAGCGAAATCCGAACAGATGGAGTGCGAGTATGGCTGGGACGAACGATGCTAGAGGCGTCCTGACGCGGAGGTTCACTACCAACACCGTTCCCACTTTGTCGCCCATCGGCCAGCAGAGGTTACAAGCCGCAGGCGAGATGCAAGCGGTAAGTCCTCTCCATCTTGCACGAGTATGCAAAACGCAAAGAGGAGGCAAGGCCTGTCTGGAAAAGTTCAGGCAGGATGCAGTGTGCAAGACCTCAGCTCTCGTCTCAGCTGGATGCGATGCACGAGCAAGTCATGAAATGGCGTTCCACATTTCTACCACTCGAGAAAGATATGTAGAATTGCTGCGTGCCGAATTGCGGATATCGTGTGTGCGGCACAGTATGGCTGACCTGTCGGCTGAGCAGACAAATGCGCAAAACAGAATCACTCCGGTAAGCAGGCACTTGTTGAAGCGATCTCGAGAGTTGGCGAAGCTGTGAAAATTGCATCGATTTGCGTTGGTTGCCTAGGATACACTTTCTCAAGCAGAATTCGTGCTGCTGGTTGGCATTGCAGCCTGATGAGAGCAGAGACTTCTGTTAGAGTATCCTTCTTCGCACTTCGTACTAACATCTCTCAGTCGGAACGAGCTGCCCGTCACTACGAAACCCTCCTCCAAGCTCAGCGCAAGATCGAAGAAGAATTGGCAAAAGTTGACGCAGATACACGCCGCGAAGTCGACGAGAACTTGCGTCACGAACAAGCGGTCACGCAGCTCTTTGCTCAAAGTGAGCCGACCACACCGCCAGAGTATCATAGCGTTCTGGCGTCGAACAATTTCTCGAGGCCGAACAGGTACTCTGCCGCGAGTCTCACGTCTCCGCCAGGCATAGCGAATCGACCAAACCGCTCCAGCACTCAGCTCACGTCTCCACATATGGCATATGCTCGAGCATCCTACGCTGGTCAGAGCAACTCAAACCTTCCATCTCAGTCAGTTCCTGGTTCGCGACGCCAATCCGACGACGAGGAAGAGGACGATGACTTCATCTATGGCTATGAGAATGCACTTCGTCGTGCAGGCGCACAGTGAGTCTTTTCGTCATTTCTTCAGTTCAGTTCTTCTCACCGCTATCTGCACTGTTCACATGCATAATTCTTGGCATGGGCCACGTGCCACTTTGCGGTCTGCTTCACTCACTCTTGCAATTGTCAAAATTCATTTCTATTGTCCGACAACAACTTCAACTCCAACCACCTCAATACTTTCTGTAACAATAGCAACTTCATCCCCAATTGTCGTTGAGCGACAATAGCACGAGCACCGCGAGTTTGTATATAAAGCTCGCCCGCCCCAGCCAGAGGCCATAGAAGCTAACCATCACTGCATCAGTCCGAACCGAAATTCTATGCCAATCACCTCATACGACAGGAGCAAGCGCAACACCACCGACTTAGTCTTTGGTCACGTGAACACCACAGGCTTCCTCTTCGACGACGACAAGTCCTCTACCATACCAAAGTCTAACCAAACGTCACCACCCGACACCAAGACCTATCTGCAGGTACAGCACACTGCTGACGGCTTTCCTAAGCTCATCAGACGCGAAGAGAACGGCGATCTGTCGGTCTCCGCCGTCTCAGCAGCTCTTGACCTTGCTTCTTCATCTCCAGATTCGGATCTACAGCACGTACCCGAACGTGCATCGGCTAACCGTCACCGCATCTCTCTGCCACCAAGTGCTTTGAGCAGCACAGTCAACATTGCTCCACTAAACAGCATCCTCGCCAACTCAAACGAAAACCGATCAGCTGCAAACAGCCGTCGCTCAATGGAGGTCAAGTTCACTGCCGAGACCAAGCGTCCCACGCTTGCCTCACCGCCTCGTGCACTTGCAAACGGCTCCCAGATGCCTCAGTCTTCTTACTCTACCAACGACATCCCAACACTCAAGAGCATCAACGGCGAAGCTCAAGAAGGTGGCGTTTCTCTCGTGTCTCCTCCAAACCAGCACGCTGCCCTCTCCAACACCACTTCTCCAGAGCAGAACCGCAACGCTGCCCTCCACCGCCTTTCATCTACCTCAAACAACCGCCAGAGCCAAGAGTACTCTGCCCACAAGCAAGACGATCTTCAAGAAGCTTACGGTCAAGCTCATACTGGTCTGCACGCCAACGCTGCTCCTTTCGGTCCTGGTCACGAAAACGGTCCAGCTCAAGGTTTCGGCAGCCCAAACATGACTCCGTTTGCCCAGCCTGCTTTCTACGGCGGCTACGGCATGAACATGATGGCGAACGGTTTCAACCACATGAACCTTGGCGGTGCCAACGGCTTCAATCCTCAGGTTCAAGGCCATGGTCAAGGTCAGTGGCCATCTCAGGTCGGCGGCCCATTCCCTCAGGCCGGCTATGGTGGTTTCCAGCAGCAACAACAATTCTCTCAGAACGGTCAAGCTGGTCCAGGTGCCGGACGCTTCGATGGTCAGCGTGTCAGCGCACAGCAGCGTCGCCAGGCCGCCGAGGATGCTCAAGCCAAGTTCAACTCTATCAAGGTTGAGCAGCTCGTTGGTGAGATCTACGGCCTGTGCAAGGATCAGCATGGCTGCCGCTTCTTGCAGCGCAAGCTTGAGGAGCGCAACGAGCAGACTGTCAAGACTATATTCGAGGAAGTCAAGGACCACATGATTGAGCTCATGGTCGACCCATTCGGCAACTACCTCTGCCAGAAGCTGCTTGAGAGCGTCAATGATGAGCAGCGCACTGCCTTGATCGTCAACGCCGCACCTGCCATGACCAAGATTGCACTCAACCAGCACGGCACTCGCGCTCTGCAGAAGATGATTGAGTACATCACTACTCCAGAGCAGACTCAGGAGATCATCAACGCTCTCCGCAACGATGTCGTGCTGCTGATCCAGGACCTCAACGGCAACCACGTCATCCAGAAGTGCCTCAACCACCTTTCCTCCATCGATGCCACCTTCATCTTCGAGGCTGTCGGCAACAACTGCATCACTGTCGGCACACACCGTCACGGCTGCTGCGTCCTTCAACGCTGCATCGACCACGCAGACGGTCTGCAGAAGGGCCAGATGGTCGACCACGTCATCGCCAACGCCTACTCGCTGGTTCAGGATCCCTTCGGCAACTATGTCGTTCAGTACATTCTCGACCTTTCCGAGCCATGCTTCACTGAGCCTCTTTGTCGTGCTTTCTATGGCGAGATCCCATCTCTTTCACGACAGAAGTTCAGCTCAAACGTCATCGAGAAGTGCATCCGCTGCGCCAGCGTCGAGACTCGTCGTGAGATCGTTCGCGAGATCATGCCACCGCAGACACTCGAGAAGCTTCTTCGCGACGGCTTCGCCAACTACGTCGTCCAGACTGCCATGGACTTCGCTGATGACGAGATGAAGGCTCTCATGTTCGAGAACGTTCGCTCCATCCTTCCAGGCATCCGCAACACTCCTCACGGTCGTCGCATTCAGAGCAAGCTCGCCGACTACGACAACCGTCACGCTACTCAAAACAACTCCATCCTTTCTCCGATGGAGACGGCCGTTGGCCAGTCTGGCGCACCATTTTCTGCAGCTCACCAGACTCCTTCTCGTGCCAATCGCCACGGCATGGTTGGTGCTCCTACCCAGTGGGGAGCTAACGGTACCGGCTTTGGTGCTAGCGGCTTCGATGCACCAGCCTATGGCGGCAACATGTACGGCGGTGACAGCATCGCTTCTCCATCTCCACAGCGTGGCAACCAAAACTCATTCATGTTCAATGGTGCTCAACAACCATACCACAACGGTTATGGCGCTCCTGGCTTCGCTGGTCCTGGCGCTCAGGCATATGGCGGTCAGTTTTGAGCGATCGTCTACCTGCATCCGACTTTCGCCTCAGCTGTAACAGTATCTCGGCTCGCCTCTGGCGTTTGGCAATTGTTACTTCAACTGTTCACAGCATCACGGCGCTCAGTCTCTCTTCAGTATGAGTCACGACACTCCCGACACGGCCGAACTGTATTTTGACGCGAATAGACGCGTGGCACTTTACTTCGACAGATCTGGCATACCCGGCGCGGCAGCCAGTGTATTTGCAGACTACAGCATTTTCATCCACCGAGATCTTGCATAGAAACCGGCGACTCGTGGACATCTATTCTCTCTTGGATGATCCTGTACCACCACCGACCACTTGCATCATCGTCGGCGTATCCTTTGGACACACTACTTTTTGACTTTACCAACCATTTCGACTTTTGAGATTTCCATTTGTTCTCGGCTTTTACGACACTTTGCTTATGGGCGAAAGGAGGACAATATCATACGAAGAAACTTACATGGCACGATATCAACGACACGAGACCCATTGATCTTGTACTACCAAAAAAGAAAGAAAAAGTTTTGCATAGCCGGACAGTAAGCCAGAGAAAAATTTGGGTGAGCGGGTTGGATATCTACTTCAAGTTGGATTGCAGAAGCGATTTTGCATTCTAATCTCACAAATGGGCATTAAGAGGGCTTGATACTGGCTTGTATGATAGTGCTACCAATACGAACATGTGCCATGATCACGTTCTCCTGACTCAGTGTTCGCTGTTGCTGCGCTCTTTTCGAAACAAAGAAAGTCCAGAAGTTGACACTCTCAATCAACCAAGATTTCTCGGACAATGGTGAGCTCCCACAGTATCCCACCCCTTACTTCCTACGTTTCACCACATTCCAGCTTGCACGTGCTTGAACGCTGACGTACAGAGCTCACAGATCTCGTCCATCTGCGTTTCACGACCGAACAACGTACATACCTTATCTCTCTTTCCCGAATAAGGCAGCGACCAACGAACCAGACACTAGCTGTGCCTGCCTTATGATCACCATCATCCCTGAGCGCTCAAGCATTGCACAGCCTCGCGAGCTACGAAATTCGGAAGCATCACTCAAGATTGGAAAGAGCTAGGACAACAGCAACAGCAAGACTGTCCATCTCCATTTCTACTGCATGCACGCAAACCATCCGCGACCATTCGGTCACAAGGCACGACATCACATCCTTCCAGAATAGCAGACCTGCCGTATGGAGCCAGAATCAGTAACGACAGCAGTGCATCACCTTCTAGCATAAGACAACATCTCCAATCGCAAGCATCAACGACCTCAACAACTACAACAAGCCATCGCCAGGCATTCACCCAATTTGTTGCTGGAAATGTGCTACCAATCCTCCCCCCACTACGAAGGCTGCGGCTGTCAACGATCCCATCGTAAGACGATCTTCTGCGCAACCCGATGCGGAAAATTCCAGCTCCTAGAAGAAACTCCTCGAAACAGAATTTGTGTTAGACATACGATTCAATTGAGGAGTGTTTGTGAGAGGATTTGGTTGGCGGTGAATAGACGATAGGGGACTCTGGAACGCGGCAATGCTGGAAGGAGGTTCTGATCGGGATGAGGAAGATGGCGAGAACGATGGGATTCGCTACGCTATTCACCTCGACTACGTCTCGGGTACGCTACTTCCATTGTCCCAATACCGCCAACCCCAAGGTCAGAGCTGTGTGATGAAGGGGTGGGTCGGAATCTTTGTCTGGAGGTTTGCGGCGGTGCTTTCGTTCGCATCTACGACAGGGCACAGGAGCATAGATGTCATCTCCGGCCATGTCTTTTCGGATTGGATGATTGGAGTCGAAAGCGGAGTAACTGCATCGATGGGTGAGGAATTCTTCGCGATGACCGCAGGTATAGATGCGGTGGCGGTATTTGCACATGGTCAAGAAGCTTGATGGGAAGAAGGAGGGCAGGATATGGGAGAGATATATGTACTGCTGCCCAGATGTGGTAGCAAACATTCATGATGAAGATGGAAATCGTTCGTGGAGCAGATCGCTCAGATGCAGAATGTACAAGATTCGCTTCTTCCTATCATAGCATTCGTCGTCGTTCATGTTCGTGTATGCCCAGTCCTGTCGGACTATCTGGAGATCGTGGCGCTGCTGCAAGCTCGTGTCGGGGTGCGGGTTCTGAGCCTCCAAGCTCTGATGTGTTGGAGAATCTGTGATCGTGTCAGCGCACTGTCAAAATGGTTGGCTAAGTGATGTTTACCTGAAATTCTGCTGCTGAGGCGGCGGTGGACTCATCGAACTCCAGCCCGGGGTATGATTCGAGTATTCGCTGACGGAGCGCACATATGGTGAACCTTCTGGAGCTTTGACCTGTTCTTGCGTAGGATTATATGCTTGATACGGAGGCGCTGGGCTGGTATGCTTGTTCATCGCTCGTGGATCTTCTGGCGGGATGTATGAAATGTGATCATGGTGTTGCTGCATTTCTGGTGGCATCCACGCCACTGGTACGGCCTGGCTTGCTCTGAGCTGCTTCTTCAGTTTTCGATTGCGGCGTAGGAAGAATAGGAGAGCTCCAAGAAGCGCTATACCTGCTGCACCACCCACTGCGATACCGACGATGGCGCCTGTCGACAAGGTATGCGAATGTTCTTCGTCACCGGTCAGGACCTCTGCAGCAAGTGCTGTCATGCTAGCTGAGGCTGCGGGTGCCATGGTATCTCCGAATTGCAGGCCATATCTGGATGCCTTTGCCAATTCGATTTGTGCGCTTACATTCGTCTCGCTGTTGGCATTGATGGCACCCTAGTCAGATCGTCAGTTCCGATCGAAGCTTTATGTTCTTCTTAGTCTTGTGCCATCATACCAGCATGCCCTTTCCATAACAGCTTCCAGGCGCTCCGCAGTAGAAGAAGATGGGGTCGGTATTGTTGGTCACAGTCAAGTTCCAGGTTGGCGGCGCGGCATCAGGATCAGTGACTGGGAAGAATCCCGAATGAAAGCCTTCCTCTCCAGTCACTGCCGCTTGTGGTTGGCATGGCCAGCCATAGAGACTTTGTATCACGGAATGGTTGCCGTCGTGGAAGATGAACATGACCTTGTCGGCCGGATTGGCCACTATGCTGTTTGGGTAGAAGGCATCAGAGCCGACATTAATCGTATGTATCGTAATCTCTCCCTCTATCGATGTCGGTGTAGTCGAGTTCTCGGCGCCGCTTTCGCCATCCGGATTGTCCCATTGAGCCTTGACATTTGCAGCCAAACTCAGCGCGCAAAGCAGCACGGAGAAAGCCTTGCAGGCCATGGTCGTAGTCGAAGATGCGCAGACCTTCAATGGCGACCTCAGATTGCAGGTACCAAGGAAGGGAGAAGAATGATACGTCGATCGCTGGGTAACAATGCTGGATAGAAGATACAGTGGAAAGTGCCAAACAGATCGAAAGGGGAGATCCAGACTTGCCCACGCGGAGCCCTGCTACTACTTACACCGGTGCACAGGTCGTTTGTCTGACCGCTCGGATAACTATGGCCGGCCTGAAATGGAGCGAAAGAGGTGTGGGTATAGGGTCGCGCGACTGGAATAGGTCTCAAGCCACAACGTGCTGCATACATCGCGCGGTCCGCGATCCTGCTCGTTGTTTACCCGCATGAGGTGCATTTGAGGATCAACAAGCGAGTACGCACACTCCTTGATTCTATGTGCCATACAACGTTCACGCCAGGATACGCTCTAATCACTGGTCATTCATCTGCATGTCTTTAGTTGTGCTCGCGCGCTTGTATCGGTCGCGCAAGGGCGAAGGAGAAGCACAGCATGGTTGTTGATCGTCTGTAGCGACTTGGCTCCAGTAGCTGAGCCTGGTCTTTGTTTGGATGTGTTGTACTAAGCTGGGTAGGGCTGGCGGTATGGCGTCTAAGCATTCGGTTAGCAGATCCTAATCGCTTTGTGAGGGTTGACAGTGGGCAGAAGCATAACATTCCATCGGCCAGCTGCATATAGTACTCTGCATTGCCGAGCCTACGTCTCCATGGTAGCTGATCGTGAGATGCATCATGGCATGATCTTCGAGAAGGATCTGGTCATGTCCGCAGATGGAAAACTGTCTTTTCTTGAGGCAAGACCCAAGACAAGCTCGTCATAGAAGTGAAATTGCATTCTTGCTTGCTTGCTTGGGAGAAAGACCATCGTCGCAACCGAGATACGGTATTAGCTAAATATAGGTCTAGGACGTGGTTGAGGAAGCGCAGCAGGGTGGAGTGGTATTGGCCAAGTCAGCAAGCGAACAGCGCTGGTGCCAGAAGATGAGACTGCCACGACTTGAGGCCAGCTTCATCGATCCAACGCCTCGTCAGCTCGAGCAGTCAAGCATGTGACAACGCGCCTGTCTCGAGAACATTCACTTGACGATCGCAGCGAAGCGGTGATATCCACTCGCTGCCAGACGACAAGCGCCAAAATGCGCTGCTTGCGCGCGGGCGCTCAAGATGCTATTCCAATGTCCTAAGCTCACGCCAATACAGACCAGGCTGCTGGCATCGGCTGCTGCATTGGCCCTCCTTGGACTCATATTCTGGTCGCTATCGAACCCACACTTTGCGTATGCGGCGGAACTATCTGTGGATGGCGATGGAGGTGTAAGAAATGGAGAAGACCACAATTGGCACCGGATACAGGAAGCTCTTACGCTGAACGCTGAGCTCGATGCGCTGGACGATGGGGCTGCAGAGCAAGAGGCGAAGCTACAGAAAAGGGCTGAGGCAGATTCCCAAATTCAAGGAAACAATATTGCCAGCCCATACACTGTGAGCGCAGGAAATCAGACTCTTTTGATGTACCCGAATCGATTCCTCACTGGAAATCATACCGCAAAAGGCAAAGGTCTACCCAGCGACATTGAAGGAAGCAAGCGTGTCACCAAGGTGAAGCACTCTGAACTGCGCAAGAGGCAGGATAGTGACAGCGATAGGACCATACACATATCCGCGAATACTTGCACGCAACCTGTATGGAATGGAAGTGAACCACAAATCGAGGCACCACCGCAGTTGACGTTATATGTCTCGACGAGTTCGGGCAATACCAATCTCGGACCAAACGCTGGCAACGACTCGCAGAATGTCTACCCATTCGTCAACGGTTTCGTCAATGCTTCAGTCGACAATGCTAGCGGAGACTGGTACATGGCTGTTTCGGGGCCGTCTCTGCCTGACGGATTCTCAGGATCTTGGACGTACAGACTTGCTGTCTCTATCGATGATTACTTCTATGCTGCAGAAATGGTCGATCCATTTCTCTTCCAAGTCGACACCGATTCAGACTCTGCATTACTGGTCACAGACAACCTGACACAGGCCGATGCCTCAGATACTTTGTACACTGAGTGGATGGATCTCGGCGCACCTTTCATCATGTTCGCAGTGAACAACAATCTCACCGGACTGATGGGCTTGGAAAGCTCATTCTGCGGCCTTCAGACTTTCGCATCGGACAACCACCAGATCCAGGCGAAACAAGATGACATGGGAGGCAACACAACGAATGTCCAAATGGGCATGATCACTCGTGGTCTTGGACACAAGCCAAAGGAGCAATTTTATGTCAACGCCCTCAATTCTTCAAGCTCTTACCAAGCCTTTCTCGCCATGGATGGCAATTCGACAGCTTCTGGAGACGGCGTGGTAGGCGGAGGCGGCAAGGTCTGGGCACCTGTCCCTTTCTCCACTAAATCAGACGGCAACTGCCAACTCCTCTTCAACCTCACATTCTGCGACGAAGTCGCCTACGCCGTCCCAGCCAACCCAAGCAACTCACCAGTCTCCAGCTTCGAAGCCCTCCAGAACTTCTACGAAAATTACACAACCACATGGTACTCACCCTTCAACCAAACCCTCGCCCAAATCGCCTGCAACACCACTTCCGACGCGCAATACTCCCTCGCCAAAAACTGCACAGACTGCGCAGCAGCCTACAAAGAATGGCTCTGCGCCGTCTCCATCCCTCGCTGCGAAGACTTCTCCAACCAAGCACCCTACCTCCAACCCCGAAACGTAGGCCAAAAATTCTACAACAACGACTCCATGCTCGATTCAGCCTTCCTCTTATCGAACTTCGTCCCAATGACCAACGCTCCCACATTGGAAGGCAGTAACGCATACCAACAAACTTATAATTGGTCTTTTGCGACAAACAGATCCAGAAATCAAATGATTGATGAAGTCATACAACCTGGTCCGTATAAAGAGGTACTGCCTTGTGAGGATTTGTGTTATAGTTTGATGCAGTCTTGTCCGGCGAGTATACAGTTTGGATGTCCGTATCCGGGTAGAGGGTTGGAGGTTAGTTATGGGAAGAGGAGTGCGAGTGGTTTGACTTGTAGTTATTTGGGGGCTGTGTATTATTTGAATGATGCGACATCCATCTTGAATGGAGGGTTGGTGATCAAGGCGTTGGTTGTTGCGGGAGTGGTTGCGTTGGGATTGCTGTGGTGATGTGATTAGTGGCGTTTAGATGGGAGACTAGATGTTTTATGATAGAAGACGATGAAAGAAGAAGAAATGATTACAGCGTTCAACATCGCTTTCATTATGAAAAATGTGCTATGTTATGCTATGCTGAAGATCAAGATCAAGTTTCTCATAAGGTGTCGCACGTGTGTCGTCCATCCTTCCTTCTATTCTTTATGCAAAAAATTTCTTCGTCTCCTTCAAAAGAATCCAAATTCCAAGGGTCGCTTTCCTAGCGTCTACCCTGTATGCAACTGTAATTAGAAACTAATTTTCAATTCGACATTATATGTGCCATTATGTTATTGACATGGGTATCATCATCCAAGAGAGAGAATTCCAATAGATTTGAGTGTTCGCCGTTTGCAAAGGCCCGGTTCCAGAATGAAGTCGCTTAAAACGCTTTGACGCAGCAGTGGCAAGCAAAGATTTTCGACATATGAGATTTATAGCCGCCAGATCGGTTTGGTGTAGTAGATGGTCGTCGAGATTGTGATTGATGGTCGGAATATCGTGCGATGGAGTGTAGTGTTATGTTAGAGCAACAACGACGAGGGCGATCTGCAAGCTTGTTAGTGGACATTCATTGCAATATGGGATGAAGGCAGAGCTTACGACTGCACCGATCACGAGCAAACCAACCACGCTCATGATCCTATTCAGCATCCGCCACCATTTAGCTTTCAGGTACTTCCTCTCTTCTCTCCAGCGACGCTCGGCATCACCAGCTTCGTGTGCCATCATAGCAGCTTGAACGTCGTCCTCGCTACCAGCAATTTGTTTCTCGAGGTCGCCGGGACTAGCAGGCTGCTTCGGTAGAGGCAGGACTGCACCAAGCATCCAGAATAGAGGTATTATGAAGCCCAATACGAAGAGCAAGACTTGTCGATTACATCGGCATTTGACTAACGTGTCGAAACTTTCGACGAAGCTTGGTGCTTTCCACATCGATAAGCGGTTTTGAGAAGTTCGTTTCGATGGATGGAGATGAGGCTCATGTGTACCGAATTCGCTTAATCGGTCCTTGGTCATGGGTCGTGGGAACTCCATATCATCCCATTGTCCTTGCTTGCTGTATTTTCGAAGTGGTCGCTTTCCTGCCGGTGGCCCGTCTTCACCTTGTAAAGCGCCCCATCGAGGTTGACCAGAAGGAAGTGTCTCGATCTCATCGCCTTCAGGATGTTGTGGTAAAGGATCTGGGAATATGCCCATAGAATCCGGTCGTGTGTCCTGCGAAGGTCTCGACCTGCTCGATTTCTTGCTCTTCTGGCTCTTGCGCAGTTTCGAGTTCCTACGACTGTTGTCTGAGCTCTTCTTTCGCGTTCTCGGTCGGAAGATCGCAGGCAAGAAGTGGCTGCTGACCGGACTGACCGATTCAGCATTGCTATAGGTGTGTCCGAGTCGACTCGTGATGCTGTGATCTGTCCACGAGCTTTCGCCTCTTTGATGCCGTACTGGTGCGTTTCCATCTGTCGAATTGCTATGTAATGAGATCTTGCTGGACAAGTGTGCAGTGCCGCTGTAGAAGCGTTTGGCCCATGTTGGGAAAATGCTAGTGCCGTTGCTGACTGTGCTGAATCGAGCTTCGCTGTCAACGTAACTGATCTCGCTCAACTGTCGCGAGTGACCGGGTGTGTTGGAGGTCTTCGATCGCAAGGAATAACCTGATCGCTTTTGATGTAAAGAATGTCGCGTCATTTCTGACACCGTGTCGGCTCGTTCGTCGTCGTCTCGGTTCTTCGGGATCGGAGGGAGAGGAGGAAGAGGTCCTTCGTATTTCTTCTTGCCTTGATTCACTGTGATAGGTCCAGCCTGCGGTCGGAATAATGGCTGAGGAACAGCGGACTCTTCTCGAAATATTCCTAAAGTCATATCACCGGGTGACTCGACACTCGTTCTCTGTGTCGCTGGTGATGGCTGAGTTTCAGGCCCTAGACTAGACACCATCGACTCAGCCGGAGCGCTGTCTCGCCGCCTCCAGCTGTCATTGATGGGCGAAAGTGGTGCGCTGCTGAGATCATCGCCTGTCAGGACACCACTTCCATACGACCAATGACTGAAGTGGTGCGATACGGTTCTTCCTTCACTCTCGCTAGCGATTGTGCTTAAGTGGCCACTGAAAGGTCGTCTAGGATACGGTAACGTATCGATATCCTCGGAAGCCATGGTGTCATCGGTCGAAGCGCCTCGCACTGTTGAGCTGGCTTGGGAGTTGAGTGATGCAGATGCTGCTTTGTGTCGCAATCGCTTCTTTGGGATCTGCAGTGGAGGGAGTGTATCGTCCGACTCTAAACTCGCCCAAGAGCTGTGAGCGGTCAAGCTGCGGCCAATCTCTGGCCTGGTGAATGAGCTGTGCCGTTGTAACCTGGAATTGATAGAGTCGAAAGAGGTCTCGACACGTAGAGGCCTAACCCGCGAACGCGGCCTCACTGATCCTACGCTTGGGCTGTATGCAATGAAATTAGGCGATGACGACGGCAGTCGAGCAGCTCCAGAGATCGTGGCTGACTCGGAGTCGTATGTCTCTATGATGGGAGATGAACTGACTTCCCGAAGATTAGGTATACTTGGCAAAGTTTGAATAGACCCTGTCGAATGTACCCTTCGAGGGCTTCGTCGTAACGTGGGAGATGGCTCCGAATCTGTGGGCGACTCAGTTGCAGGTGCACTGCGTGGTCTTGAAAGGGTGCCTTCTGATGGTTGTGACCCTGGTCGCGGCTCGTCCGGCGAGGATGTATCAGAGTCCGGGACTGGTCTGATTGTCATCAATCTCTCTGGAGAGGCTTCCTGCAGTGTCTCGAGTGCATGCGCAGGGCCCAACCTGGGAATATCTTCGTCGGCGTCTGCTCGAGCACGATTTTCTTGCTCGTACGGCGTGGGCGTTGTGCGCAAAGTTGTTGCTTGACTAGTCCTCTGACTCCGTGCACCTTTTGGTGCCAGCGTAATCTCGCTGGCCTGCAAAGTGGAACATTGCGAGTAGTAGCCCGACGAAGTGCTTCTTCGAAGCCATGCTGGTTCGGGCAACGTCTGGTAAGGCGCAGTCACCGTCTCCTGCGAGTTGTTCGGAAGCAAGGTTGTTCTGGGTGCTCGATCCTCTGCAAGATCCAGGCTGCGCGCCTCATTCGTTGGCAGACCTGCTTCTGAAACACTGAAGTCCCGGCTTGAGGCCGAAAATCCTGGTTCTGAGGCTTTAGCTTCTCTCATAACAGCGGACTGGGGTAAGCGAGGAATTGCGCCCTCATCCTCCACCGTCTTGTTCCAGTTCTCTTTTCCATCGTCAAGCTCACTGGCACTGCTGTCGTCGCGGGTATCTGCAGGAAGTGTCGGGTCCGAAAGTGACGGCTTGACTAAGCGGACTGTGGGTTGACTCAAAGCTGTCGCAGGGTAGCTCTGGTTGTTTTGCGATTGCGAACGTTCATGAAGCGCCTTTCTGCCTTGCGACCTTCTCTGCTGGCGCTCTCTTGGTGATTCTATCGGTCTCTGGGATGAAAAGAATCCGGACATGCTCTGTCCATGCCCGGTATTTTTCGTTCGTCTCGGATCGGGTTCGAGAAACATAAGGAATGTCTTCTAATTAATATAGGTAGAATCGAAGGTTGGTAAAGACAGTGAATGTGGTGAAGCATAATATCAAAAGAGTGACAAGCACGAGAGCACAACGCTCTCTGCGCGATAGAAGCGCCTTCGCGCGAACAGTGGCCTCGGCGGTAGATGATGTATATACAGCTTCAGGAGTCGCTCGGTAGAATAGGCCGGTCGTGGGTTCGCGGGACTATGCAGTTGTGCGCATAGAGCGTATGCAAGCTGCAGGGTGGTACAAGGCCTCTTTGCTGTGGTAGGATGGGGCCGCAAACGGTATTGATATCCTTGTAGTATAGGCGTAGGTCGTGGGTCGTGGCTGCGAAGGGCCGTAGGTTATACAGAGATGAATATAGAAGACGAACAAGAATTAGGAGGCAGGAGATTTCGATGATGAGATGCATTGCTCGCACTCGAGCCTGCTGAACGGCCGCCCGAGCTCACGAGGCCACGGCATCCGTAGTGCGTACTATCGACTATCGCCATCGTTAATCGATAGGCATGGGTGCCACGAACCACCAAGAGAGTTGCGTCTTTGCAGGTTGCGGAAATGACACGCCAGCGGCGCCTCCATTAACCGTCAGCCAATCGCACATCTCACAAGAAGCGCTCGACAATCATTCTGGGCCACGCAGATTTCGACACTTCTATTTATCGATAATGGTTGGCGGACACAGCATCACTGAGAAGGACAGAGGGGTCGACACTGTTTCTCCTTTGTGTTGAAACACTTTCATGCGTTCGTGTCTGCCTTGTGAAAGCCTTCAGCGACGACGCAGCGAGTGCTGGTGGAGTCTCTGCAAGCCAGCTGGAAATGAAATGAGGTCTAGCGGCTTTCATGCGTCTTGACCGACTGGCATGCAACGGCTTTTCTTTCAGCAGAGAACAATACGATGTCGTTGACATAACCTTCGGTAACTGACACATCGACCATGGAATAGCAAACGGCATTAACAAGTCGGGCGCATGCATGATTGCGACAGTGCAGCCGGCTGTCAAGAGTCACATCCGCAGTGTTGGCAAGGCGATCTCCCTTCTCGAGAATTTCAGCACCAAGGAACGCGTCTGGAGAACCTCGACAGCGCGAGCCGCTACTGCACGCACTGGAGTCTAAATTTCCCGCAACACCAAGCATCCCTGACGACCACAAACTCAAGTCATTTGGATCTCCCGCTACCATAGATCTCGTCGCCGACAGTTGTGCATACCAGGAATAAGACTACAGACTGACGAGTCTCGGTCTGCAGAGAGATGAAGCGGTTGATCTCTTCATACATTACGAGCGCCAGAATAGTACAATCGAGGACAGAGCCTGATCTCCTGGACGCGATCACACGCCGAAAGTAGAAGCCTGATCAAGATCGAATCTCGAAACAATGGCGCCGCCCGGCAGAATGGATAAGGTCTGGCAGGGAAGTAGCCAGCTCTTCGGGCGACTGAGAGACTATTATTTCGGAAAGAAAGGTGAGCTGCTGTCGCCAACTGCTCATCTTGGCATGGACGACACACCACATTGGCAGCAGCAGCGCTTACACCAACGTTCTGCAGAAGCACCACCCTTGATCTCAGAGCGGACGGCGGTCTTGTTTGGACTGCTATTCACGTTGATTTTCATAGCGCCGTTCTACCTGTCGCCAACCTTGAGGACCAGCAGTCTTCAGTCACGCGATGCTCCAACGGTAATCAAAGCAAGAATTCGAGCGGTCGGTCTCAGTTGCGTTGCTTCCACCGTGGTCGCCGTCTACGTTCTCGTGGTCTATGGCCATGCGACGGCACGAGATGTCTTACGCTTACTCGCCGTCTGGCCGGTCAACTTAATCGACTGTGGCAGAGTTCTTACTCTGGTGGCCGTTCTCTTCGTCGGACCGCTCTACGAAACTGTCATCGTCGACAGTGGCTGGCGCGAGTGGCGGCCGAGAGCTATCAAGGAGAAATTCTTCGACTCATTGCCAGGACTACGCAACAACGTCGTGGCTCCTTTGGCTGAAGAGTGGGTCTTTCGGTCTCTGGTCGTGTCACTCTACCTCCTCGCCAAAGTTCCCGCAAAGCGTATTGTCTTCACCTCACCGCTTATCTTCGGAGCAGCTCACATTCATCATCTAGTCGAGGTGCTCCGGACTCACACGCCTCCCGGGCGCCTCTTACCACCTCTGAATGTCTGGATTCGAGGGATCCTGCAAAGTCTGTTCCAGTTCACCTACACGAGCTTGTTTGGCTTCTTTACGGCTTTCGTGTACCTACGAACAGGAAATCTCTACGCGGTCGTGCTTGCACACAGCTTTTGCAACGTCATGAGCTTGCCACGTGTCTATGGTAGACTTGGGCAGGATGAGGATGATGAGCTGTATGAGATGACTCCTGACGTGGCACAAGGAAAGCGAGATGATGGTCTGGCAAGCATGAAAGATCGAGGGCAGCATAATCCGACAGCGAAGAATCTTGGCATACAGTGGACAATACTGTATTATATTCTGCTGCCGAGTGGTGCCTATGGCTTCTACCGGCTGCTGTGGCCGATGACTGAGAGCACTAATGCCTTAGCAGGTTTCGTGAGGCCATAGCATGAATGCAGCGCGAACTACATTCCATTTCTTTCTCATTTCCCATCTGTGACCAGAACTTGCCAGTGCCTTACCCGACGCTCCTCACTCCCGCTTGAACGCTTCGAAAAAATTTCAAGTAGTCTCAATTCGAGATTTACTCGTCTTGATTAGCGCTTCCATCCCGCCTGATAGACGTCAGCATTTCTAGAACAAAGACTTGGAAGCGCATATACTCACGGAATGTATCTGATCCCAGCATTCTCCGCAGCAGCAGTATACTCCTCCGCAAGCTAGCACATGTCAGTAAAGATCATTCTTCATTCAGCATCATCTCACTCACCAAGCCGTTCACTTTCACCGCGTAGATGCCAGGCTTGTAGCCTTGAATCCTTAGCCACTTCGCCACCCAGCTGGTCTGAGTGTCGTTGACTGTGACCAGACCCTCGAACACCTCACTCGTGCAGTCGGCTACCGCGTCAGTATTATTGCGCATTTCGAGGAACTCTTCACAGTTGGGACAGCCGTGCTTTTGGAACCTGGAGGCTTGTTGCGTGAAGGAGCAGACTAAGCAGGCGCGGAGCTGTCGGGGTACTGAAGCCATGATGATGGTGTCTGGATGACAAGTGTATGTGGTCTTCTGTCAGTGTTGTAGAATGAAGATGAGGTTGGTAAAGGTGCAGGTGCAGGTGCTTTGTTGCCGAAAGATGCATGTGTCGTCGCGTGCCTTTCAGATCCCTGTCGCAAGAACGGACCTCCGTCCGGCCCAGACTGCGCTTGTGATTCGCTCACCCGAGAAATCGAATTGACCGTCTCGACCTTCTTCTACGACCTTCTTGACATTTTTCCGGACTCACTTTTCTGTGTAGAAATAGCGGGATCTGTAATATTCGGCTTGAGGCAGCTATCAGCAACTTCATCGGAACTGTACACATCTCATAGTCGCGGACAGATCCCATATCATACTCGCCCAGCATGGCGGCAGACGAGACGATACAGGACGCCGTTGCTTTGAAGAACAAGGGCAACGAGGCATTCAAGGCGAAAGACTGGCCGACTGCCATCGAATACTACACGAAAGCGATAGAAGCCAATGACAAAGAGCCTTCATTCTACACCAACCGAGCACAAGCCAACATCAAGCTGGAGGCATATGGTTACGCCATCGCAGATGCGACGAAAGCGCTTGAGATCAACCCAGATTTTGTAAAAGCATATTACCGAAGAGCCGTCGCGAACACCGCCATTCTCAAACATAGCGATGCGATCCACGACTGGAAAGTTGTGGTACGGAAGAACCCAACAGACAGGGTTGCAAAAGCACAGTATGAAGCATGTCAGAAGATGGTGAAGCGTGATGCTTTCCTCAAGGCTATTGAGGTTGCAGATGCGCCATCAGCGGCTCAGGGCTTGGACTTGGACAACATGATTGTGGAAGAGGACTACGATGGCGTGCGATTAAAGGACGAAATGACGCAGGAATTCATAGACGACATGATTGATCGCTTCAAGAATGGGAAGAAGATACACAAGAAATATGTCTACCAGATCATTCTCGCTGTGAAGGACATCGTATACAATGAGCCAACGATGGTGGAGACTATGGTGGAGAAGGACGTCAAACTCACGGTTTGCGGAGACACACACGGCCAGTACTTCGACCTTCTGGAGATTTTCAGGCTGAACGGATTCCCTACCGACAAGCATCATTATCTCTTCAACGGTGACTTCGTTGATCGTGGTTCCTGGTCGACGGAGATTGCATTACTTCTCTACGCTTACAAGTGGCTCCACCCTAACGCATTCTTCCTCAACCGCGGAAACCACGAAACCGACGACATGAACCGCATGTATGGTTTCGAGGGCGAGTGTAAAGCAAAGTACAACGAGCGCGTGTTCAAGCTCTTCTCTGAATCATTCTCCGCTCTCCCACTGGCAACTCTGATCGGCAACAAGTACCTCGTACTCCACGGCGGCCTTTTCTCCGACGACGACATCAGCCTGGACGACATCCGAAAGCTCAACAGACACGGTCAGAGACAGCCTGGCCAGTCAGGCCTTATGATGGAAATGCTCTGGACAGACCCACAGCCAGCACCCGGACGTGGACCATCAAAACGTGGCGTTGGTCTTCAGTTCGGCCCAGATGTCACTAAACGCTTCTGCGAGAAGAACGGCCTCGAAGCTGTTATTCGAAGTCACGAAGTGCGCATGGATGGTTACGAAGTCGAACACGATGGCCGATGCATTACAGTATTCTCTGCACCAAAGTACTGCGACTCAACAGAAAACAAGGGTGCTTACATCAACATCGAGAGCGACTATAAGCTGCAATACAACCAATTCGATGCCGTGCCGCATCCGGACATCAAGCCCATGGCGTACGCTAATAACAACATGATGCAGATGATGGGCATGTAGGACAAACCCGAATCTAAGGCAAAGGCAAAGCTAGGATCTTCATCTTCACTTCGTTTTGGGAGGCTTTGAGCAACGATTTGCATAGCGTCCGGTGGTCGGGATTGATTGCTCTCTCTATGCACGGCGTTTGGAGGCGCAAATGCAGACTCAAAGGCATTGAAGCCGGAGTCTATCTGATGATGCATATCATGAGGTACGAGTAAGTGGAGCAAGCAAGCAATCAAGCATGTATGTTGTTGATGGCGGGATGAAATGTTGGACAGTATTGGCGGCATACTCCATACAGCTTGTTCTTGAATATACAGGATCTGTTTCTGTGCACTTGCATAGCTCATCATACAGTCTTGCTGACTCCCAAAACACCGCGCTAATTGTGATATGCTCATTCCTCTTCGTCCCATTCGAACACTAGTCTCTCGGCACTTCAAAGAGCTGCGGCTTCATGTTCAGTTTGCAGAGCTTCGCTACGCAGCCTGCGAGCTGTAGATACGTCTGCACGCCTTCCAGGATGCGCATGTGTGTGAAGCCGATCTCCCGGATGAACTCCAGCTTCGTATGTTCTGATAGCGAAGGAATCGTCTTCGTCACCTTGAACATGGTACTGATGATATCGTGGGAAGAGTAGCCCAGGTTCCTAAACAGATATCAGCAGAGCACACATCACAACTGGGTCGCGAGAAAGACTCACCACAACTCCTTCAACCCATCCAACGCCTCATCAACCTTCCCCTCCTGACAACTCTTAACCATAGCCTGCACCTTAATCGGATGCGGACTATCCACAACCCTAAAAACATTATCCCCATTCACAAACCCAAACCCCGCATGCGTAGACTGTAAATTATTGATCGCTTGTCTCATATCCCCTTCCGCAGAGAACACCAGCGCCGCAATCCCATCATCCGAATACTCAACTTTCTCAGCCTCACAAATCTGATACAACCTCTTCACAACTTGCGCATCCGTCAACCTCGAATACCTCAAAATCGCACAACGACTCTGCAAAGGTTCGATGATTTTGTTAGATAAATTGCAAGCAAACGCAAACCTCGTAGTCCCCGAATAAATCTCCATAGTCCTTCTCAACGCCTGTTGAGCCCCAGAAGTCATGGAATCCGCCTCATCAAGTATAACAATTTTCTGTCTCCCCGGAGGTAGTGTAACTTTCTTCTGCGCGAACCCTTTTATCCTATTCCTCACGACATCGATTCCTCTCTCATCCGAAGCATTGAGTTCGAGGACAGCTTCTTTATATGCGTCTCCTAATAATTGTCGTGCGAGACAGAGGACAGAAGTGGTTTTTCCGATTCCTGGCATTCCGGAAATGATTACGTGAGGCATGTTTCCGTCTTTTGCGATTATCTTGAGGCGTTCGATTGTTTCGGTGTTGCCTACTATGTCGTCGAGGAATACGGGGCGGTATTTTTCGACCCAGGGGAGTTCGTAGGTGGTGGGAGAGGTGCCATTTGTTTGGCTGGCTGCTTTGACTGTGCCGTTCGTTGAGGCGTCTTTGGAGGATTCTGCGCGGGCCATTGTTGGTGATGGGGAGAGGATTAGATAGAGGGAGAGGTGGTTTGGGAGATGTTCTGATAGAGGTGGAACTGGGAGACGCGTTTCCCGCGACGCGAAGTCAAATTGTGGGTCTGTGCGTCCGCGAGATAGGGTCTTTGCATCTGCATTCCACTTCCTCATTCACCTTGCATTCTAGCCGCCATCACTACAGTAATGTTTTCTTCTTCTTGCAGCATTACTTTTCAATTCGAAGTTGCATGAAGTTCTGGCCACCTTTGACTTTTGGACTCGAACCAACATCTCCGGATTTGCGATTGCGACGACGACATGATATAGAAGGATTCCGACCATGATCAGCCTTCAGCGCTACGCTTTATATGCCGTCATTGCTATTTTGGCAATTATCACGGTCACACATTTCCACGATGGCATAGCGACGCAAGCAAGAATACATTATGCGGCTTTCTTTCCAGGTGCTAAGAAGCAGTCCAATGGCCGCTTCGACTGGAGCCAGGTACCTGTTCACTATGCGCCAAAGAGCCTCACGTCGATACCTAAGGCGAAGCCCAAAAAGCTACCTCAGGTGCAATTCGATTTTCCCAAGGAGACTCCAGAGCACGCTCAGACTCGAAAGGAAAGGCAAGCTGTTGTGAAAGCAGCTTTCGAGCGATGTTGGTCTGCCTACAAGCAGCACGCTTGGATGGCAGACGAAGTGAAGCCAATCAGTGGCCAAATGAGTAATGGCTTTGGTGGGTGGGCGGCGACTTTGGTTGACAGTCTTGACGTCCTTTGGATCATGGGGCTCAAGGACGATTTCGAAGAAGCAGTCAAAGCTACGATGACGATCGATCTTGGAAAGGCGACTCAGGAGACTGTCAACGTTTTTGAAACTACTATTCGCCATCTTGGAGGCCTTCTGTCTGCATATGATTTGAGTGAAGACAGGCGACTCTTGGAGAAGGCAATCGAGTTTGGAGAGATGCTGCTGAAGGCTTTCGACACTCCCAATCACATGCCTATCACTCGATGGAAACCGCAGGAAGCATTGAACAACCGACAAGTTGCGGACTCAGTAGTCCTGGTCGCCGAGATTGGATCTCTTACTATGGAGTTCACCAGACTGTCCATGGTTACTGGCGATATGCGATGGTATGATGCTGTTGACCGCGTCATGAAGTTGTTCTCGCAGCAACAAGAAGAAACGCATCTGCCGGGCATGTGGCCAGTAGTGGTGGACGGAAAGCAGGCCGACTTCACTCAAGACACGTACTTCACGCTTTCTGCAATGTCCGACTCTCTGTATGAATACTTTCCGAAGATGCACGCGTTACTCGGAGGCACGGAGCCGATATACCAGAAGATGTATCTGAGAAGTATGGAGACTGCCATCAAGCACAATCTCTGGAAGCCAATGACGCCGGAAGATGCGGATATCCTCCTCTCTGGAAATGTGAGAGCTGAAATGGGTGCTCTGCCTAGATTAGAACCACAAGGCCAGCATCTGGTCTGCTTTGCTGGTGGCATGTTTGCGCTCGGCGGCAGGCTCATGAGTGAGGAAGCCCACGTCAAGATTGGCAAGAAGCTCACAGACGGCTGCATCTGGACCTATCGAGCGTTGCCCATGGGCGTGATGCCGGAGACGTTCGAAATGATCCCGTGCCCGTCTCGTACAGGCGAGTGTCCGTGGAACGAACAAAAGTGGAAAGATGAAGTACTTCGGCACTCGCCCGAGGGATTGCAAGACTTTGACCAGATCATGAAGGATAAGCGACTACCTAAAGGGTTCACTGAGATTCGCGACACAAGATACATTCTAAGACCCGAGGCGATTGAAAGCGTCTTCATCCTCTATCGTGCCACTGGAGATGAGACATACTTCCACCGAGGATGGGACATGTTCACGAGTATAATTAATGCCACAGAGACACCCATCGCCAATGCTGCATTGGCAGACATAACGTGGCCTCCAGAACAGCTCGCGGCAGCAGGAGCTTCTGTCAAGATGGACAGCATGGAGAGCTTCTGGTTGGCGGAGACGCTCAAATACTTCTACCTGCTCTTTTCCGAACCATCTACGATAAATCTAGATGAGTGGGTATTCAATACTGAAGCTCATCCACTGAAGAGGGCGTTGCCGACCTAGATAATTAGTCGGGGAAAACACATCTTGTCAAGCGCAATGCGTTCTCCACTTCCAATCTTTTTGTGCAACGTGCATCCATTGCTTTGACTGCGTTCTTGCAGCACGTGATTCCCAGTGCATATGAAACATCGCCCAGGCGGAGAGCCAAGGCCTGCTCGTCACAGAGGCTCAAGTTCTTGGCTGCTTGATGCTCCTGCGTCGGAAAGCCAGCTTCACGTCCTTGTAGAATGCACCTTCGGAGAATGCGATCCTGCGGTTACACAGGTACTTCCAGTAACGCGAGCAGTTCGCAGCAAGTACCAAGTATCCTTCTCTCGCGCAAGGGACACTGAGAATAAAGCCGATATGAAGTCGTACAACTGAAACAGAGCAAGAACAGCCAGATCTCGGATTTCACGCTTCTTCCCAGGACATCGTGGAACGCCATGCGATTGACGAAGCCGGACCAAGAACAACTAGAGATGTTAGACACAATGGCACAACCTCTGTGAGCACGAAACTAACACCGTGAACACGGCCATTTGGAGGTCCCTCGCTATGAACACGGCGGTTAATATAGCCAGTTACAGCGGATAACTATACCGCCAGATAGATATCGATCGTAATGCCTCTTGTCCGGCATAGGTCCGAGGCTGACAAAGCTGTGTCTCGTGTATGTCCATACCGTGAGCACTGTGTTCATAGAGGCCGATCCTAAAAACACGGTGACTCTACATCTCTAAGAACAACGCATGGATCCTGCTGATGCAAGCCGAGAATCTGGCAGTCATGTCTCCGAACCTGTGGTGAAGCTTAGGCAGACAATCAAGTAGGCGGAGAGCACAGAAACTGCAAGCCTTGCTGGCGCCGCCCCGAAATAAGCTGGAGAGCCGTACATCCTTCCGACTTGACTCCTACGAGGATGCTGTGTATCGTTGGCTGACATGCATACCTGCAGGATGCAGCTCACAATTTTTGTTCCGAGAGAGCACTGCAATGAGGCTCAATGCTGCGCAAACCACGACCAGTAATCAAAGAATGTTGGCTGAGCTGTGAATAATGCATCGGACAAGATGTCTTGACAAGATTTCTTTGAACTTCCTTGCCACTTGTTGACTTTTGCAAAGCAAGCAGCATCTGCACATCTCAATCGGCCTTGTGAAGCTTAATTTGCCGATAGGCAGGGGCGGGAAGAAGTCAAAAACTACGTAAGCGACAGCATCTGCGACGCGTACTCTTCGGACCTCTCGAGAACAGTATTACTATTACTCCAGAACATTTCTCCTTCGCAGCAAAACCTACAAATCCGCTTGAACCGTGGCTCGACGGCAGTGCACTGCGAAATCAACTTCGTCATACTCGGCAATGTCTTGCCGCTGAGCGCAAGGCTATTCTTGGCGATCTCTGGATTGGTTTCGAGAGGATCTGTCAGAGCGTCGCTGCCGCTGCCGGGCTCTGCCGCCGCGTCCTTGACGACACCGCCACCGTGAGCGTGACGCCTTCTTTGTGGGTATAACGGCCGCGTCATAGTCTGGAATTGCGTATGGCCATATTGAAAGTCCTTCCACTGGTTGAAAGGTTTTTTTAATCCTTGACTTTTCTGGATACCTTGTACGATCAACAACCTGTGGCTTTTTTCGGTTTTCCTTTTCGTCTGCATTAACAATGAAGTCTTCTACGACATTGGCAATTGCTGCTGGCTGCATACTTGGAGGAACAAATGCGATCAACTTGGTTAAGCGAAATGATGGATTACCTCCGCGAGTCGTCGAACATACGATACAACGAAAGCATATCAGAAATCCGATCCTGCATGACAGGAATCGAATGAAAAAGCGTGATGGAACGCTTTCGGTCACTTTGGATAACGAGGAGACGCTGTACTTTATGAATGCGACTATTGGAACCCCGGCGCAAAGTTTCCGATTACACCTCGATACTGGAAGCAGTGATCTGTGGGTGAACGTCGCCGATAGTTCATTATGTTCGGATGCAAGCAATCAGTGCTCAGTATCCGGAACGTACAACGCAAACGATTCATCGACATACGAATTCATCAACAGCGATTTTAACATCTCCTACGTTGACGGATCAGGATCCTCAGGAGACTATGCTTCCGACACAGTGTCATTCGGCGGCGTCAGCATCGAAAACCAGCAGTTTGGGATTGGCTACCAATCGAGCTCGGCGGAAGGTATTCTGGGAATTGGATATCCCATCAACGAAGTCGCAGTACAGTACAACGGTGGCAGGACTTATCCCAATGTGCCACAGTCATTGCTGAACGACGGACACATCAGCTCCAATGCTTACAGCTTATGGCTCAACGACCTCGATGCGTCGACAGGGTCGATTTTGTTCGGTGGTGTCAACTCGGCCAAATACACTGGATCTCTGGAAACAGTCCCTATTATAAAGGAACAGGGAGTGTATGCAGAATTCATCATTGCTCTGACTGCAGTCGGCCACAATGGCAACCAAGGATCAATCGCTAGCAATCAAGCTATTCCAGCTTTGCTTGATTCCGGAAGTTCATTGATGTACCTACCGAACGACATTACGCAATCGATTTACGATGCTACAGGCGCATCTTACAACTCCCAGGAAGGTGTCGCGTTCATCGAATGCAGCGCAGGCAACTCGGACGAAACGATCGATTTCACCTTCTCATCTCCCACGATCAAGGTCGCATTGAATGAGCTCGTCATAGTAGCAGGCGTCGACAGAGGCCAGGAGATCTGCATCTTGGGAATTGGACCAGCCGGAAGCAGCACACCAGTCCTTGGAGACACTTTCCTACGATCCGCATATGTTGTATACGACATAACAGCGAACGAAATCTCCCTCGCGCAAACCAACTTCAACTCCACCTCGAATAACGTTCTGGAGATCACGAACTCTACCGGCGTTCCTGATGCCACCACTGTTCAAAACGCGGTCACTAGTGTTGCCGTACAATCAGGTGGTGCCAGACTCGGTGATGGCACAAGCGGTACGATAACTTTGGGTGCTGCTGCTGCACCGACTGCAGCTCCTGGATGGAATCTGGCTGCGATTGGTGGTGTGGCTATGGCTGGTGCCATGTTTGCATTGTAGGAGGACACAACTGATACCCCAATCTTTTCCCATGCATAGCGGGCGGGCGTTTTTTTTTCTTCTTGATTAGCATGGAAAGCATACAGACATGATGACAATGATTGCATAGCGTTGAGGATATACGGAACTGCGGCGATTGTATCAGAACAGACTATGTATGTGCAGTGCACAGAAAATGAAGGAATAGTTCATATGTGCTTCGTCTACGCATTCCATCTCCAGATGTTGTACAGCACACAGCGTTGACTACGGTGAACGGCGACCTCGAAGCATCACTCTTGCCTCGAGTTTGCTACCATGTGTCACAAGACCGCCGTCGCCACCGTATAGCGTTATACCACAATGCACGTCAACAAGCACGTGCCCCAAACAAGTCCCTACCTCCATACCAAGCATCACGCATACGCGTCCATCAATCCATCCGCCCACTCAACCCGGTAAATGGCGCCACAACCACATCTTCTCCATCTCTCGCCCGAACTACGCAACGCAATCTATGAGCACATCATCGATGCTCTACGCACTGAGAATGGTCAAGGCTTTTTGTCGTTGCGACAAGCTTTGAGATTACAACCTAAACTCGCTCAAACTTGCCGAATTTTGAGGAAGGAGGTTTTGCCGATGTGGTTTGGACAATTCACAATCCTGATTGATGACCAAGACGCGCTTGAAGTTGTAGGTGAAGATGTTTTCAAAGCTCTTAGATCGATAGCTTTGACGAGGCCCTGTTATGGGTGGGCGGAGTTTAGTACGAGGGCTCCAGTTAGGTGCCATTGGGTTTTGTTTGATGTTACCTCAAAAAGTGAGGATGGGTTTGAATGTATAGAGAGACATGGTGAGTGGAAGAAGAAAGGTATTGGGTGGGTTTTCGAGAGTATGGATTGTTCCGATTATTTCGGGTTTGATACTTGTACTTCTCGAGACCGGTCTTCGATACCTGCTGAGGCTCGGAAGTGGAGTGGTGAGGGTTTTGGTAAGGCTCAGGTTTCGGAGCTTTTGGAGAGGATGTCTCGTGGCTGGTAGATCAGCTCCTAGCTCTGGTAGCTTATGCCGCATGGCTTGTCTGCGGGCGTAATGTTGCGGTGTATCGCGTGAGTGCTATTGCCGCCATGGGAGTCTCAGAGTGCGTGCGAAGGCACGATGAGTCTGCAATTAGCGTGCAGACTTTCCGAGGAGCTTGTCCGGAGGATTTGTGGCGAGGTAGGAGTCGGGTACTCAACCTCTGCTCCAAACTCATGCGGACGCTCTGCTCGAGAAGTCTTGACGAACCTCTCGCGTGCGATGCTGCGCTCGCATATCCAGCAATTTCCAAGCCGTGTGCTGCCCCATATCATCATATCCATTCATAAATCTTGCGTGTCCTTCTCTTCACTTTCCCCACCCAAACCATCCCGTCTTCTTCCCAACTTCCTCTCCAGTCTCCGGATTCACAACCGTAGTATTCTTCAAATACTCCCTCGGTACTACCTCAATCTCTCTTTCCCGGTCTTGATTTCCTCCCTCTTGCTCCTCCATCGCCAACCGTCTCGCCCTAGCCGCCAATCTCCTCTGCTTTAATCTCTCTACCTCCTCTCGAATCTCATCTTTCTCAAAAGGAATTTCATGAGTTTGTCCGCGCTTAGGCCAGAAATCGGGGACAGAAAATCGGGAGTCGAGATTGATGCCGAAATAGTACATGAATCCGATGGGGAACATGATGTACATGCCGAACTGTGGAAATAGATGGATTAGTATGGAATGGTGCTTGATGAGGGGGTATGCATGCGTACTTTGAAGACTTCGAGGTTCGGGCCACCCATTTTGATTGCGACGAATGTGTTGGTGGAATAGTTAAAGGAGTTGTCGCAACAGAGAGCAAGGAAGTGGAAGTGGAAGTCAATGATGATGACCTTCGGAAGCTTTGCGAGCATCACGTGGCAAGCACTCCCGACAAACTCCGCAACGTAAGAGAGAGAGGGAGGATATTCTGTTCTGGATCAAGAAAACTTCTACATTGAATACAGCCGTGGCTCTGATCTATTGGATCCAAGAGTCCTGTTGTCCTTTCTAAACGCCTCGCTAAGATCAAACCATGTCTCCTCTAAGTGTACAAGTCGAGTGATGCAGTAATACCGCATTTCTCCATCCAATGCATAAGATCAATTATTCGTCCTCAGGTCCTGTGAGTGTCATTCGTACACGATACTTCTTTGGTAGCTTCGAGAGCTCAAATTCGGAAGGAGTCAGCGTTAGTTGACAAGAATTCTACTGCATGTCGTCTTCCGCTCGCTTCAGTTCGAAGTCGGGGCACTCGAAGAACCACTCTCGGTTCTTATCCCATTTGTACGCCTTGAAGTCGACACCGTATGGCTTTGGCTCTAAGCAGTAGAGCATGCCAAGTGGGACATCGAGATCGGCCACTTCCTCTCGCTTCAGACCTCTGAAGTAGGCCAGAAGCACTCGCGCAACACTTCGGTGCCCAACGAGCAGGACGTGGTCCGTCATCCTCTCGAGCTCAACAATGACAGGTCGGAGACGGTTGATGATATCGAGGTAGCCCTCTCCGCCTGGGCCCGGGTATCTGTAATGCAGCTTGTCGGCTCTGCGGCTGCGATACTCGTCTGGAAACTGTGTGGAGATGCAGTTGTACGTTAGACCTTCCATGACACCTGCGTTGAGCTCGTCCAGCATACGCATCTGCTTGGTATCGTAGTCTTCTTCATTGAAGTACTGCGCAGTCTGAATACTACGCTTCAACATTGATGTCCAGACGCAGAAAGGCTTCAATTCGTAGCCCAAAGCAGACGCTTCAGTGATGATCGAGTCATTATCGTTGAAGGTCGGCGACTGCGGCTGATAGTATGGGTTCGGTGGCGTAACATCGCCAGGCTGTGGTGGAAAGTGTGTCTTCTTGATGTTCTCCATCTGCTTCAGATCCCACTCTCGACGCTTCTCATCCATGAAGCGTGCTAGAGACTTTGCATACAGGTGTCCCTCAGGAGCCAAGTCACTATCGCCGCCGATCTTGCCAGACACGTTGTCCATGCTGAGGCCATGTCGTGTAATCCAGATTTGTCGTGGTGCAAGGTTGAAGTTGAGCAGGTAGTAATTTGCTTGAGCCATGAGGAAGCCCTTGATTTGGTGACTGATGACCTTGCGTCCGACATCGACCATTTGAATATATGGCATGTTGTGCTTTTCCTCGTATTCGCCCAATGGAACGTATGCCTTCTCGTACTCTTGCACGCGCTTTCTGAAATCCTCGAGGGCAATCACAGGATCCATTTCTTTGTAGTCCGGACCATTGAGCTTGAGGCGCATGTTTGCTTCCAAAAGATCTTGGTCTACACAGCTCGACTCGAGGAAGAGCACGTTGAGCTGAGGTCCAGCTCTCTCCCGAATGTGATCCATGATCATCTTCCGACGCTGCAGCGTGCTGTTTGTGGCGTCTAGTATTCCCACACTGCCATTCTGATCCAAGATGTATTCGAGCAAGTCGTCCAGTGTTTGCTTGGCGACTTGCTCGCGGATCTGAGAGGCTTTCTTGTTCTGTGGGTCGAAGAAGGCTGAGTTCTGCTCGATATTGTCTTCTTCTTCTCCTTCTTTCTCTTCAACTATCTTCTCTTCCTTGATCTCCGGCGCATCACGAGCCATGACGAGGGTCGCCAGGCTCTGCTTGCGCTGTGGCTCTTCTCTGTCGTGGTTCGTGTTTCCATTCATACTGGCAGTCGAGTCTTGCTTCTCCTTGTCCGGTGTTGCTGGTGCTTCCAGCTTAGTCTCGCCATTGAGAATGATCTGTGCAACGGAATGCTTATGACCATCTGAGTTGTTGGTAGGGTTCCTGGCCAACGGTTCGTGCTGATCGACGACGCTTGGAGTGGTGACCGCGGCCATGCTCTCTCGCTTCGAATCGTGCCTTTCGTCTCGTATCTGCTGACTTCTCGTCTTCTCCAACGCATTAGGTCCTCCGGCAACCACTCGTCGCCTCTCTCCAACGTTGAAAATTCTCGTGTCATGTTGTAACCAGTTGAGGTATCGCGCAAGCTTCTTTGTGATGTAGCTCTTACCTCGTGCAGGCAGGCCGACCATCACAATGACCAACTTGGAGCCGACATCCCTTTGCGCGATTCGACCGTCGGGAGACACTTTACTCTTCGTCAAACCAGGTATGTCCAGCGTAGTAGGCCTTATTCGTGGTGTTGATGTACCAGAGTTTTGTCGTTGTGGAGGCAAGATCATGCGACTGGCGTTACCAGGACTGTCGCTGCCATGACTGCTCGGCGCAGACGTGTTGCCCATCAAGCGCGGGCTGCTGGGCGCTGTCGTCGCAGGAGTGTCGTTTAGAGCCATCGTGGCACTGTTGGTGTCTGAAAGGGAGCCGCTCATAGCTGCAGCAAGTGAGCCGCTTCTATGCTGATATGGCGGCTGCTTGTGAGGGAGTTGGAGGTATTCCTGTGAGCCATCGAAATGTATTGTAGAAATGCCATTGGAGGCGATTGTGGTAGGCTTGAGGGTCTTGTCAAGATGATTTCGCAACTGGTCCACTTGTCTGTCGTCGGCCGGCGCTACTTCGTTACTCCACCGGCGCTGATCAGTAGTCTGGCTGGTCTGGTTCCCGTTGGAGATCATGGTGGCTTTGGCGAGTTTCGACTGCTGCGACTGTCGCCTGCGATATCGGCCCAGGTCAGAGGTATCTTCTGCTACGCAACTACATGTGCCAGCGCTATGTGCGTTGTTGAGGATGCTGTCATCTTTATCTGCTGCTGTAAAGTGCGGCATTCCGGGATGTCAGCTCAGGAACGTGAATAATGTGCAGCCGGCAAGAATAGATTTTGGCCGGGCGCCGTCGAAGGATGACGCACACGTGCTTTCCAGGTGAAGGTTTGGTCGGCTGGGCGCTGGCGGATTGGAAGGGCCGGAGTTGGTCCTGGTGACTTTGGATCAGAAAATCGTCATGTCTTTTAAAGAGCCTGCGAAAACTGGAGCAAAAGCTGGGGACAGTCGCGCTTTCTAATCGGCGCGCTGTGATTCAAACTGCAGCGTTGGTGAGGTTCCGCGCCGAGCGGTATCGCTTTGGCCGTGTTGATGAGTCTTTGGCAACGTTTGGTGGCTCGGGCTTTTAGAGCCCTGGCAGCGTTCCTGAGCGCCAGCTCGCCGCGAAAGTTACTTGTGCTGTCCGTCTCGGCTGAGGCTGAGCGCCTACGATGACCTTGCCAGTCTGGCCAGATGGTGTTTTACACGACTGAGATGGGCGATGTAAGGGAGACACGCGGCTGCTCAGCTTTCAGATACAGCTTGGCAGGCAGAGGCAAGGCAACTGATAACAGAACAGCAGAGCACAATGATTGAATCGGAGCGCGTGTCAGCTGCTCGCGTCGCGAACTCAAAGTCACCTGCCAATCCGTTGCCGCAGAGAAGACACGCCCACCGTTGAGAGCTTGCTTGCAGACGGCATTTGACTTGAGCCTCATCTTCTCCTGACGCCTTGGTGTTTGATGTCAGGCTTGGCATTTTCGCAGGCAAATGAGATGTCCGACTGACAGCGACTCATCCCGTGTTGCACAAGTCAAACAACGATAACGGGATCATCATCATCATCATCAGGTGGCTGAGAATCAGCGGCCTTCGGAAACAGCTGATGCCAGGAAGCAGCATGCGACTTGCAGCGAAGGACAGCTGCAGCCTCTCCATCTGGCCTGCTCTCTGTGGACTGGCCGCCTCTGCATGCTCCGGCTCCGCTCCTGCATCTCGCACAGAGGCGATGCAAACAATTGTGCAGCCTTGCGATGGGCTTGGCTGCTGGTCTCATTCCGCTTGGCACGGGATGATCATCTCGGTGCACCACTTCCGCCCCGGGACTACCGTTGCACATCTCCCAACGCCCTCGAACAAGACTCCGCCAAGCAGAAATCTCGTCGGCGTGAAGAGATAAGAAGACGCGATTGATGCCTATTTGCTTTTGTGTTTACTCGCCAGTGCTTGCTAATGATGAAACACCAACCGGCATCAATATTTCGAGCCAAGCCTGGAACGCTCTTCAACGGCGACCGAAGGTCCACAGGCCTGCGGAGACAACGATTCACCTGATGATAGATTCATGATTAGGAGGCTTTTGCTGGAGCTCGACTCCATGCCCTCTTGCCCGATGTATCCTATTGGTGCTTGGAAATGCCAGAAGCAGTCACCAAGGAAAGTGCAACCGCTTGCAGCAAGTGATCAGGCTGCGGTGCATGGGACTACCGTCAACGGACGCGTATGCCATTGTAGGCTTGACCGTAGCGTTGGATGGCCGCTTGAGAGGGAATACTTCGTCCTGGCACCTGCAGTACTCCGAACAGAAACGGTATATGCAAGCAGGCGCAACGACGAAGCATTAGGCCAGAGCCTTATGCAGAGTTGATACAATGGAAAAACTGCGCAGCGATGCTCCTGTTTGCAGAAGGGGCATCACAAAAGACAAGATGAGCTGGTACTCCTTGAGCGCAACTCGCATCCAGCTCATCGAACTCTGGCCAAGCTATAGAGGTCCTGTTTTGGAGCTTCGAAGTGATCCGACTTATGCTCTCAGTCGCCGCGATATTCAGCACTGGGGAGCATCGTACCAGAAGATGATCCTCACCTCTGCTATCGACTTTCATTTGTCCACCAATGATGCCCGCAGTGTGAGTCCTCGCAACTGACATTGAATCTGCTTACTTTCAATCTGTCTACAGATTACTTATTGCCCTTCACTTCCACTTTGCTGTCCTCACATGCAGGAGATCAAGATGGATCACTCGCTTAACATAAGTATATCTACCAAAGTTGACCAGACATAACATTTTGTTGATGCAAAACAACAGCAGACTGTTCTGAGCCACTCACAAGTACTAGCTCAACCAGTCATCATCTCTCTAGCAGCATTCTGGCACGTTATTAAGTTCTGCCACAGAGCCCGTGACATCCTATCAACAACAACGACGCAATGGCATCCAGTATCAATAGCGTCAACGACGCTGGTGCTATTGCTACAGATTCACCAGACGGCGAGGGTCTGTTCGGCAAACTCTCCGCAGAGCTGAAGAACGACATCTTCGAGCTTGCACTGGTAGCGCCAGGCTCTATCGAGATCTCACGCAAGGGAGCATACGTCCACTTGTATTCCCCAGAAGGCGAGCCGATCAACCGCAAGAAGCTCGAGCACTCTGTAAGAGCAGTGGTGCTAGTCCCGAAAGGCAAGGCCGTCAAGCGCCTACCTGTAGGCGGTGTTGTTGGCAGTGGTCTGCTCAGGACGAGCACCAGCATCAAGGCCGTTGCATTGCCAATGTTCTTCGGACTGAACCAATTCCGCTTCGCTCGCGAGAAAGCCGTCGAGCATTTCTTCGCCACAGCCCCGGTCGCTCGCAACCTGGTAAGGCACATCGACATCTGGGCTACCAACATCAGACAGCTGGATCTCAGAGCACTCGAGACCAACACCGCTGTTGAGTTCCTTAAGATCACTATTGCTCACAGCGGTAACAAGTCCAGCCGGCCAGCTAGTTTTGTCGACGTTTGGTGGGGAATCGCAGATTTTGTCCGTGGCGGCACAAGTCCACAGCAGGAGAAACAGCGCTTCGATTTGATCACTTTCGACATCAAAGGCGCTCCAGTCGGCCAATCTCCGTGGAACAAGGGATGTTCCGATCCGCTTGATGAGAATGCACATGAGCGATTCAAGGATAAATTGCTAAGAGCATGGGCGAGAAACATCTGTTACGAAGACAGCCAGAAGTACTCTTTTATGCCAGAAGGAGTGAGCTGGATGTTGATAGACTGAGCGTACGAGGATAAGGACAGTGGTGGAGAAGACATGACTACTAAGAGATCAATGTCACATGAGGCGATTACACATGAGATGTGCTCGAAATGAGGAGCCACTCGAGCGATATGGGCACGGCTCCAGAGAGGATGAGATCGAGCCTATGCAGCTGAAATGCATGAAGACTTTCAATTCTGGGAATCTCCTCCTAGCTTCAGAGTCAATACAAGCAAAGTGACATATGCTGCCACACTTAGACTGGTTAGGACGACCACCACGTTACCGCTCGTTCTGAATCGTCTTCTGCTTAACCCATCCTCGCCAACCTCGCTGAAGAATTGACGATTGCCTTGCATACGCCTGAAAGCACTGACAGCCAGGACTCCAGCACCGTACACCGCAAACAACGCTCCTACCACAGCGTCAGACTTAGATTTACTATCAAGGCATTAAGAAACTCACCAATACTATAAAACTCACTCGTAAAGATCTTCAAAACCACAAGCGCAAAACTGAACTGACTGAGGCTGGTACGAATATATGCGCCCTCGAACGTCCTCTGGGCAGCTCGAATCTCGACCAGTTCTTGAGGGGTGAGGATTACGGACCGGGCTCGATGGAGGCGTAAGCGGTAACGGTCTGATGCATGGCGAGTCTATCCAGTTTATCAGAACAATACCACGATCTGACGAATGGTAGGTGCGGGCTCTTTCAAGGATATTCCCATAGTTGGGTAAGGGGGCTGGGAGCGGAGATTTGAGATGAAGGGAGGCTGCGTGAAGGGTCTTGATATCACCTACTTCGAACATGGTGCGCTATGTGAACATGGTCTGCGATGGGAGATGCGGTCCGCGGCAGACCTGGCGGCGTGGTCGTGATGCCGCAGACGATGGACGGACTTGTGATGATGAGAAGATGGGAGACGAGGTCATGTGTGCAGCGATGTCGTCTTCTCCAAGCTCACCTCATGCCAAGCAGCAGCGCGTCAGACGTGTTGTAGGTTCGTCCAATACATGCACTCCTCCATCAACACACCCTCGCACATCAGCTGCAATACTCCCACGTCTTTCACAGTGCGTGAGCTGGGAGGGAGAGGGCTTTGCGACCGGGAATGTGAATTATGCCAGCTTCATCCGTGGGGCTCTATCATCCCCTGTAGGATGTACCCTCCCTCACCTCCTTCCCTCCGCCTATGAATGCTAGCTGCCTCTTCTCCCGCCCCTCACACATCCGCACCCCTTTCGCCCCACTAGAATCTCTGTTCAGCGCCTTCCATTTCCGCCTTAGATTCATACCGACCACACTTGACGCCGTGAAGGTGTCTCGCCTTGTCCGCAGCTTCCCGAGACATTGGAACCTCTCCATCGCGCCGCTCACGCGTGGGGACCGATGCGCGACTCGGCATAGTAAACGCAGCTACTGCCTCAGTGCGAGCAGTCACATTGATACGATATCTCAAGACTTACACAAATCGATATTGCTGCCGACGACGAACAAGATGGCGGACGTCGAGGGCAGCAATGGCAATGGCTTCACCGCGGTCAACCCGACACCAACACCCGCAACACAGCCCGCACAGACAGCTGGAACCAAGAGGAAACGAGATTCAAAAGCTCAATTGAAATTCTACGCAGTACGTGTGGGAAAAGAGCCAGGCATCTACCATTCTTGGGCAGAATGTCTGGATCAAGTGAGAGGATTTCCCAAAGCCATGTTCAAATCCTTTACATCTCTCAGCGAGGCCGAAGCTTTTGTGAACAACGAGGGGACCTCAATGGGAGAGCAGAAGGTGACGAAATGGTATGGTGTGCAGGCTGGTCGGAACCCTGGAGTGTACACCAATTGGCAGGATGTGCTGGAGCAGATTACGGGCTGGAAAGGTCCAAAGCATAAGGGCTTCAAGACAAGGACAGAAGCAGAGCAGTACGTTGCAGAGGGTCAGCAGAGGTTCGCCAACCCCGATGTGCCAATGGATAGTGTCGAGCCTGGCGAGCCCGATCAGAAGAAGCTCAAGAGCAGCAAATCCAAAAAGAGCAACGGCATCAAGCAAGAAGGCAGTCCACCTCCAGGCGAACAAGGAGAATACGAACCAGGAGAAGCACCTCTCCCCTCAGACGCAGAAGACGGCTTCGACAATTCCATCATCCTCGACTCCACCACCAACGGAGCCCGCTACAAAACCCGTGAAGAACGCGAACGCACAAAGTACCATGCCGTCCGGCCCGTAAAAGATGCTGCAATACGAATCTACACAGACGGTTCATCCCTCGCCAACGGCTCCACAAACGCCTGGGGAGGTGTAGGCGTCTACTTCGGTCCAGCAGATAAACGCAATATCAGCGAACCACTTCAGGGAACAAAACAAACGAATCAACGAGCAGAACTTACAGCTATAGTCCGAGCCCTTGAGGTAGCACCTAAGGATAGGAGGATAGTGATTGTCAGCGATAGTAAATATGCGATTGATTGTGTGACGGAATGGTTTAGGAATTGGCAGAGAAATGGGTGGGTGAATTCGAGTAGGAAACCGGTGGAGAATAAGGATTTGATTCAGAAGATTCTGGATATGCTGGAGGAGAGGTTTAAGTTGAATGAGTATAGGATGGAAAACGAGGATAGTGGAGAGATGGACAAGAGAGGGCATTGGGATCGTGGACCTGGTGGGGTGAGGTTCGAGTGGGTTAAAGGTCATGCGAAGGATGAGGGGAATAATGCTGCTGATGAGCTGGCGACGGCTGGGGCTAGGACTGCGAAGGAACTTGGGGCTGATGTTAGCCTTGATGATGATGGGACGGAGTAGGAATCCATAAGCTGGGAAGAGGGTGTGACGATTCTTGAGACGCTTTGAAGGAGATGGGAGGTATCTTCTACGCTGGCATGAGCTACTTCCACCTGTCAACGATGGATGATGGCGGAATTTAGATATGCCTCACGAGCTTCTAGAAGAAGAAAAGAAGGAGATCCATCTCATCTCTCACTCCTCTCACTTCTACTTCTTCTTCCCCTTCGTCTTATCCAAAACCTGAACCCATCGTTTATCGACCCCTCTCTTCTCCAAAGCCTTAACAACAGCCTCCTTCTGCGGTCCCTGAATCATAACCTCCATAACTTCTCTCTCATTCTTCTTCGCCGCGCCAGCCAGAGGCTCAACACTCGTACTCCCCGCACAAACTTTCCTCAACTCATCCGCTAAAGGCTTAGGATTGATATAATACGTTTCCAACCCACTGACTTTCGTGACAGTTTTGTTACCGCTTCTGGTTTCTAAAGTGATGTGGATTTTCGGAGGTGTCCCGGACTTGGGTTTTACGCTGGAAGGATCGGCGTTGTTGCGGATTATGGAATAGGATGTCGACATGTTGTGGAGGATGCGATCGATTAAAGCGTCTCGTGGGACAGAGCCTTTGGCTAGGACTTCTTTGTCAAGAGGGCCTGAGCCATCGAAGACAGAATTGGCGAGGATTGGGTTGAGTTTTATTAGGCGCTTGTTGGTCTCTGAGATGAGGTTTTCGCTTTCGATGTAGGCTGTTATGAGTTCGCGGACTTCGGGTGGGGCGTAGAGGGTCTTGGTGCCTTTTGCGGCGTCGAAGATTGGTTGGAGTTTGGAGGTTGGTCGGTAGGAGGTTATGACTTGGAGCTTTTGGCCCACCGAGTCGTCGCCGGTATCAATCTTCTCGGTGGCGAGCTCGCCTCGTCCTGTTGAGGTGCCGGTTGCTGTTTCTTCCTTTGGCAGACGGTAAGGCTTGAAGTTGAGGATGGCAGCATCGTCGAAATCAATGTCTTGAATCACGACTTCATTGCCATCCCGATCTTTGCTTTTGATGATCTTCTCCTTGTCTAGACTCTTGACGAACTTTTTGATGTTCTTCCACGAGGTCTTCTTGATCTGCAATTGTTGTGCTTGTTCAGGCGAGTAGGCTGGTAGGAATGGTTGGACCAGAGTGGCCATCACAAATGACTGCTGCAGAGGAAATACGAGTCCATGATTCTTGGCATCGGGGTTGGTGGTCTTGAAGTGGTGTACGCCGTATAGGAAGGCGTTTCGAAATGCATCGTCGATTTCCTTCTGTGTGAGCTCCTTCGCCTCAACAGTCTCTGCCAGCGCATTCATGTTTCCAGGTGCTTTACTAGCTTCAGCTTGTACAGCGCCTGTACCAGATCCTCCATCGCCGTTGACGCCCAGCGACACACCACCTCCGTCTTCCTGCTCGTCGAGTGCAAGGTCACGCACTTTGTCTATCAGTCCTCTCTCCTCTAGCACTTTTGACCATCCCTCAATCTCTTCTGGTGGCTGCTGCCCGGGCTTGCTAGCTGTGCTGTAACCCCAAAGTTCATCTCCTGCCCAATGCATATTTTCGACCGCATGTCCTTTTGCTCCTCGCACCTGCTCGAGTGCGCTCACATCGATCTCGCAAATACCCACAGCAACTGGCACTGAAAGTCGATCTGTTCCCGCGATAGCGACAACAGCCCCTTTCTTTGCTCGTGGTGGAAATGGAGGCCCGCCAGCAAGTCCAGGAGTCATCAGGTCTGCACCTCCCTGCAGCTTCTTGATGACAATGTCTGGTGTGTGTAACAATGGGACAACATCGGGATTCCGCCACAGCGTATATATTGAAGGTATTATACGTTTGTCAATCTCGAACCACAATATCCTCGACTCTTCTCCATCTTGCGAGCCCACGTAGACTGTTCCTGAAGCCTGCTTCAGTTCCGGACCGTACGTCGTAGTGAATCGCGCTGACTGAGTGTTGTCAGGTAGCAGAGAGTTTCGTAAGCTGGTTCGGGTTGCGATGGCTTCAGCCTTCTGTTCTGGAGTCTGCTCGCTGTTTTCTGAACCAGTATCTTTTTCAAGACCATATTCGCTGATGATCTGGTCTGCAAGCTTGCGTCGGTCTGAGCTTCGTATTGGAGCCAGAGGCTTGATTGTAGGCTTCTTTTTGAACATTTTGTTGAGTAGATCGGTAGTGACAGACTTCTGGGTGCAGTATGAGTAGCAATAGCTACGCAGAGGTGGAAAAAAGGTTTGTTGATCAAAGTGTTTAGCTCTTGTAGTGGGCTGGTGGCATGACGCGCATGTGATAAGACCCTGGACGATCCTCCACAGATCTGTCTTGACTCATCTCGACTCACTTCCTACAACCAAACATCAATTTCACCATCATCACTCCTGCCATCAGCCTTCGTGACTACAGGGCGTAAAGGAGACATGACACCTGCGAAGTCTTCCTCACATCTGAGATGAGAAGCCGCATGGAATTTCTCAGTTGCCCAGCCTGCGTATTCAAAACTTTCATCATGCTCACTACTGATGCCCACCTACCGGAAAAGCACCCAAATTCTGATTGCTTACTTTCAGCCTTATGGCGCGAGGACATCAATGTTCCTGCCGGCCATGAGGCGCTGTATCACCATATCCTCTAGAACCTTGGCCTGCTCGCCTGAATGGCCGACTCCATCGCATGGTGCGCCCGCAGCTGGGCGTTTCTTGGGCCAAGGACTTGGTCCGCAGCGACACGCGAAGATACAATGCCGGCGTGAGCCACTTCAGGTAAGAACGACTGGCTGTTCTGTTCCTCACAAATCGTCGAAAGAAGGGTTGATCCTTGTTTGCTCAATTGCGGCTTCCTACGGCATGCAGTGACCTCATCACATAAGCAGTCAAGATTGTCGACTCGACAACATCGCATAGCACATACAAAGCACCACATTCGGTCTACTCCTAAGACATGTCTCGACAGAAGACAAAATTCGAGTCACAGAATAGGCGCAATATGGCATCCTCCAAGGTCTTCGGCACTGTCGAATTACTTGAGAGCATCCTACTCCATTTGGATATGCTGGAATTGTTACGGGCTCAGAAGGTCTGCAGGCACTGGCGAGATGTGCTGCAAAGATCACCAGAACTTCAAAGGAGGACCTTCCTGGGCTTTGTTCCTCAGACTGGTGACTTATCGAAATTCGTCCACAACAACACTATCCAGATGAAAGGTCCTATACCTCTACCAGACCCTGCCATAGCCCTAAGGGTTGCGAAAAGACAGCTTGGTCTCGCCGTTGATACGACTAAGAATGTCGATAGAAGCGAGCTTACGGCGCTTTTCAACCCGGTGTTCGCATCCGTGGGCAACGTCATCCGTCTGAAGACAGCTCAGTTTCGCACACCTCTGAAAACTCAACAGTCGTGGCTCGACATGTACCTCACACAACCTCCGACTAGCTGCGTCCATATTACACTGTACTACACCTCTACTGAGACCTACTACCGCAAGATGCTTTTCCGTGTTTCACGAAGAACGCGTAAGACCACTGCTACTTACAACATGGTCTTGAAAAGAGCCGAAGGTATCCGAGCTAGAGATGTCTTAACGGAGTTGACGAAGACCGTTCTGCATGGAGGCGACTCGAATGACTGGCAGAGGATCGATATCCAGGTCCCCGGCGTGGTACGTGACGACATAAAAATCAACATACCTAGACTTTTCACCCGAGACTAGAAGTTTCCAGGTGTCTCGCGCATAGACCTGGAGGAGCTATACCGTGTGGTGGAAGAGCCGGATATTTGGGCTTTGGTCGCGATGTGGCATCGGTACTACGGAGAGTATTCGGCAACCAACACAGCATCTATGGAAAATTATATGAAGGAGCAACTGCACAAGCGAGCACGTCACCCTTCCGCCTTACCTGTGAGAGTTAAGCCTCGTAAAGGTCGGTATAAAAAGGAAATCAGCTTCTAAGCCCAGAAATATAAGCATCCGACCTGAAAATTGCATCCGTCAGCGACTCCCTACTGTGTACCGTTCAAGCGAGCTCATTCAGAAGCACAATTGTCTTGCATAGCGATTGGTATATGGCATATACTACAAGATGTTGCATGGATAGCAATCGTGTCAGATACAGAAGTCAAGCAGTCTCACTCTAGATGTTCTGTACTTGCCCCCCCATCCGTTTCAAAGAATGTTTGATTGTTGTGTTCTTTCCTTTCCGTCTCATAACGCTTTCAAAGGGTATCGTATCGTAAAAAATGTTGCAGCCTTGACCGCCTTGATGTTGAGGCGACATGAATGTGATGGTATGTGTCCAGCGCTCAGGACCGAAGTATCGTACAAATGTGTGTGGAGTTGTGGTTGAGGGGAGAGGCCCTCACATCTTCTCCGTCATCTCAATGGTAGTGTTGCCAATGACATTCGTGCTTGGCCTCGGAGAATCCGCCCCTTTCGGTGGCGTCCAGGTCTCCATTTTCGACGGCGGCTGGTTCTTGTTACTGTTCGGCTTGAACATTCCAGTCAGTCCACCACCATGACTTCCCTTCCTTCCATGCTGCTTCCTCGAACTTTTTCTCGCAGGAACTTCAGGAGACAATACAGGAGGTTGTGTAGCCTGATTCTTGAGAAGAGGTTTATTGCCATTACCAGCAGATTCCACTGGAGGATCTTCTCGCTGGTTACGTAACCATGCTGCAAGACTTGCGCCGCCTGGGTAGCTTTGGAGAGAGGCTCGAGCGTTTGGTGGGACTATGCGTGGTGTAGGTGGAGCGTTGGAGTTTGACCAGCTCCAGCGATCTGGATTCTGAGTCTCTTCTGGTGAGTCGCCTTCGCCTTTAAGGGGCCATTCGTTGTCGCTGGCACCGGACAGGTCTGTGGAGTGCCGAGCGAAGAGGCCGAGGCCTGGGTTTTGCATATTGGACTCTTTCATGACTGGGAGGTCCATCATGGTTGCGCTGGACCATTCTTGTGGTGACAGATGGGCTTGCTGTGGCTGCGATAGAGGAGGCGAGAGCTGTCTATGGGCTTCATTGAATGCTTGTAATGCTTCGGGCGATCCGACTTTGGGAGGATGTGAGGACTTCCATGCTTCAGGTCCGCTTAGCGGACTTCGTTGTGCAGCAGGAGGCCTCCCGGCTGCTGAATTTGCCATGTTGGTTACTGAGTCGTGGCGAGATGATCGTACAGAAAAGCGATCGTTGCGGTATATTGGTAGAGTCGTCATATTGTCATTACCGGCCGGTGGGCTGAGAATCGTGCTGTTGGATGGCGACTTGAAGCGTGCGATTTGTGAGAATGAGGCGCCCTTGCGTCTTCTCCAGAAGATGTAGAAGATGATGGCGAGAATAAGTACGCCTCCTGTTGCTGAAGTCAGCGTCTGATCGGGACATTTTAGCATTTTAGCAAAGTCGTACCGACACTGGCTCCGATAGCGATTCCTTTCACGGTGCCATCCGATATCCCTCCTCCATCTTGTCGGTCATCCCTATTATTGTCATACTGCTGGTTACGGTTATTATTATTGTCGTCGCCATTCCCTGGAGAAGATGTCGTGTCAGACATATTATCACATATCGTCAGCTCAAGTACCCACCTCTGTCATTTCCATCATTTCCGTTATCGTCGTTATTTGACCCGTTGTCCCCGCGGTTTGAGTCGTTACCGTTGCTGTCGTTGCCTCCCCTGGAGTCGTCGCCACCCTGTGAGTTCTGGCCACCTTGCTGGCCGTTTTGATCGTTTCCTTCCTGCTGCCCGTTCGACTGTCCACCTGTCGGCAATGGGCTAGCTGTGGCGATGCCGCCACCAAATGTTCCGCCTTGATTGCCGCCAGTTGAGCTTTGAGTCTGCACTAACAGTATAAGAGTTTGTGTGGGCGCCGAGCCAACAGTCGGCGTTCCTCCAAAGTTGTTATTTGAGCCCTGTTGACCGAAAGAAGAGGATTGACCGTTCTGTTGATTGTTGGATCCCTGCTGTGACGTTCCTGATGTCTGCTGCCCTTGTTGACCGGTCCCAGTTTGTGACTGCTGATCTTGAGATTGCTGGCTTGTCTGGCCAGAATTGTTGTCAGATTGGCCAGATTGACCTTGTTGAGAACCATTTTGGTCACCATTGTTCGTCGACTCTCTTTGGTTCGTGTTCCACTGCTGCGACTGATCACTCGATGAGCCGTTGGGCTGCCCATCTTGATTGTTTTGTCGCCGCTCCATTGAGTATGGCGAAGGTAGGGGTACACGATAGTGAAGCCCTTGACCAGGGAACTACCTCCTGATTGTAAAGCGAGATCCTCCAGGAAGTCAGTTGAGGGGAGCTGCACTTCTAGTATGGTATGAGTGTGTGTGAAAGTGGCGACGAGGAGGGAAGGTTTGGAAGAGAGGCGTTCGGTTGCTTTCCATGGGAGGATGTCGACAAGCAGATCCAATACCCTTCCAACGATCTTGAAGTCACCAAAGCTCGTGCTGGCATTGTAACATGCCGAGAGCTTGCAGTGATGCCTCCTTCTTCAGGGTCGAAACAAGATGCCGCATAGCAAGACAGACTTTCGATGATGTGGTCGAACCACATCATCAGCCTGGCTGCTTTGCAGTTCGCCAGCATATCCTGGCTGATCTGGGCTTCAAGCATTGAATGTATGGTTTGATCGGGGCCAGCCAAGGGTCTCTGCTTGCAGCACAGCGGAGTAACACAAGGATGAAGCACGCAAATTGCTTCAAGGCCGCACAGACCAAGAGACCAAAGCAATAGTTCGGCACATAACTCCAGACAGCAAAGTGGAGTTAGACCTTGGGGTTTCATCTGTCTGAAACGACTGAGCTCCCAGTGTTCAGGGCGAACCCAGCAGCAACTCGGTTGGCCCCATATACTTGACTCTGATATCGGAAGGCATGCTAGAGAGGAATTTGGGCGCTGTTCAATGAAGAAGGGCCAACGACTGTCGTATCGTCATTTTGCAGAGAATTGGTATCAAACTAAGCTGTTGCGTCAGTGAGCAAAAGCAGGCTCTCGTCAAGTATGTTTCATATGGCGGAGAGATCTACATACAGTGATCTTATGCAGAAGAAGAAGGAGACCACCGTATTGTGAGCTCCTCGGTCAAAAGACGAATGCCTCGCTTCTAGCCCATGGCGCCTTACACTTCTCTCCTGGTGCCTGAACGTGGTGAAAATCCAGCCAATCCAATGCTGTAGACATGTCGGGTGATGAAGCTCAGGAGAGTGACCGCGTGCCGATAGCATGAATCGCTGTCACCGCTTAGAGTTATGTCAAACCACGATAAGTATCGATACTTCGGAAGACAATCGCTTGGCACGAAGTTTCATCGAGTATCGTGGTATACTTGCTGATAAGTTGTCTCTCGAACATCGCCATCAATACAGATCCGGTCGCGCGAATTTTTGATGGTCTGAAGTTCTGCACTGCCAAGTGTGGTCGTTCAGAAGCATCCTGTCGCCAACCATTTCTGCCAGCTATGCAGGGATAAGAACGCATGGCGACCAGGGGCAAAACTGGTGACGGTCTGCAGGTCGACAGAACCAGTCGACTTTGAAGCCCAAACGGGAATCTGTCGCATTGTCTGCACGTCAACCGCACGTGGCGCTCTAAAATGGAATCTGAAGCGCTGGCGCAAAGATGGACAACCAGCGAAAAAGAAAGGTGCTCTGGAGATAGCGAGAACGATCTCATCGGCCACACCATGCGCTACGCTAGCCAAGGCTTAGCTCTCGGGCCGGTGTGGCGTCAAGTGATGAAGCCACGCGGACTTTGTTACTTTGTTTGAAGAACGTCGCTGCTAAGGCAAACAGATTCGCAGCAACTCCGTTTTGCCATCACAACTGCGGCATCGCAGGAAAAGCTGGATCGCGACACGCATCAGATGGCTGGGAGCAACGTCTACGCCTGCCATCGAATTTGATGGAGTGTGGTAGAGAGGTTGGCTGTACCACGGAAGTTCAGCTCTTCCATTGTGGCGCTGCATTATTCACTTACTAAAGTGGGAAGGCCGGCAGCTGCGTCATTCGGGCAGTGCGAACGGACGACTGATCACTCAGCCCCTCATCACGTTGACCGAGCTCGATATAAGCACTACATCTGTCTTACTCTCCTATCCGAGTTCTCATTCTGAATCCTACACCTCCCTCATCAGCAGCAAAGCGCGACATTTCCTGCAGACATCGACCATCTTATCACAAAACACAGCTCAACAATGTCAGGGCCCTACGATAACCAAGGTGGCTACGGTGGCCAGTATGGCAACCAAGGCGGCTACAATTCAGGAAATTACAATCAGGGCTATCAACAAAACTATGATCCCAACTATACACAGCACGGCGCTGGTTACCAGCAGCAAAGCTCGTTCGGACAAGCGCCTTACGTCGCCGCGCAGCAAGGCGGTCAATATGGACAACAGTATGGTGCACAGCAAGGCTATGGAGCTCCCCCTCCCGCCCCTGATTACGCTGGAGGTCAATATCAAGGGCAACAAAGCGGCGCGCCCCAATATGGCGGTTACAATAATGGTCCATCTCATACCCAGTCCTTCGGCCAGCAACCAGGAGGAGTTGCTTCCCCTCCACAAGGCTATGGATTCAACGATTCACAGCAGCAATACTTGCAACAACATCCTCCTTCGAACCCAAATGACCCAATGAACCCATACGGTTATACGCGCGATCCAGCCGACCCAAATAACCCACAAGAGGGCGAGCGAGGCTTCATGGGAGCTGTTGCTGGTGGACTTGGTGGTGGCTTCTTAGGCCACAAGGCAGGACACGGCATTCTTGGTGCTCTCGCTGGCGCGTTTCTCGGCAGCAAGGGCGAGGACAAGTGGAAAGAGAGCCACCACAAGCCACACAACCGATACTAGGCTTTTAGGTCTTACGAAGACCGCACAGGTGCACCAGCCATCAGAGAATGAGTGACCTGGGCCTGTGATATGGCACTTTTTCGTTCGGCATCTTGGAACTGTTCATCTGACAGGATTCATCAAAGCATTGTTTCTGCAAGGCGTTCGGGCTACAAATCGGAATTCTGAGATATTGTTAATGACTGATGATACTACCTAGCAATTCTCAGCTGAGAATCGATCTAGAGAATGACAAATTGATATACTTCTCCAGCATCACTGCCTGTATACCTAATATACTTCACATGCCTACTGCCGCATACTTCTCCAGCATCTTTCCAAATTCTCCGTTCACGTTGCAGCAATAAAACTTTCGCAGAACTCCAAGTTGATTGAACTCTGCCCAGGGTACCTGCTTATCTTCACAGACCATTCGGTCCAATCGTCGATAATCTTTTCGTACCTGTGGAAGCCTCCATCGATGCACGTCACAATCACCATGTTTCCCAGGAGTCCCTTGAGAGTTTGAGTCATGTTTCCTATGCTGATCGGCGGTAGATGAGAGTCAAGAGGCAATTGAGTTCATGCGTAATGATGCCTTCCTCTTGGCGATGCCAGGTACCAATGCAAATTCCAGTTTCAATCCTTGAGTCCACTCGGACTCGGATTTTGCGTGACCATGGGGTTTTTGCCCGATGCGTGCAGTTGGAGAGTGTCGGTCTGGCACTCGAGGCACTTCAAGGCCAACACGCCAAGACGCTTCGGGCTACTTTGTGCCGACCGCGGCTGGGCAAAAATCACAACACACAAGAAGCAAGCCAGTCTGACCACAAGAGTTCTGTGACGATGCACTTGTCAACACCATCGTACCGGCTTCGGAACGAGAGCCATCTGATTGAACTGCATACACGATGTATACGACGCCCAATGGAGTAAGACAGAATGGGATACGGGCTCTCACCGTCTCGAAGATGTCCTTCATCAATTCATCCTTCAGCCATGCGCCCTCGCATCACCCCTCGGATAATGACGAGAACACGAGCAGTAGCAGAGCAAAGCGCGTAGTATTGCCTTCCCCGGTGGAGGGCGGTAGCATCTTCGGCTCTTTTGATGGAGCGTAGTGCGGAGTGACAACTGCCATGGAGGTAAGTCTCCAGTTTATTCCATGCTACAGTAACATGAACAGGAATATAAAGGTCAAATAGACCCTGGCGAAGAACTGACTGATCAGATCGGAATGGTGAAAATGAAGCGGTGGGTAGTACTAGCTGGTCTCAGCGAGGCGCTTGCTCAGCAGGTATACGTTCCTGTCCAAGGGCCATCCAAGCTTCCATGCTCGGCAAACGATTCATATGCTACGGCGCTGCCTTCATATACATTCCGCGAATTCAGCTTCACCCAAACAGAGACAGTCCGTACAGCAACCTCGGTTCCGGCACCAACGAATACAACGACATATGCGCCTCCCTACGCGTCTCTCAGCAGCCTAGTGCCAGGACTGACTACTACTCAATGGGGCAACTGGTATCCAAACGCAAGCACAAGCGCCATAGATCTTGGTAGTCCATATGGCAATGCTTCATGGAGTGCCTTTTGGAACACTTTCCCAACTGCGAACTTCTCACGCGGAATTTACTCCACGACAGTAGAGCCTACTCCAGTCCCTACTTCAGAGCTCGTTCTTCCGCCGCCTGAGCCATTTGGGCCACAGGAATGCTATCGGTTTCCGTTGGATTTCCTCCTGGGGGTGGCGGCGTCTGCTGTTCAGATCGAAGGGGCGGTTGCAGATGAAGGCCGGGTCCCTGTCCACATTGATGCAGTTCCTGTGCTGACACCTGGAGCTGCGGACGATTACACCGCGAATGAGAATTACTACCTGTACAAACAGGACATTGAGCGCATAGCATCAATGGGTGTCAAGTACTATCGCTTTTCGATTCCGTGGGCTAGAATTTTGCCATTCGTTCTTCCTGGCACCCCTGTCAACAAGCAAGGAATCGCACACTACGAGGATCTGATCGACTTCGTACTCGAGAAAGGGATGAAACCTGCTATCATGTTGCATCACACGGATACTCCCTTCCAGTTCTACTCAAACATTTCCGAGATCTCAATTCTTCCAGGTACTGGAGGCATCGGATACACCGACTCAGGATATCAGCGGTCGTACCATACCGTCTCATTCGAGGATGCCTTCGTCAATTATGGCAAGATTGTGATGGCACACTTTGCAGACCGGGTGCCCATCTGGTGGACTTTCAACGAGCCACTACTTGGTGCGAGAAACGGCAAGTCTATTGATGCTGTCATCAAAGCGCATGCTCGCCTTTACCACTACTATCATGATGACATCAAAGGCACTGGTAAGGTCTCCTTGACCTTCAACGACAATTTCGGGGTACCTCGAAACCCTAAAGATACGGCCGACGTCGATGCTGCGAATCACTTCAACTCATTTCAGCTGGCGACCTTTGCCAACCCGATCTTCCTTGGCAAAGATTACCCTTCTTCGTACACCTCCAGTATTGACGACTATGTCCCCTTGACTGAGGAAGACTTAGCGTATATAAATGGTACCGCGGATTTCTTCTCTATCCAGCCATACACAGCGACAGTGGTATCACCTCCAGACGACGGTATTGCTGCCTGTGCTGCGAACATCAGCCATCCACTGCGCCCATACTGTGTCAAGCAGTATACGAACACGACCACGGGATGGAACATTGGCTATGGCTCACAGTCTTACGTGTATATCACGCCCACGTACTTCCGTACATATCTCAATTACCTCTGGAACACCTTCCGACATCCTGTTGCGGTGACAGAGTTCGGCTTTCCAGTAGCCGGCGAGGCAGATTTGAGTCAAGACCATCAGGAATTCGACAGTCCAAGAAGCTGGTACTACCAGTCGTATCTGAACGAGGGCTTGAAGGCAATCTGGGAGGATGGCGTCGAATGGATAGGGGCATTCGCTTGGAGTTTTATGGACAACTGGGAGCTCGGTGACTATGATGCTCACTTTGGCATTCAGACGGTCAATCGCACAACACAGGTGAGGCGGTACAAGAAGAGCTTCTTTGACTTTGTCGACTTCGTGGAGAGTCGTAGACAGGCCGCATAGCTTCCATGTGCATCACAAGCCAGGCATGAGTGCATGCAACACTTAGCCCTAGCGGCGCTACCATCACTTTCTCTTCTTCTCAGCTGAAAAAAAAAACCACGGAATGTGATTCAGTCGCATCTCGCGGTAGCCTCCTCCAACGAGCCACGAAAGATGGCCGCGTGCTCCCATGCCCATGCCATGCACTGCTGGCACATGCGTCAATCATGGTTCACCCTGGCTCAAACTGCATGTCCATGCCAGCCTCACGAAATCAATCTTATTGATCGTACCTGGGGATGCTCTCGCACAGATCGCACTCGATGAACGAGAAAGGCAGTACCGAATGCCTTCACTAGCACACATGCAACTACCAGATTAAGGCATTGTGATCAAGTGACCAAGTCAATCTATCACAATATGCTTTTCTGCATACTTCGTCCTACCGCCTCATGTTGAACGCCGCGCTAATATCGCTGTGAAGATTGCGAACTCCCCTTCAAAGGTCTAGACTGTAGTTGAGCGCAGCCCCAGCCTTACTTGCACACCACGTCTGCCTCACTTCTCGGGTCTCTTCTCTTGCCCGTACCCTCCTTTGTTGACCGTGTGGTTGATGTAGGAAAGTCCCTCAGCACCACGTGCATTCCGCGGACCACGTTCTTCCAAATCCTCCTTCAACCATACCATCACCAGTTGACCCAAGCGGCTATTCCCCTCCGCTCCACCATCTGTCTTTGGAATCTCAAATGAATCCAAAGGTCCCCATTTCTTGACCTTGCCCAAAGCCATGTGCACCAGATGAGTAGGCCACTCTGCCAAATTATCCAGAATGTGGGTAGCATACACGATCGTGCAACTTCTGGACTCAGTTTCTTTCTTCAAGAACTGCAAGAAATTGTGTCGAGATAGAAGATCAAGATCCACGGTGATCTCATCGAGTAACAATACCGTCCATGGTCTTAAAAGTCCCATACAAAGCTGTACCCGTCTTCTCTCGCCATCTGACACGGCATGAAGATGCCATGAGAGATCCACATCCAAGATCTTGACGAGTTCGTCGCGGCGTTGAGGATAGTGGTCGCCGCCAACAGACTTGAGCAGCTCCGGGACAGAAATATCGCTTCGAACAATCGGGTTCAATACCCATTCCAATCCGAGATAAGTTACGCCTTCCAGGCCAGTAGCGAATGGATCGATTTCTGCTACGCTCACGGTTCCTGCTGGAGCCATGCGTTTTCCGGAGAGGAGGCGAAGCAGTGTGGTCTTGCCCGCACCATTTGCTCTGAGGATTTAGCACTCCGTGTAAGTAATATGGACGGAATGTGGCTTACCGCCTATTAGCAGGCATCGAGCGCCTGCTGGTAGGTCTAGATTGACCTTTTGAAGACCTTCGCTGCCATCTGGGAAGGCGTAGGAGAGGTTGGTGGTTTTGATGCTTGGAGGCTTTTGGTCTGGCATTTCCGATTTTTCTCTAAAATTATTCTTGCCAGAAATTCTGAAAATGTATCTCTGATCGTGAAGTTGGGCGATAGTTTGAAGAATATATCGAGTCAATGACGATCACGCGATGTGGTAGCGCCGTCTGAAGCCGACTTTTCACCGCGCCTTACAACTCTAGCTTCCCTCCTTCAAGCAACGATCTCGCGTTCGCGACAATACTAATAATGTGATGCACATTCCTCGGCTAGGTAGACTGCTGAGTACGACGTCGAAAATGACGCGGATCCCACCGCGGAATCCGTTGATAGCCATCATCGGCGCAACGGGTACAGGAAAATCGCAAGTAGGTCGCGACTCAAGGTAGGTCATTTCGCAGTACGAATCTGATCACAGCAGGCAGTTGGCAGTTGAGATCGCAAAGCGCTATAATGGCGAAGTCATCAACGGAGACGCGATGCAACTCTATGAGGGTCTTCCCATAATCACCAACAAAATCACGCCGCAAGAACAAGAAGGAATTCCACACCATTTGCTAGGATGTATAGGATTGCAAGAGCAGACATGGGTGGTGGGTACTTTTGTGCGCAAGGCTCTCAAAGTCATTGAGGAGATTAGGTCGCGAGGGAGATTGCCGATCTTAGTTGGAGGGACACATTACTATACCCAGAGCTTGCTCTTCAAAGACCGTCTGGCTGAGAGCGACGAAGCACAAGAGGAGCGCGATTTTGTTGCTGATACGTCGGACAAGTGGCCAATATTAAAGGAACCGACCGAAATCTTGCTAGAGGAGCTGAAGAAGATCGATCCTGTCATGGCTGAGAGATGGCATCCGAATGACAGGCGAAAGATACACCGAAGTCTGGAGATTTTCTTGCAGACTGGACAGAGAGCTTCGGATATATACGCTGAACAACGATCTGAGCAGGCCATGGAAGGTGCGGAGATGCGCTTTCCCACTTTGCTGTTCTGGGTGCATGCTGAGCAGCAGACGCTCAGAGCTCGACTCGATGCAAGAGTCGACAAGATGCTGGCACAGGGCCTGCTTCAAGAAGTGGAGACCCTTGATGCTGTAGTCAAGCAAGAGAAGGCAAAAAGCATGTCTATCGATGACAGCAAGGGCATATGGGTCAGCATCGGCTACAAGGAATTCATCGACTACGTCCAGGCACGGCGGGGTGGAGAAGCGGATGCGCAAGGTTTGCTTAAGCTACATGCTGCGTCTCTGGAGAAGACCAAGGCTGCAACACGACAGTATTCAAAACGTCAAGTGCGCTGGATCAGGATCAAACTATTGAACGCGCTCGCAGATGCTGATGCAATCGAAAAATTGTATCTTCTGGATGGCTCAGATGTGAGCCAGTATGAAGCTGCCGTCGTTCAGCCAGCCTTGGACCTCACAGGTCAATTTCTGCGCGCCGAGGATATGTCCAAACCTGCTTCGTTGTCTAACGTTGCTGCGGAACAGCTTCAGCCAAAGTGCGACGATCTGGCTTCGAAGCCTGAGGATTGGGCAAAGCAGTATTGCGCGGTATGCGACGTGACAAGTGTCACGCCGACTCAGTGGCAGCAACATATTACCAGTAATGGCCACAAGAAGCGTGCCAGCAAGCAGCGACAGCGTGATCAGGCCATGTCGAGCAGTCCTTGAATTCGGTTGTACTTCAGACCGGCCTCATGAGCAAGCAGCTCTACCATTCAAGGCCTCATAGCCTGTCATCAACCACTAGCAACACTTCTTGTCAGCAAAATTCCGGAAAAGAGCAGGAATGGACGGTAATGGTTTGCTCACCGGACTCCTCGAGTTGTTTCCGGCCCTGCTCCAGTATATCACTGTAACGTTCTCTCTGCTGATACCTGGATGGACGCCAGTAACACTGAGAACGAGCCAGACCTCAGCAAAGCTTGGCTCCCTATTTGCTCTCCATCGCCCAATCCCGTCTGGCGCAACAGTGGGATCATGTACTGTGGCACGAATGGTGACCAGAACGATCTCAGTGGTTGAATCATCGTCAAATTTGCTTGACGATCTCCAAATGCGCTTCTGGTCCAGTGACGCGACTCTGGAGACCCGGATGGTCAATTGTTGTCCTCATGGATCTGGCCATCATGCTCCAGATGACATGGTCCCAGTCGCGATTGTTTGTGGCCTCGATGTACTGCGCCGTCAGATCTTCGAGGCGCCTTGCGATGACCGCCTTCAGTCGTTCCTCCTGTGTCAGTGCGACCCATTGTCTCTCGTCTTGTCTGCTGGAAAAGAGTTCAGGCTGCAAAGAGGCCATCATGGTCGTCTCGAGAAAGGAGCGCTGAGTAGTTGTCCGAGAAAGTAGATTTGCAACAGCCTGATCGTGACTTCACCCGCGAGTTTACTGTTGACTTGGCGTCTTATATCGACGACGGCACCATCATCTAAGCTGAAGCATTATAAATGAATCAGGCTCGCATCGCTTGGCAAGGCCTGCTGCAATTTTCTGCCCTAAAGAGCTCTTTAGCATCGCCCTCGATCAATACAATACGCAGTACAGCTCGATTTGTTAGCAAGAACGTCACGCTTGCTATGAGACGTGCAGACAGATGTCCGTAAACGACTACGACGATGGCCAAGACGAGCAGGATTTTGCCAAGCTCGAAAGCGCAACGCAGTGTCTAATTGTGGGCGAGCAGACTAACACGTCTTCGCCGAGGCTGCGCACCTCACCTGCCATTTCAAGCATTTCGAAGAGCGCTGGACAAAAGTCACTATTGTTCGACTTGATCTCGGGCCCGAATGTCACGTCCTTTGCTACGAGTTGTCTCGATGAGTGGACTGCGTCTCGGAGCGAGGGCCTGTCTCTTCAGATGCCAGAAGTGGAGATTTCTGGCGTTTTCACAAGATATCATTTGCATTTCTGAATCTTGCTATATCCCTTCATGGGACGCACTGCAAACGGCACGAGCTGCTGTTCCTGCCTCGATGGATTTAGGGCACAGGAAGCGGCTTGCTTCGACCATTCGTGCCAAGCGCGTCCTTCTTTATCTCTTGGCGGGCACCTTTAGGTCTCGAGAAGCAACTTCACATTCTGTTCACAGTGCGCTGAAGCACCCGGTCGCCGTCCATTGAAACTGAGCAGATGCACTGCACTGCAGATCCACGTGGTATCGAGGATCAATGATCCGCGGCGGCTGTCCCCGCCTTCCTTCGCTCTCAGGGCCAGCTTTCAACGACATCTTATCGCGACGTCGCATCAGTCTGCCGTGTCGATACCATCAGTGATGCGCATGTTGCTTCAGTCAAGACGTCGTCTTTAATTCTTACTTTCGTCTTCTAAAAGCTTCTGTTCGTCTTCTTTCGCCTCAGTTCCTCCAATTCTTTAATTCTTTGGCGGACTAGCTGCTTGACGTCTTGTGTCTTGCCAACCTCCTTCGCGGAGTCGTATTCCGGCGGGTCGACCAAGATATCCATATTGTTCCGCAGTAGAGGTCCATCGGAATCGGAAAAAGAGATCTTCAACTTGCCAACGAGTGGCCAAGTTGATGCAACGGTCGTGGTGGTTCCTACGACTGGTCAGCTCATGGCTTAGATTACCGGAACAGACTCTGAAGATTAAATCACTTACGCTCTTGCTCGGCCAGGCCTCTTGAGAGTAGCACGTCGATCATCCTTGACTTGCCAGCGCTCGATGGGCCTGGGATCGTGATGTAGTCACTTGAGTCGTACGCATGCTTCTTCTTAAGCTTTCTACTTCGGCTGGCGAGAAACTTCTGTATGAGATCTTCTGTCGACTCTCCAAGTACGTCGGCCTCGGTGTCATGTGCGTCTTCTTGATCTGCCATCCACTCCTCAAGCTGCTCGCCAGATGTGGAGCGCACTTCTGCGCGCTGCTGTTGTAGCTCCTTCATATGATTCGGCGCGCTCTCAGCGACGTCATTCAGATGCCTGGTCGGCGTGCCGCAGTCGTGCGTTTTTTGAGAAGAGCCAGGCATTGCGCTTGATGTTTCCGCTTCGCTCATCTTGAAGCTTCGCAAACAGTGCCGCTGTCAAGTGGTATGAGATGCTAACGAGGTTGTGCCGTTTTGGAAGCAGAAGTCTAAAAGTCCAGAAAAGTGGAGCCAAGGTCTGAATGAAAGTGAAGCACAGCTTAAAATCTTCACCCATAAGCCCGTCACTCATCTCACATGCCAGCGGAAAGCTCGCTCACAGGAATTCTCAACCTTCACCTTATTGCTCCCACCCTTCTCCCCCTCTTCCTTACCTTCATTAATGTCCGAGCCCGCGCTTTCCCTCAGAGATTGGTGGAACATACAATCATGGACTGGAGGTTATATTAACGATCACTTTCGGATCTCGATGCTTTTTGGCTTGCTATGTACAAGTACCGACTAACTCCTGCCCATGCTCTCGCGTCCTTTCGATTGTTTCCAAGAAGGGACGTCTGGGTATCTCATATGCAAAACCTCGCTAATAGTCAAATATGCAGTGTCGCTCACTCGCTGGTCGTTAATCTCGTTACTCCGCGGAAGCATCTTTCGCATCTTTTGCTTCCCGCTGTCTCTTCATCCTCTCCTCCGCTGCCCGTGCGATAATCTCTCTCCTGCTGAGAGGTTCGCCAGATGGGCCTGCGGTACTGCTCGAAGTGGATGCACCGAGAACGTACTCGCCACCTTCCCAGCCTCCATGATCCGCTTCTTCGTCTTCACCTTCGTCCTCGGGATTGAAGAACTCTTCGCCACCAGTTGAATGGCCACCGCGTCGCCAATCGTTCTTTTCGACTTCGGCTTCAATCTCGCGACATAGCTTCCAGAATCGTTGATCGTGATCGCCCCAGACATTGTGTGTCAACTCGTGGCAAAGCGTCTTCCTGATGACCTTGTAGTCGCGATAGCCATCGTAAGCGTCGGTTCGCAGCCGCAATTCGATGACCTCGCCGCGATTTCGATTGAGACCAAGGGTTCGCGATTCGTGAGTAGTATGTTCAGCAGGATTCATCTCAGTCAGAAGCCCGACTGAGAAACCATGATGGCGCATAGCTGCCTTGATACCAGCATCATCCGCCAATCTCTCTAGAAATCGCTGACTCTTTTCGGGATTCGGAAGATAGTCCAAAGGCTTGATCATGTGGAAAGTAAATCGCGCCTCATCCTGCACCTTCTTCCAGTCACGACTCTTGTTCGCCTTGACTTTGCGACCAGCCTGTAATGCTGCTTTTCTTCGGCCCATCCTCGCCTTGCGCTCCGCGATATCGCTTTCCAGCTCTTGCACTTCTGCCGTAGTCGCGCCCATAAGCACTATCTTCTTGTCCTTGATCGAAGAAATCAGAAGGCCGGGATCCTTGAAAGGCGGCTTGAGCAGTCCTGTCTTGGGTGTGATGAGGAGTTTCTGATGTGCAGGCGGAATGCTCAAGTCTTCGGCAATTTGATCTGAAAGATCTTGCACTGTCGCATCGTCGGCGTAGACAGGTATAGAAGTCGGCTTGCCATGAAGCTGAACGGTGAGGTGATATACCGGCTCAGGTGCCACCTCGTCCTCAATCTCCGAAGCATTCTGGCATTCGCTCAAATGCGATGCGCTCGTTGAAGATGCCGTATCGTCCATATCTTTTTGCGACTCGGTGCGAAAAGTGCAGGGCCGGACATCGTCGCTCGACATGGTCCTCAAACACTTTCTAGCCTCCGGGCACCGCATGCGTGAATGTGTAGGTGATGTAGTAGAGGTGGGTGTTGACGTCGTTGATAGACAGGGTTGGAGTCGATCGAATGCAAGTGGCGAATGGTAAGAAGAAGCTCTTATACCTATCTGTTAGACTACAAGAAGATACATGTGCATGGCGAACAAGAATAGTTTTGATAATAATTGCCGTGAGAGAGGATTCTAGATCGGAAGGTGGTCAAAGAAACGATGGTTTGTAATCGACGTCAGTGGTCTCGCGGCCTGATTATCCGACACTGCCACCTTCTCGCCGAACTCCTAAACTTTCACCCATGTCACGCTTCAGTAGTAGCAGTGTCACCACGGCTATCGTGATTGACAATCCTGTTGTACAGACCGAGGCTATACTGGAGCTCAAGAAGCATGGAAGAGCGATATCAATTCTTCATTCTTGGCTCCACTGTTACAGCCTCTTCAAACAAACGAACGCCAGCATAGAGCATAGATCGCGAAATGGTATCTCAAAGGTATCAAATAACAGGCATCTCTCATCCAGGTCATATCCTCAATCCTTGCTCCTCACAATCACATCCAACAGCTGTTCAACCCCATCCCCATATCATCGCTAGACACCCTCTTGCATATTCAAATTCGGATCGGCCTTTCCTCGATGAGTCCCATTCCTCGTCCGGAAGACATGAAGAACAGCCATTGCAGTCGTCGCAGCGAAGGTGGCCCTGTTTGAGATCTCACAGTCAGCTCTTCATTTCACAAAACTCTCTCAAACCTGTGGACGTGAACAGCACTCACCAAGCAAAAGCCGCAAAAACACAAGCCGCCTTAGCAGCCGAACAAACATGTCCAAAACATACGCGATCACTCAAAAACACAGCCAGCGCAATGAAGCCTGCGAACCAGAAGATCATCGTCACACTCTCAACCGCCAAAATCGCGAATTTGTGATGCGCGCCGGTTTCTGAGAATCGCCAGGGCACGATTATGAGGTACAAGAGGGCGAGGATCGTCCATACGGCGCAGAAAATCAAATAGTTGATTTGACTGGGTGAGTAGGAGTGCCAGTAGCCGGACCACCAGTTCGCGACTAAAAAGAGCTGTTAGGATCATTGGGCTCTGGGAATGGGAGAATGTGAGTTACCGTATGCTGTGAGTCCCAACACAATGATCGCAAATACTGCTTGTGCTACGCGGAGCGCGAGGACTACGAGTCGAGAATCGAATGCGCGCATCTTGCCAGAGTCTTGTGTTCAAAAGCGGTCGCAGGTACCCGTTTGCCTACAAGTATGCTCGCCGAACGCCTGTGAATATGCGCGTGGCGTGGGAAGGTATGGTATGGAGAAAGAGGCAAATTCAGGAATGTGCTAAACACAGAAGCGTGAATGAGACACGACTCAAAACAAGAAATGATTCATGCATGCTACATACATGTATTCTTGACATGACGCGTGACCATGTTCGTCTCGTCCCATTCATGTCTCTTGCAGCAGAACAATGAAAAGGGCCCAGCTGAGAAAACAGGTTGTGGCGCTGCGTGCTTCGGGCCGCTTGTGAAACTGGAGCTGGAGATCATCGTGTTTCATCATCATCAAACGCCTGGAGCTCTCTTTCTCGTGGCCCTTTGCGAATCATCGCGAATGGCACAAGGTTCCTTCAAACATTCTATGAGCCGCCTACTGTAGCAACTGCATTCTTGTTCCATCTTCACGCTGCTTCGATCTCTGAAAGACATTCAATCTTCATATCGCTGTGGCACAACATCACACAAAGAAACCTCGAAAGCGCCATGCCGTCATCCTCAAGCATCTCAAGCTTGTTTTCTGTACTGCGCAGCAGCACACCCTGTACAGCTGAGTGCCACGCGTTGGCTGCCACGACTTGAACATGTTCTTGACTGTGCGAACTCATGGTCATGAGCTCAGCCATGCAAAGTCGACGTGGCTCGGCATTGAGATCCGCGGAGCGCCAAGCGAAAGGTATCGATTGCTGAGCAATCCAACCAGAGCCACTTGAGGACTTCCCTCTCAGGCCAGAAGTAAGCAGGTCGACGTGCTTGGACAACGGCGTGAAACTCGAATGCTTCCATTTCAGGCAAGTAGCATCTCGATATGTTTGCTGCACCAAAGTACATACATATATTTCTATCTTTGTCCTTTTCTGTACGGATGCGTTCTCATACAAACTTGATTCTGTTCAATTCGATCCAACAACGACAAACACCGCTGCTATGCAAGCAACAAAATATCCCACCGACATAGACTATAGTCTTGCCTTGGGCTTAGCCTCGGCATCGATCTCAGAATACATCTCATCAATAGTCGAGCGGTATAACTTTGCGGTTTGAGGACGCTTCAGCTTCAACCTATTCAAAACCCGTCAGTAAATTTGATAACACATCTGTCGGGAGGAGGACAACTTACGTCGGAGTCAAAAGCTCATTATCGATCGTGAATGGCTCAAGCATCAACCTCACAGCTCTGACGTGCTCATAGCTGTTGAATTTCGCCTTCTTACCAACACGTTGAAGCTCTTTCAACACAGCCTTCTGGACCTTTTTATCCGCAGCCGCAGCCTCGACGGCCTTGAGATCTGTGGCGTCAACATTCTTGCCGATAACCTTGCCGACCCATGGAGCAAAGATGTCAGGCTGGACGCCGAAGATCGCGACAAGGTTCGCTTGTGAGCTGTCGCCGTGCACGTAACCTTGGGCGAGATAGGGGAGGTTGCCAAGGTATACGTTTTCGATGCGTTCGGGTGAGATGTATTCTCCTTGGGCGAGCTTGAGGACGTTCTTTCTCCGATCGATGATCTTGAAGCGGCCCATATCGTCAATTTCGCAGATATCGCCAGTCTTAAACCAGCCATCTTCAGTGAATGTCTTTGCGGTCTCCTCTGGATTCTTGAAGTACTCTTTGAAGACAGTTGGCCCACGCACGAGCAGCTCACCACGAGGATTCGGCTGATCGGTCGATAGATACTCCATGTCAGGTACGTCCAAGAGGCAAAGCTCGGTCGTTGGAGTGACCGCACCGCAGTTGCCAGCACTGAAGTCGCCTTCTAGCTGCGCAAGAGCAATGGCGTACGTCTCTGTCAGACCGTAACCTTGGTAAAAGTTGTTTGCGAAGACAACACGCAAGAATTGCTGCAGAGATGGATCGATTGGCGCTGATCCAGAAACCATAGTCCTCGCGCGGTCAAGACCAAGAGCTGCCGCGACCTTTCTTCCCCAGATGCGGTCGTAGAGGAAATGCTGATTCGTGGCCTTGCCTGGGGCCGCTTTCGTGAGATTCGCAAGCTTGGTGTCTACGATATGTCTGGACATGGCGCCTCTAATGCCAGGAGCTTCAACAGTCTGGGTCTTGATCGCTCCTCCGAATCGGTTATACAACCGTGGTACTGAAGTAAATGCAGTTGGTCGAATAAGCTTGAAGTCGTCCACAAGCTCCAGAATGTTTCCATGGAAATAGCCAATGGCAACGCCGGCCCAGAGGGATGAGTGCTCGGTAACTCGCTGGAAGATATGCGCTAATGGAAGGTATGAGCAGATGATGTCGTTCGTTTGTTGTTTGCAAATGCAAAGAGATGCTGATGCGGCAGATACGGCGTTTGCGTGGGTCAGAATGACACCCTTGGGGTTTCCTGTTGTACCGGAAGTGTAGTTGATCGTGACAGTGTCCTCTGGTCGCGGTGGATGATATGGTCTTGGAGACTTGACACCGATGGCTTCCACCTCTTTGATCTCATGGATCTGAATTCCATGCTGAGCAGCCATGGTGTTCAAGAGATCCTTCTTCGATGTGCCTGGAAGCTCTCCCTCAACAGAAAGTGGATCCAAGGAGATGATCAACTTGAGAGACGGACATCTTGGCGCAAGCTTGATCAGGGTTGGAATATGGCTCACAGACGAGCATACAGCAGTCAAACCGGCGTGATTGATGATGTATTCGCAAGCATCCGGACCCAGCGTGTCGTACAATGAAACACTGAAAAGGCTCTGGGACATGCAAGCAAGATCCGTGATCTGCCACTCAGGTCTATTTTGGCACCACAGACCCACGCCATATTGTCTCCCTTGCTTGCCCACCTGCTCGTGCAAAGCGACTAAACCCACACCAAAGTTCTTTCTCCGCTCTTGAATTTGCGCATAAGTCTCCCAAACATAGTTGCCCCAAGTCTTTGTCGCCGGGTTATACGGTCGGTACCCTAAACATTTGTTCGTTGGAACTCGTTTCGCAGACTGTTCGAACATTTCATGCGCGGTCGTGATCGACGGGTCGAGTGAGTACATGATGCCATCTTTTTGTCTCCAATGTCTGTACACTGCGCTGCGGCCTTCTTGCTTGCTCCCTGGCACTGAAACCGAGTATGGGGCTCCTGGCGGAGGAGGAAGGACTTGTTTAGCAGCATTATCAAGTGCCAATAAGCTTGGAGCCATCGTGGCGGCGTGAGAATGTGGTGGCTAGCTTTGTTCGGACAGCTGCAGGCAATGACGATGCCGATCCCGATTGCTGTGCCACGGGGATGATCAAGATTCGAGCTTTCGTGGGAGCTGTTGTGAGAGACTGTACAACTTCAATGAATGATGATCGCGCAGATGGCCAGTATACAGAGTATGATGCTTCTCTACAGTGCAGAGGGAGTGTCAGCCATAGCTAGTCTAGCATCGGCGTCGCCGATGATTCTTGTTGGAGACCTACATCCTGAGAAATGTGTTGTCGTTCTAGAATCCTTGCGGCTCAAACTACTGCCGACGGAGATCCAACAATAATCTATTGATAGGGAGGGTAGTAGTAGAGGACAGAGAAGAAGAGGAAGGGAGATGTGGAAAAGAGTATCACTTGACCATGCCGGGGCAGTCCGCGCATTCAGTCTTCTCTTGTGACGATGGCTGCTAAGCTCTTGGTTGCTTCACGATTTCGCCTCGGTATCTTGCGAACCAGCATGCCGAGCACGAATGAGCCTCACTCAAAGCAGTAGTCCCACCGACGCCACGAGAATTGCCCGCAGTTCATCAATGCTCATGAAAATTATACATTACCGAAAGTGAATCATGCTTGAATAGGGTACAGAAAACATATCACATCCAGTCTACAAGCAAGAACAACAAGAGAAGAGAGTCGCATCGTGGATGATGTAGAGGATCGACTGTGACATGTGAAAGACTGCCCGTGAGAGTTGCGCGGCAGCCCGTCGCTCTCGCGTCCCGCGTCCCGCAACCTTCGAGGTATCATCTGAGATCCTACAATTGCGCACGTGTTGGTGGCTGGGTAACCAACCACTAGCCCTGTCTGTACGAGTGACGAGCATCTCTTTGTCTTCTTCTCTCTGTTCACTTCGATTCCGAAAGTCTCATTAAACGTACAAAGACTGCTTTATTGGGCGAGAAAGGAGTGCATGAGCGAGAAAAGTCACGGCGTCGTGCCGGTCTATGTCACAAGCCAGAATCTCGGCCCTGGTCTGCAGCGTATGCAGAACGTCAATATTAATGACTGTGTCACGACCACCACGCCGTGGAATAGTGACCATAATCTTCAATTGGTAAAACTGCCACCTGGAAGCACGATTCGGCCGGCAGTGCGACTTCATGTTGGTGGCGTTGATGTTGTTGCAAGATCTTGATCGATGTTGCTACCAACTTGCCATTCTTAGCCACGCTGGTTGTTACAAGGGACCAATCCTGGGCATTCAAAAGCTTCATCTTCGGCTCCGAGCAGAGGCAAGAAGTACTTCTGTGCAAATCGAAGCGGCAGAAGCACACGCTCTCTTAATGCATTTTGATTTGTTCGTTTTGGGGTATTCGAGCTACTTCTGACCTGATGGCAGTCATTACTTACACGACGGGTTTCGTCGGGGCATTCGCATCACCAGTTACTGCTGGGTCTCCTCCCTTCTCTTCTGGCTTCGTGGCAGCGTTCGCGAAGGACTGTGTGAAGTCGGCAATGATGTCGTCGATGTGTTCGGTTCCGACTGAGATACGGATGAGATCCTGCAGTGCATGTTAGTGCTGAATTGGGTATCAAAATATTTGTGATACTCACCTCTGTCACACCACTACTAATCTTCTCCTCGTCGCTGAGTTGCTCGTGGGTCGTTGTCCATGGGTGAATAGCAAGAGTCTTGGAGTCTCCAACGTTTGCAAGATTGGAGATGAGCTTGAAGCCATCAACAACTTGGCTACCAGCAACACCACCGCCCTTCACACCGAAAGACAGGACACCACCGTAGCCTCGCGGGAGATACTTCTTCGCGAGCTGATGGCTCTTGTGGCTCTCGAGCCCTGGATAGCTGACCCAGGCGACGTTCTCGTTGCTCTCTAACCATTTGGCAAGCTTAAGCGCATTCTCTGCATGTCTCTCTGCACGCAAGCTGAGAGTCTCGATACCAAGGAGGAGTTGCTGAGCGGCGAACGGGTTCAATGCAGATCCAAGATCACGGAGAATCTCGACTCGCAGGCGGATGATGAAAGTGATTGGACCAAATGTATCCCAGAACTTGAGTCCGTGGTATCCATCAGAAGGCTCGCTCATTTGTGGGAAGCGCTTTCGTGCCTCTGGAGTGCCCCAGTCAAACTTGCCTGCGTCAACCACAACACCGCCAATTGTTGTTCCGTGACCACCAATCCACTTGGTTGCGCTGTGAACAACAATATCTGCACCATGGTCGATCGGACGAATGAAGTATCCACCAGCACCAAATGTGTTGTCTACCACGACCGGAATACCTGCGTCATGTGCGACCTTGACAATTCCTTCAAAGTCTGGGATGTTGTATCTTGGGTTGCCAATCGATTCCACATAAATAGCCTTGGTCTTGTCATCGATGAGCTTCTTAAACTCAGCCGGATCGTCTCCATTGACGAACTTGGTATTAATACCGAGTCGTGGCATGAAGACCTTGAACTGGTTGTATGTGCCTCCGTAAAGGTTGGAGGTCGAGATAATGTTGTCTCCAGCATGTGCAAGTGCGGCAATGGTCATGAATTGGGCGGCTTGACCAGAAGATGCAGCAAGAGCAGCAACGCCACCTTCGAGAGCAGCGATTCGCTTTTCGAATACATCGACCGTTGGGTTCGTGATACGCGAGTAGATGTTGCCAAACTCTTTGAGGCCAAAAAGCCTCGCTCCATGTGCCGAGTCATTGAAAGTGTACGAGGTGGTCGCGTAGATTGGTACGGCTCGTGATTTCGTGGTTGGATCTGGATCTTGTCCGGCGTGTAGCTGGAGTGTTTCGAATTTCGGTGCGAGGTCCTGGCCTGCCATCTGGGCCGCAATGTTAGCAAGCTGTCAGGATGTTGTAAGGGCATCATCAATGTTTGGGCCGCTCACTTTGCTGATCTGTTCTGAGAGCTGTTTTAGTCGAGATTTTGATCTCATGTACTGAGAAACTTTTGCTTCGACTTTCTCTGGAATGCGTATAGCAAAATTGAGGTTGTCAGAGAGTGGTCTGCTTTGTGGTGGAAACAATGCCAACAATATTTCGTGATCGACCCCACCTAAGGACCTGAATTAAAAAGTCCAAGCTCGAAGCAAGCGCGGCCGACGATCTCGAGTACCCCACAGTTGTATATTCGCCTTCACACGTCAACCAATCCTAGACTCTGAGCCCAGCTAGTCTTAAGCACGTCATTGCTGTCCTTCTGAAATAGGACTTGCACAAAGGCATACAGCACACGACGACGAACTCTCGTAATTCCGTCAGGCCGGTCCCTTCTGACGACTTCGACATTTTGAGCTCAGAGACCAAGCGAATGCAATCTGAACCAGGTCCTCGGGTTGAGCTATATCGTTTCTATTGCGAGCTGCCCAAGGCGGCGAGTCTTGGTTATGCTGGAGGGCGAGAAAGCTGGGTGGGAATGAATGACTCCCTTGAATTGAGTGAGAAACGACTTGCATTGGGGTATCTCTTACTAAAGCTCAGAAACCTGACTCCGCCCATCTGTCCTTTCAATGCTCGCTGAATGACAACGCAAAGCCCTGTATCATGCCCCTCTGCTTTGCCTTCATGAAGGGTCCTTGGATGTTGCCGTACCTGGTCTCGATGGCGGCAACTGGCTGGTTGCTGGCGTTGACTCTGGAATATGCACTCTTGCACTCCTAGCATCGCGAATGACATGGACAAGTATTCCAGCAGTCTCGCAATGACTCTCGCATGATGGCCCAGCAGACTCCGGTGTATGTTCAGCAAACTCAAAGTCTGTCGACTCTTGCTGCACTTCAATGATTGGTAATGGCTGGAGGCCCAACCTCAGTGGTACCAGTAGGACGTCGAATGTGTAGTCTGCACCGTCTTCTGGGACGAAGTGACATCGTCGCTGACCTCCAACCAACCATGTATCCGACTCAGTGCCAACATCGACAACGAAAGCCGGGGGAGACTCGTTTTCTCCTTCCATCTTGAAGGTAGGCACACTTGGGAATACGCTCTTAGCACTCCAATCGCCGGTGTGCTTTACCCTCACAGATGCCTTGATGGGACTTCCAAGCGTCAGGATAGGCGGGTCGTGGACGGGCAACAGTGGAGGCTCTGCAAGGTTTAGTGCGGTGCTGAAAACCATGTCGACGTTCGGTACATCAACCGAAATGGTGATCCGCTGTGACACTGTGCCATCTGCATTGGCAAGGGAAAGCACGTTGTGGTCTGAATGCCATTGCCTTAGCCATTCCTCCAAGGGTTGGCGAACTTCGCTAGACAACGTAGCGGTAAGCTCATTCCAGCCGATCGCGTCAAATTCAGGTATCTTGGCTTCTCCGATGAGTGCAGCCATCTCAAGATCGGTAGCTTGAACATATTGTCGCGCACGCTCAAGCAAGAGTGGCACCAAGAGGCGATGCGTGTTGGAGAATCGACTCTGCTGAAGATCATTGACGAACGACTGCCGTAAACAGCTCAAACACAGCTCATCGAGGGGCAGATAGCGCACGCCAAGCGCAAGCGCAGCGTCCCGCTTCAGAATCTGTTTCTTTTCAGAGACCGCGCGCGTAATCTTGTACACGAGATCCATTGGCTGCGACTGGAATACCGGAAGTGGCAATGGAAGCGCTGGCGGCGCTTCTACCGCGTATAGTGGAGATGCATCCAGCTGCGCATCCAGCACAATAAACGGTGTCTGAGCAGTCGTACGAACAGTGAAGCTGGAGAACAGCGTGTCTAGCTGGAAAATGTCATTGACGTCCACGTCGAGAGGTAGCTCATTGGGCAATTTTCCAGATCGCAGGAAGGTGAAGGTACCATCATCCGTGGTGTACTCGACCTCAAGCCGCACCATGATATCTTTCACAAGGTGCTCAGTCGTATAAGGTACGGTGACTGTTCCTTGCTGTCCAGTAGGTAATGCTGCGAGTCCAATCACTCCAGGTCTGTTTTCTCCAGCCTGAATGGCAACTCCATCAGCTTTTGCGTCAGCAAGATGTAAGCGAAGGCCTGCAGAGGCAGGTTTGAGTCGAATGGCGATGCTCTTGATCTCATTCTGTCCTGCGTTCAGTGCAACTTCAAAGTGGCGCGGTCTGTCGATGTGGATGTCGCTAGATCGTCTCATCTGCGCATCAAAAGCATGCTCTCTGGGATAGAGGAACACGAAGGGCGGTGCCTTTGACGAATCCCTAATGGTCGTCGTGGGAGCGATGACCGTGATGCCGAGTGGAGTAGGATCAGGCTTCGCTCGCACTTCTTCGACAAAACGCAACTTCTTGGCGCGAAGCACGATGGTGTCGATGAGGTAGGCGCCATACGAGACCGTGCTCCCTTGAAGCTCGATTTGGTTCAGTCCTGGCTTCAGCATTACTGATGCAGAGTTCGAGAGCCACACTTCTTGTGTCGCGTCATTCACGCTGACCAAACGCACTTTCG